>LR778270.1:49230236-49247270 GCA_902810595.1 Coregonus sp. 'balchen'
CTTCAGACGGGCTTGGACATGTACTGGCTTAAGCAGGGGGACACGTCTGGCACTGCAGGATTTGAGTCCCTGGCGGTGTAGTGTGTTACTGATGGTAGGCTTTGTTACTTTGGTCCCAGCTCTCTGCAGGTCATTCACTAGGTCCCCCCGTGTGGTTCTGGGATTTTTGCTCACTGTTCTTGTGATCATTTTGACCCCACGGGGTGAGATCTTGCGTGGAGCCCCAGATCGAGGGAGATTATCAGTGGTCTTGTATGTCTTCCATTTCCTAATAATTGCTCCCACAGTTGATTTCTTCAAACCAAGCTGCTTACCTATTGCAGATTCAGTCTTCGCAGCCTGGTGCAGGTCTACAATTTTGTTTCTGGTGTCCTTTGACAGCTCTTTGGTCTTGGCCATAGTGGAGTTTGGAGTGTGACTGTTTGAGGTTGTGGACAGGTGTCTTTCATACTGATAACAAGTTCAAACAGGTGCCATTAATACAGGGAATGAGTGGAGCCTCTTAAAGAAAAAGTTACAGGTCTGTGAGAGCCAGAACTCTTGCTTGTTTGTAGGTGACCAAATACTTATTTTCCACCATAATTTGCAAATAAATTCATTAAAAATCCTACAATGTGATTTTCTGGATTTTTTTTCTCTCATTTTGTCTGTCATAGTTGACGTGTACCTATGATGAAAATTACAGGCCTCTCTCATCTTTTTAAGTGGGAGAAATTGCACAATTGGTGGCTGACTAAATACTTTTTTCCCCCACTGTATATCACCATATAAACTATGAAGGGATACAATGGCCTAGTATACTAGTCGATATCTATTCATACTATAAAGTACATTAGCAGAGCATGCTGACTGACATTGGTCTATAGAGTACATTAGCAGAGCATGCTGACTGACATTGGTCTATAGAGTACATTAGCAGAGCATGCTGACTGACATTGGTCTATAGAGTACATTAGCAGAGCATGCTGACTGACATTGGTCTATAGAGTACATTAGCAGAGCATGCTGACTGACATTGGTCTATAGAGTACATTAGCAGAGCATGCTGACTGACATTGGTCTATAGAGTACATTAGCAGAGCATGCTGACTGACATTGGTCTATAGAGTACATTAGCAGAGCATGCTGACTGACATTGGTCTATAGAGTACATTAGCAGAGCATGCTGACTGACATTGGTCTATAGAGTACATTAGCAGAGCATGCTGACTGACATTGGTCTTGTCCACACTCTCTATGTACACCATGAAACTAAATTAGCTTGAAATAAACAACACTTGAAATTCAGAGAATATTTTGCACCAACCGAGACTGCCTTAATCACTAGATGGTACCAGAGACTAAATTACTAGATGGTACCAAAGACAATCACTAGATGGTACCAGAGACTAAATTACTAGATGGTGCCAAAGACAATCACTAGATGGTACCAGAGACTAAATTACTAGATGGTACCAGACTGTCTAAATCATTAGATGGTACCAGAGACTAAATCATTAGATTTTACCAGAGACTAAATCGCTAGATGGTACCAGAATGTATAAATCACTAGATGGATCCAGACTGTCTAAATCAATATATGGTACCAGAGACTAAATCACTAGATGGTACCAGACTGTCTAAATCACTAGATGGAACCAGAGACTGTCTAAACCACTAGATGGTACCAGACTGTCTAAATCACTAGATGGTACCAGTCTGTCTAAATCCTTCAATGGTACCAGAGACTGAATCACTAGATGGTACCAGAGACTGAATCACTAGATGGTATCAGACTGTCTAAATCACTAGATGGTACCAGAATGTCTAAATCACTAGATGGTACCAGACTGTCTATATCACTAGATGGTACCAAACTGTCTAAATCACTAGATGGTACCAGATGTCTAAATCACTAGATGGTACCAGAGACAAAATTACTAGAAGGTACCAGACGTTCTAAGTCACTAGATGGCGCCAGAGACTAAATCATTAGATGGTACCAGAGACTAAATCGCTAGATGGTACCCTAGACTGTATAAATCACTAGATTGTACCAGACTGTCTAAATCACTAGATGGTACCAAAGACTGAATCACTAGATGGTACCAGACTGTCTAAATCACTACATGGTACCAGAAACCGAATCACTAGATGGTACCAGACTTTCTAAATCACTAGATGGTACAAAATACTAAATCACTAGATGGTACCATACTGTCTAAATAACTAGATGGTACCAGAGACTAAATCATTAGATTTTACCAGAGACTAAATCGCTAGATGGTACCAGAATGTATAAATCACTAGATGGATCCAGACTGTCTAAATCATTAGATGGTACCAGACTGTCTAAATCACTAGATGGTACCAGACTGTCTATATCACTAGATGGTACCAGACTGTCTAAATCACTAGATGGTACCAGAGACAAAATTACTAAAAGGTAGCAGACCTTCTAAGTCACTAGATGGCACCAGAGACTAAATCATTAGATGGTACCAAAGACTAAATCGTTAGATGGTACCAGACTGTCTAAATCACTAGATGGTATCAGACTGTCTAAATCACTACATGGTACCAGAAAATGAATCACTAGATGGTACCAGACTTTCTAAATCACTAGATGGTACAAGAGACTAAATCACTAGATGGTACCAGACTGTCTAAATCACTAGATGGTACCAGAGCCTGAATCACTAAATGGTACAAGACACTAAATCACTAGATAGTACCAGATACTGACTAAATCACTAGATGATACAAGAGACTGTCTAAATCACTTGATGGTACCAGACTGTCTAAATCACTAGATGGTACCAGACTGTCTAAATCACTAGATGGTACCCGAGACTGACTAAATCACTAGATGGTACCAGACTGTCTAAATCGCTAGATGGAACCAGAGACTGTCTAAACCACTAGATGGTACCAGACTGTCTAAATCACTAGATGGTACCAGAGACTGAATCACTAGATGGTACCAGACTGTCTAAATCCCTAGATGGCACCAGACTGTCTAAATAAGTAGATGGTACCAGACTGTCTAAATCACTAGATGGTACCAGACTGTCTAAATCACTAGATGGTACCCGAGACTGACTAAATCACTAGATGGTACCAGACTGTCTACATCGCTAGATGGAACCAGAGACTGTCTAAACCACTAGATGGTACCAGACTGTCTAAATCACTAGATGGTACCAGAGACTGAATCACTAGATGGTACCAGACTGTCTAAATCCCTAGATGGCACCAGAAACTGAATCACTGGATGGTACCAGACTGTCTAAATAAGTAGATGGTACCAGAGACTGAATCACTATATGATACCAGACTGTCTAAATCACTAGATGGTTACAGAGACTGTCTAAATCAATAGATGGTGCCAGAGACCTAATCGCTAGATGGTACCAGACTGTCTAAATCACTAGATGGTACCAGACTGTCTAAATCGCTAGATGGTACCAGAATGTCTAAATCACTAGATGGTACCAGACTGTCTAAATCACTAGCTGGTACCAGACTGTCTAAATCACTAGATGGTACCAGACTGTCTAAATCGCTAGATGGTACCAGACTGTCTATATCACTAGATGGTACCAGACTGTCTAAATCACTAGATGGTACCAGAGACAAAATTACTAGAAGGTACCAGACCTTCTAAGTCACTAGATGGCGCCAGAGACTAAATCATTAGATGGTACCAGACTGTCTAAATCACTAGATGGTACCAAAGACTGAATCACTAGATGGTTCCAGACTGTCTAAATCACTACATGGTACCAGAAACTGAATCACTAGATGGTACCAGACTTTCTAAATCACTAGATGGTACAAGAGACTAAATCACTATATGGTACCAGACTGTCTAAATCACTAGATGGTACCAGAGCCTGAATCACTAAATGGTACCAGACTGTCTAAATAACTAGATGGTACCAGCGACTGACTAAATCACTAGATGATACCAGAGATTGTCTAAATCACTAGATGGTACCAGACTGTCTAAATCACTAGATGGTACCAGAGACTAAATCGCTAGATGGTACCAGACTGTCTAAATAACTAGATGGTACCCGAGACTGTCTAAATCACTAGATGTACCAGAGAATAAATCACTAAATGGTACCAGATACTAAATCGCTAGATGGCGCCAGAGACTGAATCATTAGATGGTTCCAGATACTAAATCGCTAGATGGTAGCATGCTGTCTAAATCGCTAGATGGAACCAGACTGTCTAAATCACTAGATGGTACCAGAGACTGTCTAAACCACTAGATGGTACCAGACTGTCAAAATTACTAGATGGTACCAGACTTTCTAAATCACTAGATGGCACCAGAGACTAATCATTAGATGGTACCGGAGACTAAATCACTAGATGGTACCAGACTGTCTAAATCACTAGCTGGTACCAGACTGTCTAAATCACTAGATGGTACCAGACTGTCTAAATCACTAGATGGTACCAGACTGTCTAAAACACTGCTACTCCTACTGCTCTCTCCTCGTCTGACCATGTGTTCTCGCATACCCCGAGAGCATCTGGTCAGAGGGGTGGTGGCACAGGAATCCTCATCTCTCCCAAGTGGTCATTCTCAATTTTTCCCCTAACCCATCTGTCTATCTCCTCATTTGAATTCCACGCTGTCACAGTCACTAGCCCATTTAAGCTTAATATCCTTGTCATCTATCGCCCTCCAGGTTCCCTTGGAGAGTTCATCAATGAGCTTGACGCCTTGATAAGTTCCTTTCCTGAGGATGGCTCACCCTTCACAGTCTTGGGGGATTTCAACCTCCCCATGTCTACATTTGACTCATTTCTCTCTGCCTCCTTCTTTCCACTCCTCTCCTCTTTTGACCTCACCCTCTCACCATCCCCCCCCACTCACAAGGCAGGCAATACGCTTGACTTCATCTTTACTAGATGTTGCTCTTCTACTAATCTCACTGCAACTCCCCTCCATGTCTCCGACCACTACTTTGTATCCTTTTCTCTCTCGCTCTCCTCCAACACTACTCACTCTGCCCCTACACAGATGGTAACGCGCCGCCGCAACCTTCGCTCTCTCTCTCCCACTACTCTCTCCTCTTCCATCCTATCATCTCTTCCCTCTGCTCAATCCTTCTCCCTCCAATCTCCTGATTCTGCCTCCTCAACCCTCCTCTCCTCCCTTTCTGCATCCTTTGACTCCCTGTGTCCCCTATCCTCCCGGCCGGCTCGGTCCTCCCCTCCAGCTCTGTGGCTTGATGACTCATTGCGAGCTCACAGAACAGAGCTCCGGGCAGCTGAGCGGAAATGGAAGAAAACTAAACTCCCTGCCGACCTGGCATCTTTTCACTCCCTCCTCTCTACATTTTCTTCATCTGTTTCTGCTGCTAAGGCCACTTTCTACCACTCTAAATTCCAAGCATCTGCCTCTAACCCTAGGAAGCTCTTTGCCACATTCTCCTCACTGCTGAATCCTCCCCCCCCCCCCCCCCTCCTCCCTCTCTGTGGATGACTTTGTCAACCACTTTGAAAAGAAGGTTGACGACATCCGATCCTCGTTTGTTAAGTCTAATGACACTGCTGGTCCTGCTCACACTGCCCTACCCTATGCTTTGACTTCTTTCTCCCCTCTCTCTCCAGATAAAATCTTGCGACTAGTGACTGCAGGCCGCCCAACAACCTGCCCGCTTGACCCCATCCCCTCCTCTCTTCTCCAGACCATCTCCGGTGACCTTCTCCCCTACCTCACCTCGCTGATCAACTCATCCTTGACCGCTGGCCATGTCCCTTCCGTCTTCAAGAGAGCGAGAGTTGCACCCCTTCTCAAAAAACCAACACTCGATCCCACTGATGTCAACAACTACAGACCAGTATCCCTTCTTTCTTTTCTTTCCAAAACTATTGAGCGTGCCGTCTTTAGCCAACTCTCTTGCTATCTCTCTCAGAATGACCTTCTTGATCCAAACCAGTCAGGTTTCAGGACTGGTCATTCAACTGAGACTGCTCTTCTCTGTGTCACGGAGGCTCTCCGCACTGCTAAAGCTAACTCTCTCTCCTCTGCTCTTGTCCTTCTAGACCTGTCTGCTGCCTTTGATACAGTGAACCATCAGATCCTCCTCTCCACCCTCTCCGAGCTGGGCATCTCCGGCGCGGCTCACTCCTGGATTGCGTCCTACCTGACCGGTCGCTCCTACCAAGTGGCGTGGCGAGAAGCTGTCTCCGCACCACGTGCTCTCACCACTGGTGTCCCCCAGGGCTCAGTTCTAGGCCCTCTCCTTTTCTCCCTATACACCAAGTCACTTGGCTCTGTCATATCCTCACATGGCCTCTCCTATCATTGCTACGCTGACGATACACAACTAATATTCTCCTTTCCCCCTTCTGATAACCAGGTGGCGAATCGCATCTCTGCATGTCTGGCTGACATATCAGTATGGATGACGGATCACCACCTCAAGCTGAACCCTGGCAAGACGGAGCTGCTCTTCCTCCCGGGGAAGGACTGCCCGTTCCATGATCTCGCCATCACGGTTGACAACTCCGTTGTGTCCTCCTCCCAGAGTGCGAAGAGCCTTGGCGTGACCCTGGACAACACCCTGTCGTTCTCCGCCAACATCAAGGCGGTGACCCGATCCTGCAGGTTCATGCTCTACAACATTCGGAGAGTACGACCCTGCCTTACACAGGAAGCGGCACAGGTCCTAATCCAGGCACTTGTCATCTCCCGTCTGGATTACTGCAACTCGCTGTTGGCTGGGCTCCCTGCCTGTGCCATTAAACCCCTACAACTCATCCAGAATGCCACAGCCCGTCTAGTGTTCAACCTTCCCAAGTTCTCTCACGTCACCCCCCTCCTCCGCACACTCCACTGGCTTCCAGTTGAAGCTCGCATCCGTTACAAGACCATGGTGCTTGCCTATGGAGCAGTGAGGGGAACGGCACCTCCGTACCTTCAGGCTCTGATCAGTCCCTACACCCAGGCGAGGGCATTGCGTTCATCCACTTCTGGCCTGCTGGCTCCCCTTCCTCTGCGGAAGCATAGTTCCCGCTCAGCCCAGTCAAAGCTGTTCGCTGCTCTGGCACCCCAATGGTGGAACAAGCTCCCTCACGACGCCAGGACAGCGGAGTCACTCACCACCTTCCAGAGACATTTGAAACCCCACCTCTTTAAGGAACACCTGGGATAGGATAAAGTAATCCTTCTACCCCCCCCCCAAAAAAAATAAAAAAGTATAATTGTAAAGTGGTTATCCCACTGGCTATAGGGTGAATGCACCAATTTGTAGTCGCTCTGGATAAGAGCGTCTGCTAAATGACGTAAATGTGCCCTTGAGCAAGGCACTTAACCCTAATTGCTCCTGTAAGTCGCTCTGGATAAGAGCGTCTGCTAAATGACTAAAATGTAAATGTAAATGTAAATCACTGGATGGTACCAGACTGTATAAATCACTAGATGGTACCAGACTGTCTAAATCACTAGATGGTACCAGAGACAAAATTACTAGAAGGTACCAGACCTTCTAAGTCACTAGATGGCGCCAGAGACTAAATCATTAGATGGTACCAGAGACTAAATCGCTAGATGGTACCAGACTGTCTAAATCACTAGATGGTACCCTAGACGGTCTAAATCACTAGATTGTACCAGACTGTCTAAATCACTAGATGGTACCAGAAACTGAATCACTAGATGGTACCAGACTTTCTAAATCACTAGATGGTACAAGAGACTAAATCACTATATGGTACCAGACTGTCTAAATCACTAGATGGTACCAGAGCCTGAATCACTAAATGGTACCAGACTGTCTAAATAACTAGATGGTACCAGAGACTGACTAAATCACTAGATGATACCAGAGATTGTCTAAATCACTAGATGGTACCAGACTGTCTAAATCACTAGATGGTAACAGAGACTAAATCGCTAGATGGTACCAGACTGTCTAAATAACTAGATGGTACCCGAGACTGTCTAACTCACTAGATGTACCAGAGAATAAATCACTAAATGGTACCAGATACTAAATCGCTAGATGGCGCCAGAGACTGAATCATTAGATGGTTCCAGATACTAAATCGCTAGATGGAACCAGACTTTCTATATTTCTAGATGGTACCAGACTGTCTAAATAACTAGATGGTACCAGAGACTGAATCACTTGATGGTACCAGACTGTTTAAATCACTAGATGGTACCAGAGACTGAATCACTTGATGGTACCAGACTGTTTAAATCACTAGATGGTACCAGAAACTGAATCACTAGATGGTACCAGACTGTCTAAATCACTAGATGGTACAAGCGACTAAATCACTAGATGGTACCAGACTTTCTATATCACTAGATGGTACCAGATACTGACTAAATAACTAGATGGTACCAGACTGTCTAAATCACTAGATGGTACCAGAGACTGAATCACTAGATGGTACCAGACTGTCTAAATCACTAGATGGTACAAGAGACTAAATCACTAAATGGTACCAGACTGTCTAAATCACTAGATGGAACCAGATTGTCTAAATCACTAAATAGTACCAGAGACTGTCTAAATCACTAGATGGTACCTGAGACTGTCTAAATCACTAGATGGTACCAGAGACTAAATCATTAGATTGTAGCAGAGACTAAATCGCTAGATGGTACCAGACTGTCTAAATCACTAGATGGTACCCGAGACTGAATCACTAGATGGTACCAGACTGTCTAAATCACTAGATGGTACAAGCGACTAAATCACTAGATGGTACCAGACTTTCTATATCACTAGATGGTACAGAGACTAAATCACTACATGGTACCAGAGATTTATTCACAAGATGGTACCCTAGACTGAATAAATCACTAGATGGTACCAGAGACTAAATCAGTAGATGGTACCAGAGACTAAATCACTAGATGTTACCAGACTTTCTAAATCACTAGATGGCACCAGAGACTAAATCATTAGATGGTACCAGAGACTAAATCGCTCGATGCATCGCAGTGCTAACTGTGCCACTAGAGATCCTGGTTCGAATCCAGGCTCTGTCGCAGCCGGCCGCGACCGGGAGACTCATGGGCGGCGCACAATTGGCCCAGCGTCGTCCAGGGTAGGGGAGGGAATGGCCGGCAGGGATGTAGCTCAGTTGATAGAGCATGGCATTTGCAACGCCAGGGTTGTGGGTTCGATTCCCACGGGGGGCCAGTATAAAAAAATATGTATTCACTAACTGTAAGTCGCTCTGGATAAGAGCGTCTGCTAAATGACTACAAATGTAAAATGTAAAAAATGTAGATGGTACCAAACTGTCTAAATGACTAGATGGTACCAGAGACTGACTAAATCACCAGATGGTACCAGACTGTCTAAATTGCTAGATGGAACCAGAGACTGACTAAATCACTAGATCGTACCAGACTGTCTAAATCACTAGATGGTACCAGATTGTCTAAACCACTAGATGGTACCAGACTTTCTAAATCACTAGATGGCGCCAGAGACTAAATCGCTAGATTTGACCAGAAACTGAATAACTAGATGGTACCAGACTGTCTAAATCACTAGATGGTACCATAGACTGAATCACTAGATGGTACCAGACTTTTTAAATCACTAGATGGTACCTCACTGTCTAAATCACTAGATGGTACCGGAGACTGAATCACTAGATGGTACCAGACTGTCTAAATCACTAGATGGTACCAGAAACGTATTCACTAGACGGTACCAGACTGTCTAAATCACTAGATGGTACAAGAGACTAAATCACTAAATGGTACCAGACTGTCTAAATCACAAGATGGAACCAGAGACTGTCTAAATCACTAGATAGTACCAGACTGTCTAAATCACTAGATGGTACCTGAGATTGTCTAAATCACTAGATGCCGGTCCAGGCCCAGACGTCAGCCCCTCTCCAGGGTCGGGGCCTCCCACACCAGGGTCAAGACAGGGCTTGGTGCATCGTGGGAGGACTGAGAGGGGAAGCATCGCGCCGAGGTCCAGACCGGACCAGGGGTGCAACGGGGAGGCAGTAAGGGAGAGGACGTCATGCCCGGAGCCGGAGCCGCCACCGAGGCTAGATTCCCACCCGGACCCTCCCCTGTTAAGTTAGGTTTTGCGGCCGCACCTTTGGGAGGGGGGGGGGGGGGGGTACTGTCACGCCCTGACCTTGAAAGCCTGTTTTCTTTAGTTGGTTTGGTCAGGGTGTGAATTTCTATGTGTATATCTATGTTTTGTATTTCTATGTTGGCCGGGTGTGGTTCCCAATCAGAGGCAGCTGTCGATCGTTGTCTCTGATTGGGGATCATACTTAGGTAGCCATTTTGCCTACCTATGTTGTGGGATCTTGACTCTTGTTTGGCTTGTTTGTGTGTAGCCATTGTGAGCTTCACGTTACGTTGCTTTTGTTGTTTTGTCGTGTGTTAACTTAGTGAATAAACATGTATGCATTCGACGCTGCACCTTGGTCCAATCCTGTACTCAACAAACGTGACAAGATGGTACCAGAGACTAAATCACTAGATGGTACCAGAGACTGACTAAATCACTAGATGGTACCAGAGACTAAATCACTAGATGGTACCAGAGACTAAATCACTAGATGGTACCAGAGACTTAATCACTAGATGGTACCAGAGACTAAATCGCTAGATGGTACCAGACTGTCTATATCACTAGATGGTACCAGACTGTCTAAATCACTAGATGGTACCAGACTTTTTAAATCACTAGATGGCGCCAGAGACTAAATCATTAGATGGTACCAGAGACTAAATCACTAGATAGTACCAGACTGTCTAAATCACTAGATGGTACCTGAGACTGTCTAAATCACTAGATGGTACCAGAGACTAAATCACTAGATGGTACCAGACTTTCTAAATCGCTAGATGGCACCCAATTTGTAAGTCGCTTTGGATAAGAGCGTCTGCTAAATGACGAAAATTTTAAAATGTAAATGTACCAGACTGTCTAAATCACTAGATGGTACCAGGTACTGGCTAAACCACTAGATTGTACCAGACTATCTGAATCACTAGATGGTACCAGACTGTCTAAATCACTAGATGGTACCAGACTGCCTAAATCACTAGATGGTATCAGACTGTCTAAATCACTAGATGGTACCTGAGACTGTCTAAATCACTAGATGGTATCAGACTGTCTAAATCACTAGATGGTACCTGAGACTGTCTAAATCACTAGATGGTACCAGACTGCCTAAATCACTAGATGGTATCAGACTGTCTAATTCACTAGATGGTACCTGAGACTGTCTAAATCACTAGATGGTACCAGAAACTGAATCACTAGATGGTACCAGACTGTCTAAATCACTAGATGGTACCAGAGATTGAATCACTAGATGGTATCAGACTGTCTAAATCACTAGATGGTACCAGAGACTGACTAAATCACTAGATGATACAAGAGACTGTCTAAATCACTAGATGGTACCAGACTTTCTAAATCACTAGATGGTACCAGAGACTAAATCACTAGATGGTACCAGAGACTAAATCACTAGATGGTACCAGAGACTGACTAAATCACTAGATGGTACCTGAGACTGTCTAAATCACTAGATGGTACCAGAAACGGAATCACTAGATGGTACCAGACTGTCTAAATCACTAGATGGTACCAGAGACTAAATCACTAGATGGTACCAGACTGTCTAAATCACTAGATGATACCAGAGACTAAATCACTAGATGGTACCAGAGACTAAATCACTAGATGGTACCAGAGACTGTCTAAACCACTAGATGGTACCAGACTGTCTAAATCACTAGATGGTACCTGAGACTGTCTAAATCACTAGATGGTACCATAAACTGAATCACTAGATGGTACCAGACTGTCTAAATCACTAGATGGTACCAGAGACTAAATCACTAGATGGTACCAGACTGTCTAAATCACTTGATGGTACCAGAGATTGAATCATTAGATGGTACCAGACTGTCTAAATCACTAGATGGCGCCAGAGACTAAATCATTAGATGGTACCAGAGACTAAATCGCTAGATTTGACCAGAAACTGAATAACTAGATGGTACCAGACTGTCTAAATCACTAGATGGTACCAGAGACTTAATCACTAGATGGTACAGAGACTAAATCATTAGATGGTACCAGAGACTGTACTCCTGAGTGGCGCAGTGGTCTAAGGCACTGCATCGCAGTGCTAACTGTGCCACTAGAGATCCTGGTTCGAATCCAGGCTCTGTCGCCGCCGACCGGGAGACTGATGGGCGGCGCACAATTGGCCCAGCGTCGTCCAGGGTAGGGGAGGGAATGGCCGGCAGGGATGTAGCTCAGTTGATAGAGCATGGCGTTTGCAACGCCAGGGTTGTGGGTTCGATTCCCACGGGGGGCCAGTATAAATAAATAAAATGTATTCACTAACTGTAAGTCGCTCTGGATAAGAGCGTCTGCTAAATGACTAAAATGTAAATGTACCAGACTGTTTAAATCACTAGATGGTACCACACTGTCTAAATCACTAGATGGTACCAGAGACTGAATCACTAGATGGTACCAGACTGTCTAAATCACTAGATGGTACCAGAAACGTATTCACTAGACGGTACCAGACTGTCTAAATCACTAGATGGTACAAGAGACTAAATCACTAAATGGTACCAGACTGTCTAAATCACTAGATGGAACCAGAGACTGTCTAAATCACTAGATAGTACCAGACTGTCTAAATCACTAGATGGTACCTGAGATTGTCTAAATCACTAGATGCCGGTCCAGGCAGAGACGTCAGCCCCTCTCCAGGGTCGGGGCCTCCCACACCAGGGTCAAGACAGGGCTTGGTGCATCGTGGGAGGACTGAGAGGGGAAGCATCGCGCCGAGGTCCAGACCGGTGGATGGTACCAGACTGTCTAAATCACTAGATGGTACCAGAAACTGAATCACTAGATGGTAACAGAGACTAAATCACTAGATGGTACCAGAACCTGAATCACTAGATGGTACCAGACTGTCTAAATCACTAGATGGTATCAGACTGTCTAAATCACTAGATGGTACCTGAGACTGTCTAAATCACTAGATGGTACCAGAAACTGAATCACTAGATGGTACCAGATACTAAATCACTAGATGATACCAGAGACTGTCTAAATCACTAGATGATACCAGAGACTAAATCACTAGATGGTACCAGAGACTAAATCACTAGATGGTACCAGAGACTGACTAAATCACTAGATGGTACCAGAGGTGGTCTAAACTAGATGGTACCAGACTGTCTGAATCACTAGATGGTACCAGACTGTCTAAATCACTAGATGGTACCAGAGACTAAATCACTAGATGGTACCAGACTGTCTAAATCACTAGATGGTACCAGAGATTGAATCACCAGATGGTATCAGACTGTCTAAATCACTAGATGATACCAGAGACTAAATCACTAGATGGTACCAGAGACTGACTAAATCACTAGATGGTACCAGAGACTGACTAAATCACTAGATGGTACCAGAGCTGGTCTAAACCACTAGATGGTACCAGACTGTCTAAATCACTAGATGGTACCTGAGACTGTCTAAATCACTAGATGGTACCAGAAACTGAATCACTAGATGGTACCAGAGACTGACTAAATCACTAGATGGTACCAGAGCTTTATCATTAGATGGTACCAGAGACTAAATCAATAGATGGTACCAGACTGTCTAAATCACTAGATGGTATCAGACTGTCTAAATCACTAGATGGTATCAGAATGTCTAAATCACTAGATGGTACCAGACTGTCTAAATCACTAGATGGTATCAGACTGTCTAAATCACTAGATGGTACCAGACTGTCTAAATCACTAGATGGTATCAGACTGTCTAAATCACTAGATGGTATCAGACTGTCTAAATCACTAGATGGTACCAGACTGCCTAAATCACTAGATGGTACCAGAGACTAAATCACTAGATGGTACCAGACTGTCTAAATCACTAGATGGCGCCAGTTTCTCATCTTTGCTTTTGGTCTTCCTCTATACAGCTTTATTCATTTGGGACTAAATTACCACTTAAATATGAGTAAATCCAAGATGGAGGCTGATATCAATGTCATAATTCACAGACTATGGAGGTGAAATTATATTTTATACCATTGCGTTGTTGAATACTCATTTCTGATTGGCTTGAAGGGCCTTCTAGAGCGTGCATTATTTAGGTGATAATGCCCTCAAAGCCGGTTTTTGGAGGATATATTGGCACGGGTGTTGTTAGGCCCTAGACAAAGTCGAGGGTCGACAAACCATGCCAATATATCCTCCAAACACCCGCTTCGTGGGCATTACCACTTTAATACAACGGGTTACCAACATATTCAAATAATGATTGACATATTTTCATTAAAAACATTATTTTTATGAATTTAATTATACTATTTCATCCTTCCACAAGATATAGTCCCGACAAAGATCTAGGGTTGCTACCCAAGCCGGCTGGTCGTTCGTTCTATCGGTTCGGTTGCCAGAGACGCGACCCAGTCGTTCAGTCTTTATGTTCTGTATCTATGGACGCGACCCAGTCGTTCGTTCTAAATGTTCCATTGCCATACTGCCTGGCAACGTTCTTATCCCTTGCTTGCTAGCTAGCCAACTACGGCTAACTTACAGTCACGTCAAAAAGTGTAGCCAGAATAACAGCAAAGTAGTCCATTTGCATTTGTTTAAGCCTTTTTCTAGTGACATTTATTTGGATACATCCATAACAATGAGCTAATGAGGCACGAAATTCGCCTGGCATAGAAAATGTGCTCTCTCGTCAGGACACTGTTGTTCAGAGGAGCTAGCCAACAACACAGCTAACACAATCACTTCAAACTGAAGCTGGAAAGACTGCAAACTAGCTGCACTTTGTTTCGTTTTACCTTTTTTCAACTGACATTTATTTGTATATATCCATAAAAATGATGCCAGCTGATTCATGATTTCGACTGGCTGAGAAATGCTGCCTGTCTATCTGTCTCATCCCGACTCCCGACACGTTCATTACTATGAGACAGCTGGAGATCGAATTTGAATATTGAAACAATGTTGCAAATGTCGGACAGACAGACAGCAAGGTTTATACAAATCTCCGCTGTTGAAAACTAAATGTTAGTCTAAAAGAAATGCGAGATAATGTCTTGATGCTTTTGATAGTTTATAGTCTGGCTGATGACACAGTGGATTGCATAGTCAGATGGAAGTAAATTGGTATTTTAACCTCAGATTTAGCCGGTGGTAATTTCTGGAATAGACACCGGTTGGAATGTGGTTTTAACCAATCAGCATTCAGGATTAGACCCACCCGTTGTATAATTCCCTTTATAAACTGGGTGGTTTGAGCCCTGAATGCTGATTGGCTGACAACCGTGGTATATCAGACCGTATACCACGGGTATGACAAAACATTTATTTTTACTGTTCTAACTACGTTGGTAACCAGTTTATAATAGCAATAAGACACCTCAGGGGTTTGTGGTATATGGCCAATATACCACGGCTAAGGGCTGTATCCAGGCACTCCGTGTTGCGTCGTGATTAAGAACAGCCCTTAGCCGAGGTATATTGGCCATATACCACACCCCCTCGGGCCTTATTGCTTAAATAATGCACGGAATATCAGGTATAATTCAATGGCTATAGTTCATTCTTACATGTTGTATTGTGCTGCTTTTGAAAGCAGATGTCGAATTGAAAACATTGGCATTGTTGAATTCGATTTTCATAATATCAAGCTAGGACTGACTAGCAAGTCTGTTTGTTTGGTTACCAAGGCAACTACTGTAGCTATCTAGTAAATTTACTAGCAACTTAAGTGGATGTTGAACACATTTCTACCGGTAAAATGAACACGTTTGTAGCGGCAAATGTGTTAAATTATATCCATGGTATAAAAGGGATATGCGTTCTCTGGAAAATAATGCACCTCCGTGGAAGGTTTCCTGTTCCACTGCTTGAGCGCGTCGTTCATTGTTTTCCAGAGAACGCATTAGCCCGTCGTTGATTATCCCTTATGTAATATCAGTGGAGAACAGCGCACTCTAGAACAGGTACACTGCTTTGTACCAGCTATTCACAATACTGACCCACTGGGGAGGACGCTAGGCTGAGAGATCTCTGCTTACTTTCCTATAATTATCCTCTCTGGTATGGTCCTGTGTTTCTCTGTTGGTACAAACGTGGCACTACTAGTAGTGATGATCAAGTTGTGGGTTTTGCAGGAATCACATACTCAAACAAAAAAAATGTATGTACTACTGTATAACCTACTTAGGTTTTTAAATAAAAGCGTCTGTTAAGAGTTGCCACTGTTTGGGGACATAATTGATCTCTCAGGCACTGTCTGCTCATACCCACCCCATCCACTCAACATGTGCTAATGGACATTCAGAAGTGTGCAATGAATTTAATAATAATATGGGTACTTAATAATAATAATAATAATATGCCATTTAGCAGACGCTTTTATCCAAAGCGACTTACAGTCATGCGTGCATACATTTTTTTTTGTGTATGGGTGGTCCCGGGGATCGAACCCACTACCTTGGCGTTACAAGCGCCGTGCTCTACCAGCTGAGCTACAGAGGACCACAACTTATATTTGTCCTGTTTCACACATGTACAAGTGTGTATTTTACATATCCCAACTCCCCCTGAGAGTGGGGTCACAGCCAGAGTCGGCCATTACCAATGGTTAGGGTTAAGTGCCTTGTTCAAGGGGCACGTCGACAGATTTTTCACCTTGTCGGCTCAGGGATTTGAACTAGCTACTGTTTCAGCTAATTTGTTTCAGATTTGAGGCTGACCTTTTTTTTTGTAGGTTTTATTTTATGGTCATGTAGGTGTTTTTTCCTGGTGCTGATTGCTTACTCACAAATTAATGACATGGTATTATTTAAACACAATGTATGTATTAACTGCTGTTTTGGAAACTATCATGATAACAGCACATATAAGCAGGACGTACTGTAAGAAACAGAAGAGGGTTCATTTGTTTCCAGTGGTTGAATCATTCCAGCCGTGGAAATGATGGCCATTATGAAGTATTAAACGGG
>LR778270.1:49247370-49277370 GCA_902810595.1 Coregonus sp. 'balchen'
TCCCCCCCCAGGGGTTTCTACCAACAGGAACGTTTCTGTCTGATTGCAAGTAACGCCTTTCCCACAAACTTCGTAATAAATGATTGATACTAGTGTGGGTTTAAATCAATGTCAAATGTGTTGCAATGTCAGATTTAATCAGAGCCGTCATCTCTATTCTGTGAGAAGCGTTAGTGAAGAGTCTCTGACCAGGACCGATAGTGGAGCAACGCTCTAGGCTGTTTGGTTTACCCCTTTACTGACCAAGGCATTGGAATAAAACAACTGCATGTCTTGTCCCACAGCATTAAACAATGTGTTGACAGCTGCATGTCTTGTCCCACAGCATTAAACAATGTGTTGACAGCTAGCGGCATCGATTGATCGGAGCGGAACCAGCTTCAATAGCGAACATGATATTTTCCTCTCCAAAAAAAAAAAAAGAAGGAGAAATTACGTTTCCCTGATTCTGTGAGATGTGCTTTGTCAGGATGTGCTTTGTCAGGATGTGCTTTGTCAGGATGTGCTTTGTCAGGAATATACTTGTGATATATGTCCTTAGTTTGGTCATTGGTTCCACTATTGTATCTGTGCTTTCTGTGCATATTATAGTTTCTATGCTTTACTTTATTTTCATTGGTTACTCTTGTTTTTCTTTGGTTATCAGCTAAAAGTAGCAATCTTCTCTGGTTTGTGATAAAAAAACAACAAGAAAATGAAAGATTGTGAGTGACAATAAGATGGCCTCCCATACCTAGCAGAGGTCTAAGATGGCCTCCCATACCTAGCAGAGGTCTAAGATGGCCTCCCATACCTAGCAGAGGTCTAAGATGGCCCTCCCATACCTAGCAGAGGTCTAAGATGGCCTCCCATACCTAGCAGAGGTCTAAGATGGCCTCCCATACCTAGCAGAGGTCTAAGATGGCCTCCCATACCTAGCAGAGGTCTAAGATGGCCTCCCATACCTAGCAGAGGTCTAAGATGGCCTCCCATACCTAGCAGAGGTCTAAGATGGCCTCCCATACCTAGCAGAGGTCTAAGATGGCCTCCCATACCTAGCAGAGGTCACAAACAAACCTTACTACAGTTCAGGGTTGGGGTCAATTGCATTTCTATTCCAGCGAATGCGGAAAGTACACTGAAATGCTAATGCTAATGCTAATTCTCTTCAATGCTTTTCAATGAGGAAAATGTGGAATTTGAATTTGGTTTATTTTCTGAATTGACTTGAATTAAAATGGAATTGACCCCAACCCTGCCACAGGTTAACAAGTATTTCTCTCTTCAGGTGCGAGATCAAGCATCTCCTCTTCTGTTGGAGGAGCGGCAGTCAGACAGACAGACAGACAGACAGACAGTCAGACAGACAGCAGAGAGCCAACATGTCTCAGTCTCTCAAGTGTCTCTGTCCCACAGTTCCTTGCGTCTAATGATGTGCCACCATACATCTGTACCTATATGTTTACACTGCTCCAAACTGAGCAGCTGTTCTCAGGAAACACAGAAAGACAGCTGACTTTATCTGTATACACACAGGGTTCAGAGGGCCTCTACATACCATTGCTATTCAGAGTTCGGAGGAAGGAGGAGAGAGAATAGAACGAGAGCTTTTTATTTTTCTACAGAAGTATTTTCTCAGTAAATAAAACTTTTTGGATTCTTTCAACTGGAATAAGGGAGTTTGAGAAAAGGGAGGAGAAAGAGGTGGAGGAGGGTGAGGAGGAGGTGGAGGAGGAAGAAGATGAGGAGGTGGAGGAGGAAGAAGAGGAGTAGGTGGAGGAGGAAGAAGAGGAGTAGGTGGAGGAGAAAGAAGGGGAGGTGGAGGAGGAAGAAGAGGAGTAGGTGGAGGAGGAAGAAGAGGAGTAGGTGGAGGAGGAAGAAGAGGAGGAGGTGGAGGAGGAAGAGAAGGAGGAGGAGGAGGAGGAGGAAGAGGAGGAGGAGGTGGAGGAGGAAGAAGAGGAGTAGGTGGAGGAGGAGGTGGAGGAGGAAGAAGAGGAGGAGGAGGTGGACGAGGAGGTGGAGGAGGAGGAGGAGGAGGAGGAGGTGGAGGAGGAGGAGGAGGAGGAGGAGGAGGAGGAGGAGGAGGAAGAAGAAGAGAGGAGGAGGTGGAGGAGGAGGAGGAGGAAGAGGTGGAGGAGGAGGAGGAGGAGGAGGAGGAGGAGGAGAAAGGGAAAGCCACCTTCTAAAACAATAGAGGTCTTTTCTCCTGGAATCTCAGACCACTTGTTTTCTTTGGGGGATGATGGGGGCGGGGGGTTAGGGGGTGGAGCTGTGGGTGGGACTCAGCTCAGGGGGAGGAGTTTCCGTGTCCGTGGACCGAAGATGTGGAGGAGGAGGAGGAGGAGGAGGAGCAGGGCGGTTGGATCTGTACGGAGGAGGAGTTCAGCCCCGGACTGGTCTTTCCTTGAGAGAAGGTGTGGTTCTGGTTCTGGGCCTGGTGACCAACCAGCATCGTGGGGAGGGAGGGCTTCCTGGCAAACAGAACAACTGGAGGGATGGAGAGAGGGAGTAGGGAGAGAGGGAGAGAGGAGAGAGGGAGGGAAGGAGGGAGGAGAGAGGGAAGGAGAGAGAGGCGAGGGATGGAGAGAGGGAGGATGGAGAGAGGGAGGGAGGAGAGAGGGAGGGATGGACGAGAGGGAGGGAGGAGGAGGAGGAGGGATGGACGAGAGGGAGGGAGGACGGAGGGGGAGGAGAGAGGGAGGGAGGAGGAGGAGGGAGGAAGAGAGGGAGGGAGGACGAGAGGAAGGAGGAGAGAGGGAGGGAGGAGGAGAGGGAGGGATGGAGAGAGGGAGGGAGGAGAGAGAGGAGGGAAGGAGGAAGAGAGGGAGGGATTGAGAGAGGGAGGGAGGAGAGAGGGAGGGATGAGAGAGGGAGGGAGGAGAGAGGGAGGGAGGAGAGGAGAGCAGGGAGGAGGAGAGAGGGAGGGAGGAGAGAGGGAGGAGGAGAGAGGGAGGGAGAGAGGGAGGGAGGCGAGAAGGAGAGAGGGAGGGAGGAGAGAGGGAGGGAGGAGAGAGGGAGGGAGGGAGAGAGGGAGGGATGGAGAGGAGGAGGGAGGAGAGAGGGAGGGAGGAGAGAGGGGAGGGGATGGAGAGAGGAGGGAGGAGAGGAGGAGAGGGAGGGAGGAGAGGAGGGAGGGAGGGAGGAGAGAGGGAGGGAGGAGAGAGGGAGGGAGGAAGAGAGAGGAGGGAGGAGAGAAGGGAGGGATGAGAGAGGGAGGGAGAGGAGGGAGAGGAGGAGAGATGGGGAGGAGGAGAGAGGGAGGAGAGGAGAGAGGGAGGAGGAGAGAGGGAGAGGAGAGGGAGGGAGGAGAGGGAGGGAGGAGAGGGGAGGGAGGGAGAGGAAGAGAGGGAGGGAGGGAGGAGGAGGAGAGAGGGAGGGAGGAGAGAGGAGGGATGGAGAGAGGGAGGAGAGAGAGGGGGATGGAGAGAGGGAGGGAGGAGAGAGGGAGGGATGGAGAGGGAGGGAGGAGGAGAGAGAGGAGGGATGGGAGAGGGAGGGAGGAAGGAGAGAGAGAGGGGAGGAGAGAGGGAGGGAGGAGAGAGGGAGGGATGGAGAGAGGGAGGGAGGAGAGAGGGAGGGATGGAGAGAGGGAGGGAGGAGAGAGGGAGGGAGGAGAGAGGGAGGGAGGACGGAGGGAGGGAGGACGGAGGGAGGGATGGAGAGAGGGAGGGATGAGAGAGGGAGGGATGAGAGAGGGAGGGATGGAGAGAGGGAGGGATGGAGAGAGGGAGGGAGGAGAGAGGGAGGGATGAGAGAGGGAGGGAGGAGAGAGGGAGGGATGGAGAGAGGGAGGGAGGACGGAGGAAAACATGTTGAACGTGGTGATACATCAATTTCCCAAGATGGGATCAATAAAGTACTTCTACTACTGCTACTACTATTGCTAATGGGAGATTCCACACCAGTGGGAGCAGAAAATATTTTGTGTATCTCAGATTGCTTACATAGGAACTTAATTGGGGGGAAGGATGTTTAACATGCTTTTTACATTTGTATCACAAACCATTTTTGAGAATATCACGATGAAAGCGGCCATTTTAGACCCATACATACAGTACCTCCTGTAAGACCTTATGTTCCGTGACCCGTACAGACCATACATACATGATACATACATGATACATACATGATACAGACCATACATACATGATACATACATGATACAGACCATACATACATGATACATACATGATACAGACCATACATACATGATACATACATGACACATACATGATACAGACCATACATATATGATACATACATGATACATACATGATACAGGCCATACATACATGATACAGACCATACATACATGATACAGACATGATACATACATCATACAGGCCATACATACATGATACAGACCATACATACATGATACATACATGATACATATATGATACAGGCCATACATACATGATACAGACCATACATACATGATACAGACATGATACATACATGATACAGGCCATACATACATGATACAGACCATACATACATGATACATACATGATACATACATGATACAGACCATACATACATGATACAGACCATACATACATGATACAGACCATACATACATTATACATACATGATACATGCATGATACAGACCATACATACATGATACAGACCATACATACATGATACAGACCATACATACATGATACATACATGATACAGACCATACATACATGATACAGACCATACATACATGATACAGACATGATACAGACATGATACAGACATGATACAGACCATACATACATGATACATACATGATACAGACCATACATACATGATACAGACCATACATACATGATACATACATGATACAGACCATACATACATGATACAGACCATACAGACATGATACAGACCATACATACATGATACATACATGATACAGACCATACATACATGATACAGACCATACATACATGATACATACATGATACCGACCATACAGACATGATACAGACCATACATACATGATACAGACATGATACATACATGATACAGACCATACATACATGATACATACATGATACAGACCATACATACATGATACAGACCATACATACATGATACAGACATGATACAGACATGATACAGACCATACATGATACATACATGATACAGACCATACAGACATGATACAGACCATACATACATGATACAGACATGATACAGACATGATACAGACCATACATACATGATACATACATGATACAGACCATACATACATGATACATACATGATACAGACCATACATACATGATACAGACCATACATACATGATACAGACCATACATACATATACAGACCATACATACACCATACATACATGATACAGACCATACATACATGATACAGACCATACATACATGATACAGGCCATACATACATGATACAGACCATACATACATGATACAGGCCATACATACATGATACAGACCATACATACATGATACATACATGATACAGACCATACATACATGATACGGACATGATACATACATGATACATACATGATACAGACCATACATACATGATACAGACCATACATACATGATATATACATGATACATACATGATACAGACCATACATACATGATACATACATGATACAGACCATACATACATGATACATACATGATACATACATGATACAGACCATACATACATGATACAGACCATACATACATGATACAGACATGATACAGACCATAAAGACATGATACATACATGATACAGACATGATACAGACCATACATACATGATACAGACCATACATACATGATACAGACCATACAGACATGATACAGACCATACATACATGATACAGACCATACAGACATGATACAGACCATACATACATGATACATACATGATACAGACATGATACAGACCATACATACATGATACAGACCATACATACATGATACAGACCATACAGACATGATACAGGCCATACATACATGATACATACATGATACATGCATGATACAGACCATACATACATGATACAGACCATACATACATGATACAGACCATACATACATGATACAGACCATACAGACATGATACAGGCCATACATACATGATACAGACATGATACAGACATGATACAGACATGATACAGACCATACATACATGATACATACATGATACAGACCATACATACATGATACAGACCATACATACATGATACATACATGATACAGACCATACATACATGATACAGACCATACAGACATGATACAGACCATACATACATGATACAGACCATACATACATGATACATACATGATACAGACCATACATACATGATACAGACCATACATACATGATACATACATGATACCGACCATACAGACATGATACAGACCATACATACATGATACATACATGATACATACATGATACAGACCATACATACATGATACATACATGATACAGACCATACAGACATGATACAGACCATACATACATGATACAGACATGATACATACATGATACAGACCATACATACATGATACATACATGATACAGACCATACAGACATGATACAGACCATACATACATGATACAGACATGATACATACATGATACAGACCATACATACATGATACATACATGATACAGACCATACATACATGATACAGACCATACATACATGATACAGACCATACAGACATGATACAGACCATACATACATGATACAGACCATACATACATGATACAGACCATACAGACATGATACAGACATGATACATACATGATACAGACCATACATACATGATATATACATGATACAGACCATACATACATGATACAGACCATACATACATGATACATACATGATACATACATGATACAGACCATACATACATGATACAGACCATACATACATGATACAGACCATACAGACCTGATACAGGCCATACAAACATGATACAGACATGATACATACATGATACAGACCATACATACATGATACATACATGATACAGACCATACATACATGATACATACATGATACAGATATGATACAGACCATACATACATGATACAGACCATTCATACATGATACATACATGATACAGACCATACAGACATTATACAGACCATACATACATGATACAGACCATACATAAATGATACAGACCATACATACATGATACATACATGATACAGACCATACAGACATGATACAGACCATACATACATGATACAGACATGATACAGACCACATCTTGGTGTCATCATAGTCCTCATAGATTGCTCTAACATATGGTGTATGGCTATATTCTGAAATAAAACTCACATTAATTTATTCAACATAAAAAAATATTAATATGAATGTCTCACAAACTACCCTTTTTGATGTTGTTCATTTTAAGACATATTGTTTGGAACAGTACATCACAATTACCAGAGTGGGCTCTGCTAATTCTAACATTACCAGAGTGGGCTCTGCTAATTCTAACATTACCGGAGTGGGCTCTGCTAATTCTAACATTACCAGAGTGGGCTCTGCTAATTCTAACATTACCAGAGTGGGCTCTGCTAATTCTAACATTACCAGAGTGGGCTTTTTATGAGCACCACCAACACAGTGAATGGTAAAAGGATTCAAAGGGAACTCCCTCTGCTGGTGATTTGCTGAATGTGCAATCCTAAAGGAGAACTGTGATTGGTTACTGACATATTTTACATTTACATTTTAGTCATTTAGCAGACGCTCTTATCCAGAGCGACTTACAGGAGCAATTAGGGTTAAGTGCCTTGCTCAAGGGCACATTTACGTCATTTAGCAGACGCTCTTATCCAGAGCGACTCACAAATTGGTGCGTTCACCCTATAGCCAGTGGGATAACCACTTTACAATTTTTGGGGGGGGGGGGGGGGGGTAGAAGGATTACTTTATCCTATCCCAGGTATTCCTTAAAGAGGTGGGGTTTCAAATGTCTCCGGAAGGTGGTGAGTGACTCCGCTGTCCTGGCGTCGTGAGGGAGCTTGTTCCACCATTGGGGTGCCAGAGCAGCGAACAGTTTTGACTGGGCTGAGCGGGAACTATGCTTCCGCAGAGGAAGGGGAGCCAGCAGGCCAGAGGTGGATGAACGCAATGCCCTCGTTTGGGTGTAGGGACTGATCAGAGCCCGAAGGCATATAATTAAAAGACATATCATTAAAAGTACCAGAGACCCCCCTCTGGAAATGTGATGTGTTTGAAAAATATATTGTTCCAAACAATATGTCTAAAAATAAGCACAATCAAAAAGGGCAGTTTTGAGATATTCATATTAATATTTCTTATGTTGAATAAATGAATGCGACAAAAAAAAAAATCTTCAGAATCAAGACATACTCCATATTTGAGAGCACATTATATGGAATATAACCAAGATGTGGTCTGTATCATGTACTGTTCGTAGGAGGCATGTACAGGTCTAAACTGGGCCTAAAATGGACACTTTCATCATGATTTGTAAAAAAAAAAAAATGGTTTGACTATTAATAGTACATTTTTTGTCATTTAGCAGACGCTCTTATCCAGAGCGACTAGGGTTAAGTGCCTTGCTCAATGGCACATCGACAGATTTTTCACCTAGTCGGCTCGGGGATTAGAACCAGCGACTTTTCGGTTACTGGCGCAACACTCTTACCCACTAAGCTACCTGCTACCACCACCACTGCCACCACCACAACTACCACTACTAGTAGTAGTTTTGGTAGTTTAATTGCTACTGTACATTTCTACATGTTCTATCATACAATCTCTACAATCAGTTGGTAGAGCATGGCGCTTGCAATGCCAGGGTTGTGGGTTCGTTTCCCACGGGGGGCCAGTATGAAAAAATGAATGCACTCACTAACTGTAAGTCGCTCTGGATAAGAGCGTCTGCTAAATGACTAAAATGTAAAATGACATATCAACTCACTAACTAACAAATAACACATTGTCACACCTAAACAACCTGAATTAGACAACTAACTGTGAAGCCTGATAGGAGTTCAAGTTGTTTAAATCCTGTGTCATTATCAACCGGATCAACTCCAGTCTACCTCACTGAGCATGATGTTTCACACACTCCAGTCTACCTAACTGATCATAGGGTTTCAGACACCTCCAGTCTATCTAACTGATCATAGGGTTTCAGACACCTCCAGTCTACCTAACTGATCATAGGGGTTTCAGACACCTCCAGTCTATCTAACTGATCATAGGGGTTTCAGACAGATAGACAGACAGATAGATAGAGCTCAACTATATCTGATGTTTAATGGCCACTTCAACCTCACTGGAAGTTTTCCACCAGCAAGCTTGTTCTTTACACCACGACATGAACTGCCTGGCCTACCTATCTTGAGGTAATTACCCCATCGCTGGAAGGCAGAGGAGGAGGTGGAGGAGGAGGAGGAGGAGGAGGAGGAGGAGGAGGTGGTGTGCGGGAGGCGTTAAGGCTAAACCCAGGCACGGCTAAGACAATAAACCCCATCGACCTCCCATCCTCCCATCCTCCCATCCTCCCATCCTCCCATCCACAGCCCCAATTCTGAGATATTTAACTTGTTTAACTCTATTGGACAGCCACTTCATTGGATTTTATAGCAAAGACATTGCGTGGAGGACTAAGGCGCCGGGGCGCTGCTATAACTTATTGAATTTCCTGCCTGCAATTACATCAGCAAACGGTCCCTCTATTTACCTGTGTAGACAACTCCATTTATTTCTATTGACATGTTGATGCTGCTAATGCCGGCGGTAGACAGGTTCAATGGAGCCTCTTGTCTGTCATCTGCCAGAGGACGAGAGAGAGGAAAACTCAATATGAGCATTTAGAAAGGGAACACAAGGAGCAGGAGAGGAGCGCCTGGGAGAGTATTGGCGATAACTCCTAGAGTGACAGGGTAAGGAGCAGTTTATTAAAGAGTTCTGAGGGAGAGAGAGGGGGGAACTGTCAACAGATGTAGCAGCCATTTGTACATGTCGGTTATCGCCAATGGGTTATCTCCCCGAGGAGACTGTGACATCATATCATAACACACAGACAAGCAGGCACTTGGAGAACTTGGATTGTGTAGCTACTCGCGAAGAACAAGGCTTTGCAACAATCTTCTCCCAAATAAGAACAACATGCAAGAATATTGTAAAGTTTAATTTCTGTAAAATATAATTAATGTGCAGATACATACTAAATATACTGTATCATTTTAGAGTTTAGATCATTTTTTCTTTTAAAACAGCACCACTATTACAGAACATTGTGCAGGCGTCCTCCAGCCTTGGCTGCCATATTTAATAAATCGTTTTGATGTAATCTGTAAATGATGGTGTTTATATGTTGGGTTGCAGCCCAGCCAGACTGGTCGGGTCGGCCAGTGGAGGAATTAACCTGTGAACGATTCTGACTCGTTCTACCATTAAGCGTTTAGAGCAAAGCCCATTATTACAACTAATGCCTGAGAGGCAGTCATGCAGAGAGAGATGAAACCACACCTGAGCAGATAGGTCCCTCATTCTTCCTTTAGGCTCTATTATTATTATTATCCAGTAATGTATGATGACTTATGGCTTGTCGTAAACACCGCCACACTGAGAACCATCAACAGAGTTGGCGGGCGGGGCGACAGCATATATTTTTATATCTAGTATTTTCCCCTGTGGTCATGCAGCAGTAGTACATCTTCATAACATCGGTGAAATCCTCAGACATCACATTGCAGCTGTTATGATGAACTGTGCGTTTAATTGCGGCTCGCCTGTCACATGGTGAAATACTCTTACTTGATGTGTGAATACCACCGCCGTGCTGCACAGCTAAACCCCCAGTTATATAACAGTAGAGGAAGAAACAGTAACACTGTTGGAGGAGAATAAATAACCTGGAGGAAGACTTCCTGTCTGAACTCTGATCCACTCCGAAAATACACAACAACAAAATGTGTCAAAGATATTTATGTGTGTTCTTTTTGTGGCGGTAACACGGCCGCAGATTGAATTGGGTTAGTTGGATATTAAGCAGGACGTGTTACAGAACCCACGGGAATACACAGTAAGGGGTCGTCTCTAAATTACAATACTTTTTCTCCAAATGCTTCTCTGTGGGTTTTGAAATGATTCATGTGTGTGTCGCAGTTATACATCATTATTGCATCAACATTACAGTACTATAGGGGCATAACAATGGATAAACATGTGTTCACATGGTAACTGTGGATGTGTCCGAAGTCACGCCCTATTCCAGGGTTCCCCAATAACTTCTGATCTAAAATTATATATACAGTACCAGTCAAAAGTTTGGACACACCTACTCGTTCCAGGGTTTTTCTTTATTAAAAAAAAAAATATTTTCTACATTGTAGAATAATAGTGAATACATCAAAACTATGAAATAACACATATGGAATCATGTAGTGAACAAAAAAGTGTTAAACAAATACAAATATATTTTATATTTGAGATTCTTCAAACAGCCACCCATTGCCTTGACGACAGCTTTGCACACTATTGGCATTCTCTCAACCAGCTTCACCTGGTATGCTTTTCCAACAGTTTTGAAGGAGTTCCCACATATGCTGAGCACTTGTTGTCTGCTTTTCCTTCACTCTGCGGTCCAACTCATCCCAAACCATCTCAATTGAGTTGAGGTCTCAAATTTGAACTCATCAGACCAAAGGACAGATTTCTACCGGTCAAATCTCCATTGCTCGTGTTTCTTGGCCCAAGCAAGTCTCTTCTTCTTATTGGTGTCCTTTAGTAGTGGTTTCTTTGCAGCAATTCGACCATGAAGGCCTGATTCACGCAGTCTCCTCTGAATAGTTGATGTTGAGATGTGTCTGTTACTTGAACTCTGTGAAGCATTTATTTGTGCTGCAAACTGTGGTGCAGTTAATTGCTGATTTCTGAGTCTGGTAACTCTAATGAGCTTATCCTCTGCAGCAGAGGTAACTCTGGGTCTTCCATTCCTGTAGCGGTCCTCATGAGAACCAGTTTCATCATAGCGCTTGATGGTTTTTGGAACTGCACTTGAAGAAACTTTAAAAGTCCTTGAAATGTTCCGTATTGACTGACCTTCATGTCTTAAAGTAATGATGGACTGTCAATTCTCTTTGTGTATTTGAGCTGTTCTTACCATAATATGGACTTGGTCTTTTACCAAATAGGGCTATTTTCTGTATACCACCCCTATGTCACGGTTTCGGCCGAGGCGGCTCCTTCTCCTCGTTCGGGCAGGCTTCGGCGGTCGTCGTCTCCGGAGTACTAGCTGCCACCGTTCGATGTTTCATGTTTGATTGGTTTTGCCTGTTTGTCACACCTGTTCATTGTTAAGTGTTCATTAGGCACCCTATTTAGTTCTCTTGTGTTTGGTCAGGTGTTGTGTGTAATTGTTCTATGTCACGTGTAGATGTTGGTCCGCTGTTCTATGCTCTCTGTATTTCGTTTTGTTTAAGAGAGTCCTGCACGTTGTGCGTATGTACTTTGGACTGTTCCAGTGTACGCTTGTTTCGCCTGTGGCCTGTTGCCGTGTTGGCTTGTACTGTCGGACTTCACTAAAACATTTGTTTTTTTAATCTCTGTGTCCTGCGTGTGATTCCACGTTCCCTCTACACTCAACCCTGACACCCTACCTTGTTAAAAATAAAGAAAAACCCTGGAATGATTAGATGTGTCCAAACTTTTGACTGGTACAGTATATATATACTTTTTGTTATTGGACATAAAAGACTGTAAAATTACCAAGAAATCAGCTCAACATGATTTTAACTTAGGACATACATTCCCAAGTATTCCAATGCATTAATAGAGAGGCAGTGTAATCAAGATTTGAAATGATTCTGTTTTTGTTGAATACTATACAGTGCCTTCAAAAAGTATTCATAAACCTTGACTTATTCCACATTTTGTTGTGTTACTGCCTGAATTGAAAACGGATTAAATCGTTTTTTTGTATTCACCCATCTACACACAATAGTCCTTAATGACAAAGTGAAAACATGTTTTTAGAAATCTTTGCAAATATATAGAAAATTAAATACAGAAATATTTCATTTACATAAGTATTCACACCACTGAGTCAATACATGTTAGAATCACCTTTGGCAGTGATTACAGCTCTGAGTCTTTCTAGGCAAGACTCTAAGAGCTTTGCAGACCTGGATTGTACAATATTTTCACATTATTCTTTTTTAATTCTTCAAGCTCTGTCATGTGGGTTGTTGATCAGTGCTAGACAGCCATTTTCAAGTCTTGCCATAGATTTTCAAGCCAGTTTAAGTCAAAACTGTAACTAGGCCACTCAGGAATATTCAATGTCGTTTTGGTAAGCAACTCCAGTGTATATTTGGCCTTGTGTTTTTGGATATTGTCCTGCTGAAAGGTGAATTCATCTCCCAGTGTCTGGTGGAGAGCAGACTGAACCAGGTTTTCCTCTAGGATTTTGCCTGTGTTTAGCTGTATTCCGTTTCTTTTTATCATAAAAAACTCCCCAGTCCTTGCCGATGACAAGCAGACCCATAACATGAGGCAGCTACCACCATGCTTGAAAATATGAAGAGTGGTACTCAGTGATGTGCCCCAAACATAACACTTTCTACTCAGGACATAACATTCGTTTCTTTGCCACATTTGTTGCAGTTTTACTTTAGTGTCTTATTGCATAAAGGAATATGTTTATTCTGTACAGGATTCCTTCTTTTCACTCTGTCATTTAGTTTAGTATTGTGGAGTAACTACAATGTTGTTGATCCATCCTCACTTTTCTCCTATCACAGCCATGAAACTCTGTAACCATTTTAAAGTCACCATTGGCCTCATGGTGAAATCCCTGAGCTGTTTCCTTCCTCTCCGGCAACTAAGTTAGGAAGGATGCCTGTGTCTTTATAGTGACTGGGTGTGTTGATAACCATCCAAAATGTAATAATTAACTTCACCATTCTCTAAGTGATATGTAATGTATGCTTTTTTATTTTTACCCATCTACCAATAGGTGCCCTTCTTTGTGAGGCATTGGAAAACCTCCCTGGTCTTTGTGGTTGAATCTGTGCTGGAAATTCACAGCTCGACTGAGGGACCTTACAGATAATTGTATGTGCGGGGTGCAGAGATGAGGTAGTCATTCAAAAAATCATGTTAAACACTATTATTGCAGACAGAGTGAGTCCATGCAACTTACAGTATTATGTGACTTGTTGAGCACATTTTTACTCCTAAACCTATTTAGGCTTGCCATAACAAAGGGGTTGAATACTTATTGACTCAAGACCTTTCAGCTTTTCATTTTATATTAAGTTTGTAAACATTTCTAAAAACATAATTCCACTTTGACATTTTGGGGTATGGTGTGTAGGCCAGTGACACACATTCTCAATTTAATCCATTTTAAATTCAGGCTGTAACACAACAAAATGTGGAAAAAGTCGAGGGGTGTGAATCCTTTCTGAAGGCGCTGTATCTGTTTGGGGTGTGAATCCTTTCTGAAGGCACTGTATCTGTTTGGGGTGTGAATCCTTTCTGAAGGCGCTGTATCTGTTTGGGGTGTGAATCCTTTCTGAAGGCACTGTATCTGTTTGGGGTGTGAATCCTTTCTGAAGGCACTGTATCTGTTTGGGGTGTGAATCCTTTCTGAAGGCACTGTATCTGTTTGGGGTGTGAATCCTTTCTGAAGGCACTGTATCTGTTTGGGGTGTGAATCCTTTCTGAAGGCACTGTATGTGTTTGGGGTGTGAATCCTTTCTGAAGGCACTGTATCTGTTTGGGGTGTGAATCCTTTCTGAAGGCACTGTAACTGTTTGGGGTGTGAATCCTTTCTGAAGGCACTGTATCTGTTTGGGGTGTGAATCCTTTCTGAAGGCGCTGTATCTGTTTGGGGTGTGAATCCTTTCTGATGGCACTGTATCTGTTTGGGGTGTGAATCCTTTCTGAAGGCACTGTATCTGTTTGGGGTGTGAATCCTTTCTGAAGGCCCTGTATCTGTTTGGGGTTCTGAAGGCCACTGGCCATCCCTGTATCTGTTCGGGGTTCTGAAGGCCACTGGCCATCCCTGTATCTGTTTGGGGTTCTGAAGGCCACTGGCCATCCCTGTATCTGTTTGGGGTTCTGAAGGCCCTGGCCATCCCTGTATCTGATTGGGGTTCTGAAGGCCACTGGCCATCCCTGTATCTGTTTGGGGTTCTGAAGGCCCTGGCCATCCCTGTATCTGTTTGGGGTTCTGAAGGCCCTGGCCATCCCTGTATCTGTTTGGGGTTCTGAAGGCCCTGGCCATCCCTGTATCTGTTTGGGGTTCTGAAGGCCCTGGCCATCCCTGTATCTGTTTGGGGTTCTGAAGGCCACTGGCCATCCCTGTATCTGTTTGGGGTTCTGAAGGCCCTGGCCATCCCTGTATCTGTTTGGGGTTCTGAAGGCCACTGGCCATCCCTGTATCTGTTTGGGGTTCTGAAGGCCCTGGCCATCCCTGTATCTGTTTGGGGTTCTGAAGGCCGCTGGCCATCCCTGTATCTGATTGGGGTTCTGAAGGCCCTGGCCATCCCTGTATCTGTTTGGGGTTCTGAAGGCCCTGGCCATCCCTGTATCTGTTTGGGGTTCTGAAGGCCCTGGCCATCCCTGTATCTGTTTGGGGTTCTGAAGGCCCTGGCCATCCCTGTATATGTTTGGGGTTCTGAAGGCCCCTGGCCATCCCTGTATCTGTTTGGGGTTCTTGCAGTGTTATTTATTATTTAGAACTATGTTCCTGCCTCCCGACCAATCGTCTCACAGCTGAACGAAATTGGGAGCCCTGCCCTGTTCCCTATAGGCTCTGGTCAAAAGTAGTGTATTATGTAGAGAATCATTTCAACCTGTATTCATTAATAACAGATACATATGTGTATGTATACTCATTTTTGTGTTGATTTGTCAAAGAAGTATATAGGAAGTATGGTGCCATTTCAGACCAATTATGTATCTAAACCCTGGATTGCTGATGCTATGTATTGGCCATTGAGAGATTTTGAAGCCGCCGGTCGGCCATATTGGCACTCCCCAGTAGGAGCAGTCTACCATAGGAATTAATGGAATTCTACAATATTTCAATTAAATGTTTCAAGAACAAAATGTTTTAAAAAATTGTAGTGGGGACAATAACATTCTCTCAAAAATGTTTTATTTAAGGAAATTGTTTTTATTATTATTATTATTTATTTTTGTCATTTAGCAGACACTCTTATCCAGAGCGACTTACAGGAGCAATTAGGGTTAAGTGCCTTGCTCAAGGGCACATCGACAGATTTTTCACCTTGTCGGCTCGGGGATTAGAACCAGCGACCTTTCGGTTACTGGCACAACGCTCTTACCCACTAAGCTACCTGCCACCCATATTTTTTATATGTGTATTTTTTATGTTTAGCTCACGTAATATAATTTAAAAGATGCATTAAAGGTGTCTGTAATAGAATAAACGTGACAAAAATGAATGTCGACATTAATAAATGCATTTCTACAGCCTCCAAAAGCCGTTTTTTACAACGTCGGTCATCCAGGGTTTTATACACATTGTTTCAGACACATCCTGTACTCATAATAACAGATAAGCATAAGTCTACATTAATAAGGTAACTGTGGTGACAAACATGTTTTAGTAACGGTGTCTGTGTTAATAGCACCCTAAGTAGTGCACTCTGTAGCAGAATAGGGTGTCATTCCATACACAGCCTGTTATCCAGAGTAACAACATGAGTACGTTTAGCATTGGTTTACCTCTCATCCGCTCAGTTCGGTCGTTGATCTTGATGTTCATGGGTAGCTGCGTTGCCATGGCGAGGAGGTTCTGCTGCAGCGCATGCTGCATGAGCCTCTGTTGCTCCATCATCATCATCTTCTTCTTCTCTGGCGGCTCCCCGCTCTCCAGCTTCTCCCTCAGCTGCTCCAACGCTGCAGCCTGCGCCGCCTGAGCCGCCACGACTTGGGGGTGCCCTCCCATAGACATTGGCGTCCCCCCCACACGACCCGACAGACAGCCTGCCATCAGGCCATCCTCTGGGATAAACAGAGAGAAGAATGTATTTGTTTATTTTACCTTTATTTTACCAGGTTAGTCTCATTGAGATTTTTTTAAAAATCACTTTTTCAAGAGAGCGTTTTAAAGAAGAATACTTCATAGTTTATTGTCCATTTTATTTGATTCAGATCTCGGGAAATGTGTCTTTTGCTTTGAACCCAATCCCTGAGAAAAAAGGGTGGGCATTCTGTAGGTTGCTGTAGGCATTTATATGGTCAGGAAGTTCTTATGGTTGGCCGTACAGGTGTTTTCTCAGGCAGTGGTAAATCCTATGCCTTGAAATGCTCGGTTTGATATTCAAACTTTGTGGGAAATAACAGCATGAGCAGCCAAATTACGAGAGGAGATTTTTTTACACGGAATTCAAATTTCCTGAGCATTGTGTCTTCACTTCCTGTGTCATTAAATTCACCAGCCAGGTCATGGACACGTCTTTTTCCTCTTTCAAATCAGTGAGCAACAAACAACACCATCCCTATTGTAGCCTGGGTGCCAGTCTGATGCAGGAATGAATCCCACACAACACCACAACATTTCCTTTTTTTGTATATATAACGCCATTAAGTGAGCCTGGAATGGACCAACCACAGCCATTTTAAGCGACTATATCTGATCTTGTTGATGGATCTTTACAGCTCTGAAACCTCTACCTCTACCACAACCGCAGCACGGCAGCCTCTTCCTGGTCACATGACATGTGTCTCACCTTTCTTGATGTTGTATCCCCGGGTCAGGTGTTCTCCGCTGTAGGTGGACATGGCCAGGTGAGGCATGCTCATCTTGGGGGAGGAGAGGATGGAGGGGGTCCCTGCTGGAGAGTAGTTAAAGATGGCCGACCCGTAGCTCTGGCGACGCCCCTCGCGGCGGTTACTGTCGATAGCTGCCTGGAGCTCTCCGGGGGAGCTCAGACCCCTCTTTTCACATTCGTAAGGGTAGAGGTACTTCATATACCTGTAGGAAGGAAACGGGGACAGGACATTTCACAATGTTTTTAATTCCTCATGAAGGAGAGGTTTTACTCCAAGAGGCTGCCATGATTCTTGTGTCATCCTGGGTGTCGACAAGGTTACATTATGTAATTTATTACAGGTGGTGACTGTTAACAGCCAACCTATAAAACATTCAGGGCTCTATTTTTGGCTGGTGTTAAGCCAGCTCAATTGTCAAATGAATGCTCGTTTACAATTTCGATCGGTTAAATCCAGCGCTCTTCTGTTTTCAAACCCTAGCTCCAGGATTGGTAATTTACCTGTCTTATATGAGCTCGCTTGCGCTGAGGTGGGAGAGGTGGCAATATCTGAGGTGTGTCCTTAAAAACGTGAGCCAAAGTGCCAATTTCAGTATGCACCGTTGGGGACATTTAAGACCAACCGAAAATGGGTCTTAGCGGTAACATTTGTATTTGTATTTTTATGGATCCCCATTAGCTGCTGCCACGGACACTTCCTGGGGTCCAGCAAAAGTAAGGCAGTTTATACAATTTTAAAAACATCACAATACATTCACAACAGATAATCCATGTGTACGTGTGTGTATAGTGCGTCTGTTATCATGTGTGTGTGTATGCATGTGCCTATGTTTGTGTTGCTTCACAGTCCCCGCTGTTCCGTAAAGTGTATTTTTTATCTGTTTTCTAAATCTGATTCTACTGCTTGCGTTAGTTACTTGATGTGGAATAGAGTTCCATGTAGTTATGGCTCTATGTAGTACTGTGCGCCTCCCATAGTCTGTTCTGGACTTGGGGACTGTGAAGAGACCTCTGGTGGCATGTCTTGTGGGGTATGCATGGGTGTCTGAAATGTGCGCAAGTAGTTCAAACAGACAGCTCGGTGCATTCAACATGTCAATACTTCTCACAAATACAAGTAGTGATGAAGTCAATCTCTCCTCCACTTTGAGCCAGGAGAGATTGACATGCATATTATTAATGTTAGATCTCTGTGTACATCCAAGGGCCAGCCGTGCTGCCCTGTTCTGAGCCAATTGCAATTTTCCTAAGTCCCTCTTTGTGGCACCTGACCACACGACTGAACAGTAGTCCAGGTGTGACAAAACTAGGGCCTGTAGGACCTGCCTTGTTGATAGTGATGTTAATAAGGCAGAGCAGCGCTTTATTATGGACAGACTTCTCCCCAGTTTACAATCCAGGGTTACTCCAAACAGTTTAGTCACCTAAACTTGCTAAATTTCCACATTATTCATTACAAGATTTAGTTGAGGTTTATGGTTTAGTGAATGATTTGACCCAAATACAATGCTTTTAGTTTTTTAAATATTTAGCACTAACTTATTCCTTGCCACCCATTCTGAAACTAAATGCAGCTCTTTGTTAAGTGTTGAAGTCATTTCAGTCTCTGTAGTAGCTGACATTTGTATAGTGTTGAGTCATCCGCATACATAGACACACTGGCTTGACTCAAAGCATGTCGTTAGTAAAGATTGAAAAAAGTAAGGGTCCAAGACAGCTGCCTTTGGGAATTCCTGATTCTACCTGGATTATGTTTGAGAGGCTTCCATAAAAAAATACCCTCTGTGTTCTGTTAGACAGGTAACTCTTTATCCACAATATAGCAGGGGTGTAAAGCCATAACACATACTTTTTTCCAGCAGCAATGATCGATAATTTCAAAAGCCGCACTGAAGTCTAACAAAACAGCCCCCACAATCTTTTAATCATCAATTTCTCTCAGACAATCATTAGTCATTTCTGTAAGTGCTGTGCTGTGCTTCTTGAATGTCCTTCCCTATAAGCGTGTCAATTTCTGTACTGTAAAATAGCATTGTATCTGGTCAAACACCATAAAAATAAAAGACTTTACTACAGGTTGGTAACAGGCTGATTGGTCGGCTATTTGAGCCAGTAAAGGGGGCTTTAATATTCTTAGGTAGCAGAATGACTTTTGCTTCCCTCCAGGCCTGAGGGCACACTATTTCTAGTAGGCTTAAATTGAAGATATGGCAAATAGGAGTGGCAATATCGTCAGCTATTATCCTCAGTAATTTTCCATCCAAGTTGTCAGACCCCGGTGGCTTGTCATTGTTGATAGACAACAATAATTTACATTTTAGTCATTTAGCAGATACTCTTATCCAGAGTGACATACATGTATTATTATTATTATTATTATTTATTTAATTCATACTGCCCCCCCATGGGAATTGAACCCACAACCCTGGTGTTGCAAACACCATGCTCTACCAACTGAGCTACACGTCCGCTATTATCCACAGTAATTTTCCATCCAGTAAAAAATCATTAAAGTAGTTGGCAATATCAGTGTGTTTTGTGATGAATCTGATTCAATGAATGATGGAGCTGAGTTTGCATTTTTCCCCAAAATTACATTTAAGGTGCTCCAAAGCTTTTTACTATCATTCTTTATATAATTTATCTTTGTTTCATAGTATAGTTTCTTCTTTTTTTTTTATTCAGTGTAGTCACATGATTTCTCAATTTGCAGTACTTTTGCCTCATCCCTCTCAACCATACCATTTAAAAATAATAATAATAATATGCCATTTAGCAGACGCTTTTATCCAAAGCGACTTACAGTCATGTGCGCATACATTTTTACATATGGGTGGTCCCGGGGATCAAACCCACTACCCCGGCGTTACAAGCGCCATGCTCTACCAATTGAGCTACAGAGGACCACAAATTCCTCATCAATCCACAGGGATTTAACAGTTTTTACTGTAATTTTCTTAATGGGTGCATGCTTTTTAGTAACTGGAATAAGCAATTTCATAAATGTGTAAAGTGGCTGCTCCTCAGACCAGCAAATATTATTTACATCATCAATGGGCTTTAGGTTGATGAAAGCCAGTCAATATTTAAATCACCCAGAAAGTATACATCTCTGTTGATATCACATACATTATCAAGCATTTCACACATATTATCCAGATACTGACTGTTAGCACTTGGTGGTCTATAGCAGCTTCCCACCAGAATGGGCTCTAGGTGAGGCAGATGAACCTGTAGCCATATTACTTCAACAGTATTTAACATGAGATCCTCTCTAAGCTTTACAGGAATGTGGTTCTGAATATAAAGAGCAACACCTCCACCATTGGCATTTCTGTATTTTCTGTAGATGTTATAACCATGTATTGCTACCACTGTATCATCAAAGTTATTATCTAAGTGAGTTTCAGAGATAGTCAGAATATGAATGTCATCTGTTACTAGCAAGTCATTGACTTAATAAACCTTGTTTCACTTTTCTGGGACGCTTGATTGTTTTCATTGCTTTACTGGGAAGCTTAGCAGAAGTAGACATGCTCATGTTATTTATGTTAGTGCAGGGTGAGCTGCACACAGTGGACTTCCTACTAGGGCACACCGCCTCAGTGCTAACAACATAAATCTGGTTCTTGGGCACATGATTGCTGCATACAATAGCTGTAGGATCAGCAGAGGCATTCAGGGCAGTTAGAGGGACATACAGTGCATTCGCAAAGTATTCAGACCCCTTGACTTTTTCCACATTTTGTTACGTTACAGCCTTATTCTCAATTTGATTAAATTGTTTTTTCCCCTCATCAATCTACACACAATACCCCATAATAACAAAGCATTTTTGCAAATTTATAAAAAATTAAACACTGAAATATAACATTTACATAAGTATTCAGACCCTTTACTCAGTAATTTGTTGAAGCACCTTTGGCAGTGATTACAGCCTTGAGTCTTCCTGGGTATGACGCTACAAGCTTGGCACACCTGTATTTGGGGAGTTTCTCCCATTCTTCTCTGCAGATCCTCTCAATCTCTGTCAGGTTGGATGAGGAGCTTCGCTGCACAGCTATTTCCAGGTCTCTCAAGAGATGTTCGAACAGGTTCAAGTTCGGGCTCTGGCTGGGCCACTCAAGGACATTCAGAGACTTGTCCCGAAGCCACTACTGCGTTGTGTTGGCTGTGTGCTTAGGGTCGTTGACCTGTTGGAAGGGAACCTTCGCCCCAGTCTCAGGTCCTGAGCGCTCTGGAACAGGTTTTCATCAAGGATGTCTCTGTACTTTGCTCCGTTCATCTTTCCCATTCCCTGCCATCTGAATAACATCCCCATAGCATGATGCTACCACCACCATACTTCACCGTAGGGATGGTGCCATGTTTCCTCCATACGTGACGCTTGGCATTCAATTCAAAGAGTTCATGGTCTGAAAGTCCTTTAGGTGCCTTTTGGCAAACTCCTAGTGGGCTCTCATGTGCCTTTTACTGAGGAGTGGCTTCTGTCTGGCCACTCTACCATGAAGGCCTGATTGGTTGCGTGCTGCAGAGATGGTTGTCCTTCTGGAAGGTTCTCTCATCTTCACAGAGGACCTCTGGAGCTCTGTCAGAGTTACCATCGGGTTCTTGGTCACCTCCCTGACCAAGGCCCTTCTCCCCTGAGTCTTGGTGATTCCAAACTTCTTCCATTTAAGAATGATGGAGGCCACTGTGTTCTTCGGGATCTTCAATGCTGCAGAAATGTTTTGATAACCTTCCCCAGATCTGTGCCTCGACACAATCCTGTCTCGGAGCTCTACGGACAATTCCTTCGACCTCATGGCTTGGTTTTTGCTCTGACAAGCACTGTCAACTGTGGGACCTTATATAGACAGGTGTGTGCCTTTCCAAATCATGTCCAATCAATTGAATTCACCACAGGTAAATTAGATAAGTTGTAGAAACATCTCAAGGATGATCAATGGAAACAGGATGCACCTGAGCTCAATTCCGAGATACATAACAAAGGGTCTGAATACTTATTTAAATAAGGTATTTATGTTTTTTTAATTTAAATTTTAAATAAATGTGCAAAAGTTTCTAAAAACTTGTTTTCGCTTAGTCATTATGGGGCATTGTGTGTAGATTGATGAGGGGAAAATAGAATGTAATTCAATTTAGAATAAGGCTCTAACGTAACAAAATGTCAAGGGGGTCTGAATACTTTCCCAATGCACTGCATAGCAACAGGCTCTATGCTGTTCTGCACTCCATTGTGGTCAGGACTGTACAGTCGACTCCCCCTCCTACTCCAACTCTATCATTATCATGCATTATCCAGGTTAGGATGGCCGTGATGTTAGTAATGTAGTCACCATCGTAGCAGAATAATGAGTGTTATTGTGCCTGTCAAGTGTCTGCTTAGAGATAATAACAGTAACAGTTTATAAGACGAACAACAGGCTCGGCGTTAGACGACTAAAATATAGAATATCAAGTCCTAACCTTACATAAAATGATGGTTCTGAATCAACTGTAGTGGTCCTCTGTAGCTCAGCTGGTAGAGCATGGCGCTATAGACTACCATATATACCATTCAGCGTGGTCCTCTGGAGCTCAGCGTGGTCCTCTGGAGCTCAGCGTGGTCCTCCGTAGCTCAGCTGGTAGAGCACGGCGCTCGTAACGCCAGGGTGGTGGGGTTCGATCCCCGGGACCACCCCATACGTAAAAAATGTATGCGCACGTGACTGTAAGTCGCTTTGGATAAAAGCGTCTGCTAAATGGCATATTATTATTATTATGTTACATTAATACAGACACATATCTAATCCTATATGTAATCCTATATGTAATCATATACTGTATCTAATCATTTATCTCATATAACACTTGTGGTTCCACCACAGGAGGAGCTCTGTTTTAGTTTTTTTCTGCTCCACTACTGTAGAGACCCTTATCTCTCTGAGACCCCTGCTCCAATACTGCTATAGAGACCCTTATCTCTCTGAGACCCCTGCTCCACTGCTGTAGAGACCCTTATCTCTCTGAGACCCCTGCTCCACTGCTGTAGAGACCCTTATCTCTCTGAGACCCCTGCTCCACTGCTGTAGAGACCCTTATCTCTCTGAGACCCCTGCTCCACTGCTGTAGAGACCCTTATCTCTCTGAGACCCCTGCTCCACTGCTGCTGTAGAGACCCTTATCTCTATGAGACCCCTGCTCCACTGCTGTAGAGACCCTTATCTCTCTGAGACCCCTGCTCCACTGCTGCTATAGAGACCCTTATCTCTCTGAGACCCCTGCTCCACTGCTGTAGAGACCCTTATCTCTCTGAGACCCCTGCTCCACTGCTGTAGATACCCTTATCTCTCTGAGACCCCTGCTCCACTGCTGTAGAGACCCTTATCTCTCTGAGACCCCTGCTCCACTGCTGTAGAGACCCTTATATCTCTGAGACCCCTGCTCCACTGCTGTAGAGACCCTTATCTCTCTGAGACCCCTGCTCCAATGCTGCTGTAGAGACCATTATCTCTCTGAGACCCCTGCTCCACTGCTGTAGAGACCCTTATCTCTCTGAGACCCCTGCTCCACTGCTGCTATAGAGACCCTTATCTCTCTGAGACCCCTGCTCCACTGCTGTAGAGACCCTTATCTCTCTGAGACCCCTGCTCCACTGCTGTAGAGACCCTTATCTCTCTGAGACCCCTGCTCCACTGCTGCTGTAGAGACCCTTATCTCTCTGAGACCCCTGCTCCACTGCTCTAGAGACCCTTATCTCTCTGAGACCCCTGCTCCACTGCTGTAGAGACCCTTATCTCTCTGAGACCCCTGCTCCACTGCTGCTGTAGAGACCCTTATCTCTCTGAGACCCCTGCTCCACTGCTGCTGTAGAGACCCTTATCTCTCTGAGACCCCTGCTCCACTGCTGCTGTAGAGACCCTTATCTCTCTGAGACCCCTGCTCCACTGCTGTAGAGACCCTTATCTCTCTGAGACCCCTGCTCCACTGCTGTAGAGACCCTTATCTCTCTGAGACCCCTGCTCCACTGCTGCTGTAGAGACCCTTATCTCTCTGAGACCCCTGCTCCACTGCTGTAGAGACCCTTATCTCTCTGAGACCCCTGCTCCACTGCTGCTGTAGAGACCCTTATCTCTCTGAGACCCCTGCTCCACTGCTGTAGAGACCCTTATCTCTCTGAGACCCCTGCTCCACTGCTGTAGAGACCCTTATCTCTCTGAGACCCCTGCTCCACTGCTGTAGAGACCCTTATCTCTCTGAGACCCCTGCTCCACTGCTGCTGTAGAGACCCTTATCTCTCTGAGACCCCTGCTCCACTGCTGCTGTAGAGACCCTTATCTCTCTGAGACCCCTGCTCCACTGCTGTAGAGACCCTTATCTCTCTGAGACCCCTGCTCCACTGCTGCTGTAGAGACCCTTATCTCTCTGAGACCCCTGCTCCACTGCTGTAGAGACCCTTATCTCTCTGAGACCCCTGCTCCACTACTGCTATAGAGACCCTTATCTCTCTGAGACCCCTGCTCCACTGCTGTAGAGACCCTTATCTCTCTGAGACCCCTGCTCCACTGCTGTAGAGACCCTTATCTCTCTGAGACCCCTGCTCCACTGCTGCTGTAGAGACCCTTATCTCTCTGAGACCCCTGCTCCACTGCTGTAGAGACCCTTATCTCTCTGAGACCCCTGCTCCACTACTGCTATAGAGACCCTTATCTCTCTGAGACCCCTGCTCCACTGCTGTAGAGACCCTTATCTCTCTGAGACCCCTGTTCCACTACTGCTATAGAGACCCTTATCTCTCTGAGACCCCTGCTCCACTGCTGTAGAGACCCTTATCTCTCTGAGACCCCTGCTCCACTGCTGTAGAGACCCTTATCTCTCTGAGACCCCTGCTCCACTGCTGTAGAGACCCTTATTTATCTGAGACCCCTGCTCCACTGCTGTAGAGACCCTTATCTCTCTGAGACCCCTGCTCCACTGCTGCTGTAGAGACCCTTATCTCTCTGAGACCCCTGCTCCACTGCTGTAGAGACCCTTATCTCTCTGAGACCCCTGCTCCACTACTACTGTAGAGACCCTTATCTCTCTGAGACCCCTGCTCCACTGCTGTAGAGACCCTTATCTCTCTGAGACCCCTGCTCCACTGCTGTAGAGACCCTTATCTCTCTCAGACCCCTGCTCCACTGCTGTAGAGACCCTTATCTCTCTGAGACCCCTGCTCCACTGCTGTAGAGACCCTTATCTCTCTGAGACCCCTGCTCCACTGCTGTAGAGACCCTTATCTCTCTGAGACCCCTGCTCCACTACTACTGTAGAGACCCTTATCTCTCTGAGACCCCTGCTCCACTGCTGTAGAGACCCTTATCTCTCTGAGACCCCTGCTCCACTGCTGTAGAGACCCTTATCTCTCTCAGACCCCTGCTCCACTGCTGTAGAGACCCTTATCTCTCTGAGACCCCTGCTCCACTGCTGTAGAGACCCTTATCTCTCTGAGACCCCTGCTCCACTGCTGTAGAGACCCTTATCTCTCTGAGACCCCTGCTCCACTGCTGTAGGAGCCAAAGGGGAATAAGTCGAGTGATCTGCGATGGCCCTACAGGTTATCAGGTTATTTCAAGTTACCGCCTGCAGTGTTACTCACTGTGTTCGAAGGGTGAAAGCTGCACTGGTGATGGAGGTAGGGAGGTTGAGGCCTTTGGTGATCTCACGCCATATCTTCTTATTGATGACCTCCACTAAGCCGCCTTTGTCTGTGACCAGCTTGTAGAGGGTGTACAGATCCAACACCTGCTTGGCCATGATGGGAATACGATTCACTGGGGTCCCTGCAGAGACAAAACACAATATCCACAATCAATGCTATTAACTTCACTCCATCGATAGAGAAGGGTTTTCCTCGCTAGCTGCGGCTTATAAGGCCAATTTATCTGGAGCCAGTCCAGTGGCTGACAGCTTGGTTAACAAAAACATATTACTTTTTGAAAAACTCCCCCTTGACTTTTTATATACAGCGTTTTATTAAAGGGGCAATCTGTGTTTACTAAATACATTTTTTTTTAAATTTAAATTATTGATATACACCCACTGATTCTTGAAGATTATAATTTATAAATGCCTCATGAGCTTAGTTAACCTGTTGTACCTAGGGTTGCAGTTTATCAAAGTTACCGGAATGCTCAGTAATTATAATATGCCATTTAGCAGACGCTTTTATCCAAAGCGACTTACAGTCATGTGTGCATACATTTCTTTTTTTTTTTGTGTATGGGTGGTCCCGGGGATCGAACCCACTACCTTGGCGTTACAAGCGCCGTGCTCTACCAGCTGAGCTACAGATTAGGTAATTAGGTAATTAACAGAAATTCTATGGCAATCAATAACTTTAAAACAATTTATTCATATATAGTATTCATTTTGTATATCTGTGTCCATATTGTCCATTAGTTTCTAGTAGATAGACCATATGGTTCAAGAGAAAATAGCCTAATTAATGAAAAAATCTACGGAATACAGCACCCTAGAGCGCGTATAGAAATAAAAAATAAAATACAGTCTACATGATGAGATTATTATGGACAAAAGAGCAACATTATTTTAATTTGTCAAACGGCAGCCAAGCATCGATCATCATGTCACCGGAATAAGACCCTGGATATTTATTGGAAAGGAGCATCAAGCTCATCACTTTGCACTTTCACCTGTGAAGTTCATCATTACTTATTTCATCTGTAGCCTAAGAAACTGCATGGTTTCCTGAGTCGTGACTCCAAGTTTACTTCGACATGATGGTTATTATATTCATATTTGCGCATAACAGCATTTCCACCGATATTTTTCACATAATCACTAACCAGGTCTCCATCCAACCTTAAATGTGACTAAAGTACGTCGGATTAAACAGGACAGGCCTGACGGAAATAGACATTTTTTCTATAAACTTTCCAAATGTCGACAAAACAAAATACGCTAGATAAGGTGGGATCTTTTTGTCTTGGTTAAATGAATTATGCGAGAAATGTCAGTGGAAATGTCAGTTAAAAATGTAAATACACCTTTAGCTATGAAATTAACATTACTTTAAACTTTAAACTTATTTTTAAAGAAGCAATCACTGTTCAACCCTAACTTAACTCTGCTAACCTAACCCTGACCCTAACCTTTATTCCACTCTGGTCTTCACTCTGCTAACCTAACCCTGACCCTAACCTTTATTCCACTCTGGTCTTAACTCTGCTAACCTAACCCTGACCCTAACCTTTATTCCACTCTGGTCTTCACTCTGCTAACCTAACCCTGACCCTAACCTTTATTCCACTCTGGTCTTAACTCTGCTAACCTAACCCTGACCCTAACCTTTATTCCACTCTGGTCTTAACTCTGCTAACCTAACCCTGACCCTAACCTTTATTCCACTCTGGTCTTCACTCTGCTAACCTAACCCTGACCCTAACCTTTATTCCACTCTGGTCTTCACTCTGCTATCCTAACCCTGACCCTAACCTTTATTCCACTCTGGTCTTCACTCTGCTAACCTAACCCTGACCCTAACCTTTATTCCACTCAGGTCTTAATTAGCAGGGTATACGGAGGCAGATAATAATTTGTACTGTGCAGTTTAAAGGGTCGGCCGTAAAGAGGGAAGGGTCGTCCCTTTGTGAGCAGCCTGACCCTGAGATAATCAACCTGTATTTTGCTGATAGAGTTCCATTGTGCCCATATAATGGCAATCAATACGTGCAGAAATATATTGCTGCAGCATGCAGCGCAGGGCCATACACTGGAGGAGAGGAGAGGGGGGGAGAGGGGGAGGACAGGAGGGGAGGAGAGGGGGGAGGACAGGAGGGGAGGAGAGGGGGAGGAGAGGGGGAGGAGAGGGGGAGGACAGGGGAGGAGAGGGGGAGGACAGGAGGGGAGGAGAGGGGGAGGAGAGGGGGAGGACAGGAGGAGAGGAGAGGGGGAGGAGAGGGGGAGGACAGGGGGAGGAGGAGTAGAGGGGGAGGACAGGAGGGGAGGAGAGGGGGAGGAGAGGGGGAGGAGAGGAGGGGAGGAGAGGGGGAGGAGAGGGGGAGGACAGGAGGGGAGGAGAGGGGGAGGAGAGGGGGAGGAGAGGAGGGGAGGTGAAGTATCGTCTGAGGAGGTAAAAACACATCAATTAAGGCTGGTAATTATGGGATGGCTTGGCTGGCAGCAGAACCGACCGAGGAGAGAGACAACATTAAAACTAAAGATTTATCCTGTCTCTCAGCCAGGACAATGCTGCCATTATATCTAAAGTAGCACCACCCAAAGCCCATTTATCGCCGCTTCCAACTTCACACTAAACTGTCTATATATCACCGCTGTATTGTGGTGGCCTGGCTGTCTGGCGGAAGCGGTCTCAGGAGGAATGGGGGTGATTCTAAATAATTAAAGAGACTTCTCAAAGGTGAACGGACGTACTTCGATATTCTCTCATAATTAAGATTGAGATGCTTGATTGACTGTAGTCAGATATTCAGCTTGGGGTTACTACAGTAAGTGCTGTTATTGGGTGGTTTCCTAGTAGACGTATGGCAGTGGTGAAAAGATGAACATAAAGAAACCCTCTTGCATACATACTGTACTCCATCCCATTCTCACTGGTGACAATGCACAGCCGTGCCTTGATCTATAAAACTATTATTTATCCGGATCCACAATGGCCAACCCAATGAGGCGCGCCGGGCAATAAATAAAAAGACCTGGCCCCAGAAAGCCTTTGTCTGTTAGAATCTGACCCGACCAAGACAGGCCTCTTAAAACCAGATTTATGTGCTTTCAATACCCGGCGTGATGTATTCGTCTCTCCGATTCCCTGAAAGGGATATGAAGAATAGAAGAGGAGAGGAGGAGAAGAGGGGAAGAGGGGAAGAGGACAGTCTTTTGTCAGCAGAGACGATCCGATCAGCTCATGGATCACGTTGACAATGAGGAACGGCCGGCGGAGGAAAAACACCTCGTATACGACTCCACTAACGGTCTAACGACGGCACGGCAGTCCTCTGGTTAATCACTCACTTGCTAAAAGATTGCAGTGTGTAATTGGAGCTTGCAGAGGGAATCAGGGCTTAGTAGAGCAGAGTAATCATCATCTTTGCGCTCGGCTTCGTCGCTGATGCGTTCAGTTCGCACCTTGCAGCAAGCCGGTAATGGCAGGAGGAGGCGAGAGGAGTTTCTCCTCTTCATTGACTTGGCTCTTTTAACCTGTGAAATGAAGGATTCATGTAATGCAGCT
>LR778270.1:49282370-49304870 GCA_902810595.1 Coregonus sp. 'balchen'
TTCTGTCTGTTTCATCAAGGACGAGTCTTTGGAAGAGGACTGGATTCAATTATTCAAGAATTCAATCGACTACTATTGTTCTGAATAAAACTATAACAAGAACACCATAACAACAACAGTAAACTATTCATTGGTGTTCAATGTCGTAAAAAACCTTTTCAGTCGTTGAAATAGAACCATGCCAGATGTTCTCCTACAGATTAGAGCAGTCCAAATGGGCAAGCTTATATGTTCTGGTTCTGATGGCGAACGACAGTTGAACTAAAGCTCACGACGCATTTATAAGTTAAATTCTTCAATAATCAATGGCTATATATCACTAATATAAAAGACCCCCCCCAAAAAATGATGTACCAATCTCAGATTACACCTTTGAAATAGAACCATGCCAGATGTTCTCCTACAGATTAGAGCAGACCAATCATGCACAGTGCAAATGGTCATTCATTTAGGGCATTAACCGTCAGTCATTTCTCGCCACCTCACGGCTCCCTCAACATCCTTGTGTAGTGTGTAGTAACACAGCAACCAGATGAACATGTCATCTGTCCAATCAAATAGAGTAGAGTGGTGACAACATACAGATCCATCAGTCTTAATGTCTTCTCAGAACCCTGTATGATGTTCTATAGAGGCTGGAATCCCTGTGTTCTATAGAGGCTGGAATCCCTGTGTTCTATAGAGGCTGGAAACTCTGTGTTCTATAGAGGCTGGAATCTCTGTGTTCTATAGAGGCTGGAATCCCTGTGTTCTATAGAGGCTGGAATCCCTGTGTTCTATAGAGGCTGGAATCCCTGTGTTCTATAGAGGCTGGAAACTCTGTGTTCTATAGAGGCTGGAATCTCTGTGTTCTATAGAGGCTGGAATCCCTGTGTTCTATAGAGGCTGGAATCCCTGTGTTCTATAGAGGCTGGAAACTCTGTGTTCTATAGAGGCTGGAATCTCTGTGTTCTATAGAGGCTGGAATCCCTGTGTTCTATAGAGGCTGGAATCCCTGTGTTCTATAGAGGCTGGAAACTCTGTGTTCTATAGAGGCTGGAATCTCTGTGTTCTATAGAGGCTGGAATCCCTGTGTTCTATAGAGGCTGGAATCCCTGTGTTCTATAGAGGCTGGAATCCCTGTGTTCTATAGAGGCTGGAATCCCTGTGTTCTATAGAGGCTGAAATCCCTGTTTTCTGTAGAGGCTGGAATCCCTGTTTTCTGTAGAGGCTGGAATCCCTGTTTTCTGTAGAGGCTGGAATCCCTGTGTTCTATAGAGGCTGGAATCCCTGTGTTCTATAGAGGCTGGAATCTCTGTGTTCTATAGAGGCTGGAATCCCTGTGTTCTATAGAGGCTGGAATCCCTGTGTTCTATAGAGGCTGAAATCCCTGTTTTCTGTAGAGGCTGGAATCCCTGTTTTCTGTAGAGGCTGGAATCCCTGTGTTCTATAGAGGCTGGAATCCCTGTGTTCTATAGAGGCTGGAATCCCTGTGTTCTGTAGAGGCTGGAATCTCTGTGTTCTATAGAGGCTGGAATCCCTGTGTTCTATAGAGGCTGGAATCCCTGTGTTCTATAGAGGCTGGAATCCCTGTGTTCTATAGAGGCTGGAATCCCTGTGTTCTATAGAGGCTGGAATCCCTGTGTTCTATAGAGGCTGGAATCCCTGTGTTCTATAGAGGCTGGAATCCCTGTGTTCTATAGAGGCTGGAATCCCTGTGTTCTATAGAGGCTGGAATCCCTGTGTTCTATAGAGGCTGGAATCCCTGTGTTCTGTAGAGGCTGGAATCCCTGTTTTCTGTAGAGGCTGGAATCCCTGTGTTCTATAGAGGCTGGAATCCCTGTGTTCTATAGAGGCTGGAATCCCTGTGTTCTATAGAGGCTGGAATCCCTGTGTTCTATAGAGGCTGAAATCCCTGTTTTCTGTAGAGGCTGGAATCCCTGTTTTCTGTAGAGGCTGGAATCCCTGTTTTCTGTAGAGGCTGGAATCCCTGTTTTCTATAGAGGCTGGAATCCCTGTTTTCTGTAGAGACTGGAATCCCTGTGTTCTATAGAGGCTGGAATCCCTGTGTTCTATAGAGGCTGGAATCCCTGTTTTCTGTAGAGGCTGGAATCCCTGTTTTCTATAGAGGCTGGAATCCCTGTGTTCTATAGAGGCTGGAATCCCTGTGTTCTGTAGAGGCTGGAATCCCTGTGTTCTATAGAGGCTGGAATCCCTGTGTTCTATAGAGGCTGGAATCCCTGTGTTCTATAGAGGCTGGAATCTCTGTGTTCTATAGAGGCTGGAATCCCTGTGTTCTATAGAGGCTGGAATCCCTGTGTTCTATAGAGGCTGGAATCCCTGTGTTCTATAGAGGCTGGAATCCCTGTGTTCTATAGAGGCTGGAATCCCTGTGTTCTATAGAGGCTGGAATCCCTGTGTTCTATAGAGGCTGGAATCCCTGTGTTCTATAGAGGCTGGAATCCCTGTGTTCTATAGAGGCTGAAATCCCTGTTTTCTGTAGAGGCTGGAATCCCTGTTTTCTGTAGAGGCTGGAATCCCTGTTTTCTGTAGAGGCTGGAATCCCTGTTTTCTATAGAGGCTGGAATCCCTGTTTTCTGTAGAGGCTGGAATCCCTGTGTTCTATAGAGGCTGGAATCCCTGTGTTCTATAGAGGCTGGAATCCCTGTTTTCTGTAGAGGCTGGAATCCCTGTTTTCTATAGAGGCTGGAATCCCTGTGTTCTATAGAGGCTGGAATCCCTGTGTTCTGTAGAGGCTGGAATCCCTGTTTTCTGTAGAGGCTGGAATCCCTGTGTTCTGTAGAGGCTGGAATCCATGTTTTATATCGAGGCTGGAATCCCTGTTTTCTGTAGAGGCTGGAATCCCTGTTTTCTGTAGAGACTGGAATCCCTGTTTTCTGTAGAGGCTGGAATCTCTGTTTTCTGTAGAGGCTGGAATCCCTGTTTTCTGTAGAGGCTGGAATCCCTGTTTTCTATCGAGGCTGGAATCCCTGTTTTCTATCGAGGCTGGAATCCCTGTTTTCTGTAGAGGCTGGAATCCCTGTTTTCTGTAGAGTCTGGAATCCCTGTTTTCTGTAGAGGCTGGAATCTCTGTTTTCTGTAGAGGCTGGAATCCCTGTTTTCTGTAGAGGCTGGAATCCCTGTTTTCTATCGAGTCTGGAATCCCTGTTTTCTGTAGAGGCTGGAATCCCTGTTTTCTCTAGAGGCTGGAATTCCTGTTTTTTGTAGAGGCTGGAATCCCTGTTTTCTGTAGAGGTTGGAATCCCTATTTTCTATAGAGGCTGGAATCCCTGTTTTCTATCGAGGATGGAATCCCTGTTTTCTATAGAGGCTGGAATCCCTGTGTTCTATAGAGGCTGGAATCCCTGTTTTCTATAGAGGCTGGAATCCCTGTTTTCTGTAGAGGCTGGAATCCCTGTTTTCTATAGAGGATGGAATCCCTGTTTTCTATAGAGGCTGGAATCCCTGTTTTCTATAGAGGATGGAATCCCTGTTTTCTATAGAGGATGGAATCCCTGTTTTCTGTAGAGGCTGGAATCCCTGTTTTCTGTAGAGGCTGGAATCCCTATTTTCTGTAGAGGCTGGAATCCCTGTTTTCTGTAGAGGCTGGAATCCCTGTTTTCTGTAGAGGCTGGAATCCCTGTTTTCTATAGAGGCTGGAATCCCTGTTTTCTGTAGAGGCTGGAATCCCTGTTTTCTATCGAGGATGGAATCCCTGTTTTCTATAGAGGATGGAATCCCTGTTTTCTATAGAGGCTGGAATCCCTGTTTTCTGTAGAGTCTGGAATCCCTGTTTTCTGTAGAGGCTGGAATCTCTGTTTTCTGTAGAGGCTGGAATCCCTGTTTTCTGTAGAGGCTGGAATCCCTGTTTTCTATCGAGTCTGGAATCCCTGTTTTCTGTAGAGGCTGGAATCCCTGTTTTCTCTAGAGGCTGGAATTCCTGTTTTTTGTAGAGGCTGGAATCCCTGTTTTCTGTAGAGGTTGGAATCCCTGTTTTCTATAGAGGCTGGAATCCCTGTTTTCTATCGAGGATGGAATCCCTGTTTTCTATAGAGGCTGGAATCCCTGTGTTCTATAGAGGCTGGAATCCCTGTTTTCTATAGAGGCTGGAATCCCTGTTTTCTGTAGAGGCTGGAATCCCTGTTTTCTATAGAGGATGGAATCCCTGTTTTCTATAGAGGCTGGAATCCCTGTTTTCTATAGAGGATGGAATCCCTGTTTTCTATAGAGGATGGAATCCCTGTTTTCTGTAGAGGCTGGAATCCCTGTTTTCTGTAGAGGCTGGAATCCCTATTTTCTGTAGAGGCTGGAATCCCTGTTTTCTGTAGAGGCTGGAATCCCTGTTTTCTGTAGAGGCTGGAATCCCTGTTTTCTATAGAGGCTGGAATCCCTGTTTTCTGTAGAGGCTGGAATCCCTGTTTTCTATCGAGGATGGAATCCCTGTTTTCTATAGAGGATGGAATCCCTGTTTTCTATAGAGGCTGGAAACCCTGTTTTCTATAGAGGATGGAATCCCTGTTTTCTATAGAGGCTGGAATCCCTGTTCTGATTACTGCCAAGATTCCCTATTTAGCTGCTTATGTCAAATCAGTGTCAGCAATTGCAACACACACCAACACACACACAACGTTAGGTCTGCCTGAGTAGTGAGCAGTGAACTGGTGGTCAGCCTATTTTGTATGAAAGGGGATCCCACCATCTCAGTGTTTCTCTGAGGCCTCAGTGACCAACCGGTGTCGTTTCCTTTGGCAGCCCGTGATTAACGACGTCAGGGCCAGGGTACACCACAGAGGTCACGACCCCAGGTCTCAAGGCCACGCCCGTGGGGATGGAGGGGGACGGAGGAACTGGGCCATCATAATTCATTTTCAGGCTGGACCACAGCAGGGGACTGCAACAGGGTGGAGGTAAAGACCAACTGGAGGAAAGTTTAATCTGACATTTCATATGAGTTTTAGTGTGTTTTAGTGCCTATTGGATTGTATTGAATGAAATGTCAAGTTTACAGTTTCATGCCTGACTTGACTGGGAGTTCAAAACTACTTCCGGACGTTCTAATGCTTTTACAAAGTACTGCATTTAAAACCAGACAAAACATTGTATTGAGCTCATTTTTATAAATAGGTTTGTTATATACAGGTCACTGCCAAAATGGGATACAAAGTATATTGAAAGCAGGTGTGGTTCCTGAGTTAATTAAGCAATTAACATACCATCATGCTTAGGGTTTTGTATCACAATGCCCAGTTGTCCATAATTCTGGCTACCATGGCTAGAAGAAGAGATTTCAGTGACTTTGTGTGTGTGTGTGTGTGTGTGTGTGTGTGTGTGTGTGTGTGTGTGTGTGCAAACAAAAACAGGGAGAAGGGAGAATATGTAGCCATGCTGAGATAAAAGCACATACTCTTTGCCAGAATAAGCCAGCCTTCACAAGATCCCAAAATATGTAAATATGTCCCCTTTTCTCTTTTACACCTCCAGCAGAGGAATTCCATTTCTGAGTGCATGATATTCAGTTTCACTGGAGTATAGGATGTTCTATGGATGGTCTTGAACTGCATTAATTTATGCCTGAGATTATATGACCATGACTGGGCATTCAAACATATCTGTATCCATTCATCATCAATATTGTTTTGTGTACTGACTGTGTGCACCATGAGAATGTAGCCTGTAGAACTGTTTATACCGTGTCAGCGTGAAAAGTAGAGAATTAACTAGGGAAACTGACAGATCAATAACGTTACATTGCTATACTGACTCTAATAAAAACTCACAGTGCGCTGACAAAAAAACGTCAGAATATTGGTCTTTAATCGTTTGGCCACTGGTTTCATCATTTGATTCAGGATTACTGTGATTGAGGCAAAAATATTACCTAAAGTTAGTGAGCTAGCTAGCTAACATTAGCCAACTTTTGTCTCGCTCTAATGGTACATCAACTGGCGAAAACTAGCCAAGTTAATTTACTTCTGTTGAGATGGGACAAAAAGGCTACAAAACATTTCCATTAGATACTGCTTTCTGACAGATAGCTAGAGGCTAGAGCTGAACTGGCTGTGGTAGCTACTAGCTAATGTAGCTAGCTAGTTCATTCACGTCAGACAGAACTTCAGTCGAGAGGGGATGAAACATTAGCTAACATTACATGTCAGTTACACTACAAGCTCAGCACTGGGAATAAATACTTTTTTTCTTCTGTTAAGTCAAACAGCAGTTACCTTGCCAGCTACATCAGTCAAATAAAGAGTAGCCAGTTTCTGCTCTGCTTGCTTTTACAACTCTGAGAAAACGTGCAACACACAGAGACAGCACCGTGCTGGTCAGAAGCTTTTGCTTTTACACAGCCTGTCCGCACGCTCTGTCGTGTCAGCACGATCCTAAATCCAGCCGGCTGAAACCGGCTAACAGCCTACCTGGTCATGTCCCCCAGCCACAGACGATAAGTAGATAAATAGAGTGAGATAAGCTTTTGGCACATCGGCCATCGCCAGTGAGTGAGCTGAGCATCATTGGGTGAGTCAGTGAAACTGGAAAGCTTTTTCAGGACTATAATTTCCTCCTCATATTGTACAATATGTGTGTCTCCTCCACACACCTAGGCCTAGGCTATTGATGGATTCAAGACAAGGTCGTTTTTATTGATCTCAGTTTGTCAGTGTCAAAGTATCCTGTCATTTTGATTGTTTGTAAGTTATAAAAAAATATTCTGCTAAAGTCTCCAGTAAAATTATGTAGAAATCCATTAAATGCATTTAAAAAGGGCACATTTTTTCTGAACCCTTGGCTACAAAATATTTTCCTCATGTGTGCAACTTCTGCAAGCGGTTCCACACCTCTGCTCTATGCCAGTACGCAAAGCCATGATAATGCATACAACGCTTTATTATAAAGGAGATTTTCTTTCATGTGTTCTGGTACCTAAGAGCACCCCGGGTCACCCCCCTCTCGGGCTCACTGTTTGTTCCAGCAACTCCTAATTTACAAATGAAGCACTGTCTGTAGAGCCTTGCGGTTCGCCGTACCAGGCTGTGATGCAGCTCAACATTACAACAACTGTAGAACACTGAGGACCCTCTTCTTCCAGCATCCTGAGGTTTGATGAGTCGCTGTCGTGCTTTCTTCACCCCGGTGTCCTTGTGGTTTGACCATTTCAGCTGCTCGGAGATGTGTACGCCGAGGAACTTGAATTTTTTGCCCATCTCCACGGCGGCCCCATTGATGAGAATGGGGGGCGTGCCCAGCCTGGTTCCTCCTGAAGTCCACAATCAGCTCCTTTGTTTAGCTGACGTTGAGGGAGAGGTTATTTTCCTGGCACCATGCCGTCAGAGTGCCTACCTCCTCCCTGTAGGCTGTCTCGTTGTTGTTGGTGATCAGGCCTACTACTGTCAAGTCATCAGAGAACTTGATGATGGAGTTGGAACTGTGTGAGGCCACGTAGTCGTGGGTATACAGAGAATACAGGAGGGGCTGAGGACACACCCTTGTGGGGCCCCCGTGTTGAGGATCAGTGTGGAGGAGGTGATGTTGCCTGCCTTCACCACCTGGGGGCGTCCTGTCAGGAAGTCCAGGACCCAGTTGCATTGGGAGGAGTTCAGACCCAGGGCTGTGAGCTTTGTGGTGAGCTAAGAGGGCACTATGGTATTGAAGGCCGAGCTGTAGTCGATGAACAGCATCCTCACATATGCATAACCTTTTGTCCAGGTGGGTAAGGGCAGTGTGCAGTGCAATGGCGATTGCGTCGTCAGTGGATATGTCAGGGCGGTAGGCAAATTGGAGAGGGTCGAGTGTGTTGAGGAGGGAGGAGGTGATATAGTCTTTGACTAGCCTCTCGAAGCACTTCATGATGACAGAAGTGAGAGCTACGGGTCGGTAGTCATTCAGTTCAGTTACTTTCCCTTTCTTGGGCACAGGGATGATAGTGGACATCTTGAAGCAGGTGGGGATAGAGGCCTGAGCTAGGGAGAGATTGAAAATGTCAGAAAACACAACAGCCAGCTGGTCTGTACATGCTCTGAGGGCGCGGCTAGGGATGCCGTCTGGGCCAGCAGCCTTGCGAGGGTTAACACGTTTGAACAACTTACATATGTCCTCCATGGAGACCGTAAGTGCATAGCCCTCGATGTCCTCAGGGGCTCTCCTCTCCTCTCCTCTCCTCTCCTCTCCTCTCCTCTCCTCTCCTCTCCTCTCCTCTCCTCTCCTCCTCTCCTCTCCTCTCCTCTCCTCTCCTCTCCTCTCCTCTCCTCTCCTCTCCTCTCCTCTCTTCTCCTCTCCTCCACCTCCTCCTCTCTTCTCCTCTCCTCGGCAGCTCAGAGTCGTCGTTGTGCTAAAAGCGTGAAAAAAAGGTGTTTAGCTCATCCGGTAGTGTGGCGTTGGTGTCCGTGACGTGGCTGGCTTTCTTTTTGTAAACCATGACCGTTAGGATCCCCTGTCACATACGCCTCGTGTCCGACCCCTGAATTGCACTTTGTCCCTATACTTGTGTCTCACCATCTTGATCGATCAGCGTAGGTCGTAGGTCGTATTTGTACTGTTTAACCAAACTATTGTCCCCGGTCACCTTGTCCTGTTTATAAGCAGTATCTCTCTCCTTTAGTTTCCCGACAAGGCTGCCATCAATCCACGGTTTTTGATTCGGGTATGTTTTGAAAGACACTATCAGTATCACATCTATGCATCTGATGTTATCATTGATGCTATCCCAAGAGGCGATCTGGAACATATTCCAGTCCACATGATCAAAACAGTCTTGGAGCGTGGATTCTGATTGGTCAGACCAATGCTGCACAAACCTGATTACCAGAACTTCCCTCTTTAGTCTTTGTTTGTAAGCGGGGAGAAGCAAAATGGAGTCGTGGTCAGATTTGCCAAATGGAGGGCGAGAGAGGGCTTTATACCCATGTTGAAAAGCAGTGGTGAAGCAGTGGTGAAGCGTCACCTTAACACGAGTTGGGCAATCAATGTGTTGGTAATAATTCGGGAGCAGGAACCTCAAATTACTTTTGTTAAAGTCCCCCGCAACAATGAACGCTGCCTCTGGGTACACGGTCTCCAGGTTGTTTAGGATCCAATGAAGATCTTTGAGAGCCTTTTTGGTGTCGGCTTGGGGCAAGATGTACACAGCCATGGCGAGATTCCTTGTGAGCTCTCTCGGAAGGTAAAAAGGACAACATTTGAAGACCAGATATTCCAAGTCAGGAGAGCAAAAGCTCTCAAGTTCCTGTATGTTTCCCCCGTCGCACCATGTGTTGTTGGTGATAAAGCAGAGCCCACCACCTTTGTTCTTGCCAGAGAGAGCCCGCTTCCTCTCCGCTCGAAAAAACTGTAAAAACCCACTGGTTGTATATAATCAAATCAAATCAATCAAATCAAATTGTTCAAATCAAATTGTATTTGTCACATGCGCCAACTACAACAGTGAAATGCTTACTTACAAGCCCTTAACCAACAATGCAGTTTTAAGAAAGAATACCAAAACAAAATCACACAAAAATACAATATAAAATAATACGAAATAAAAGTACCAAATAATTAAAGAGCAGCAGTAAAATAACAGTAGTGAGGCTATATACAGGGGGTACCGGTACAGAGTCAATGTGGGGGGGCACCGGTTAGTCGAGGTAATTGAGGTAATATGTACATGTAGGTAGAGTTATTAAAGTGACTATGCATAGATAATAAACAGAGTAGCAGCAGCATAAAAGAGGGGGGGGGGGGGGGGGGGGCAATGCAAATAGTCTAGGTAGCTATTTGATTAGATGTTCAGGAGTCTTATGGCTTGGGGGTAGAAGCTGTTTAGAAGCTACCCAGAAGCTATAATCCGTCTGGATGTCGGAGGAGAGCCGATCCTCAGCACAGCCTCAGTCTCAGAGTATGTTGCAGAATCCCTTCCCTCTGGAAGGAAATCCTCACTCTGGGTTCGTCAAGTTTATTAAGTAATGATTGAACATTGGAGAGTAGTATGAAAAAAACACAAGTATGCAACTGTAAGTCGCTCTGGATAAGCGCGTCTGCTAAATGACTCAAATGTAAATATAGTATGCTGGGTAATGGAGGGCGGGTTGCTCGGCGTCTTAATCTCACTGAGACCCCGCCACGTCTGCCTCTATGTCGGCGTCTTAATCTCACTGAGACCCCGCCACGTCTGCCTCTATGTCGGCGTCTTAATCTCACTGAGACCCCGCCACGTCTGCCTCTATGTCGGCGTCTTAATCTCACTGAGACCCCGCCACGTCTGCCTCTATGTCGGCGTCTTAATCTCACTGAGACCCCGCCACGTCTGCCTCTATGTCGGCGTCTTAATCTCACTGAGACCCCGCCACGTCTGCCTCTATGTCGGCGTCTTAATCTCACTGAGACCCCGCCACGTCTGCCTCTATGTCGGCGTCTTAATCTCACTGAGACCCCGCCACGTCTGCCTCTATGTCGGCGTCTTAATCTCACTAAGACCCCGCCACGTCTGCCTCTATGTCGGCGTCTTAATCTCACTGAGACCCCGCCACGTCTGCCTCTATGTCGGCGTCTTCGCTTCCTACTCTCCTGTAGGATTCCCAGGCAGCCTGAGGTCTCACCGAAGAGACTGGCCCATCGTACTGATTCAGGGAGGTCGGGTGGACGGTGAGTACCCAGCAATTCATATTCCAATAGTTCTGCTCGGGTGTATTAAGTATTGCACGAAACAAACTCAGTAAGAACATTTGAGAAAATGTGAGAATGGTGTCGCATTCCCTCCAATAGAGTTCCTGACTCTTGTAGAATCTATGCCAAGGTACCTTGAAGCTGTTCTGGAGGCTGGTGGAGGCCCAACGCCCTGTTAAGACACTTTATGTTGGTGGTTCCTTTATTTTTGCTGTGTATATGTTGCAGCAAAGCAGTTGACTATTCCCATTATTCAGGTGAATTAAAGCAAAGCAGTTGACTATTATGAATTAAAGCAGTAGAAAATGATGTTGTATGGTGGTATTAAACATTTTGTATTGTAGATATGTAGTGGTGTAATAATGTTATATGATGTACTGTTTTATATTCTGTTTTATGTGTGATGTAAGTGCTTTAATGTGTTTGGACCCCAGGAAGAATAGCTGCTGCCTTGGCAGGAACTAATGGGGATCCTTAATAAATACAAATACAAATTGAACCTTTTTTTTTAGCAGGGAGTTTCAATGGTCCCCGATGAGACCAAGGCCTCTTTTTCTAGTGAGCCAGCACTGGGAGAGTCCTGCATGTACGACGTTCAAAAGCATACAACGTAGTAAAACCATACAATACTACAATTTTGTACTACAATTTTGTCCTACAACTTCAACTGCCCTGGAGGCACCAGAGCACCAAGGTGCAGAGAGCTCTGCAGATCATTCCATATATACGGGGCAAAAAAAATATATATATAAAAGGAAATGCAGATTTCCCTAATTCTGTAGAGATCAAGAGTTAACCTCTAGAGTTAACCCTGTGATGGGGTCAGGTGACTCGTATGTCAGTAATTGAACATTGAAGAGGGCTTTATAAACAAAAAGAGAGCAGTGCATTGATCTACGAGAAAGCGCGCCGGCCTACTTTCTGATACAGAATGCAGTGATGTGGTCCTCTGTAGCTCAATTGGTAGAGCACGGCGCTTGTAACGCCAGGGTAGTGGGTTCGATCCTCCGGGGACCACCCATATGTAAAAATGTATGCGCACATGACTGTAAGTCGCTTTGGATAAAAGCGTCTGCTAAATGGCTTATTATTATTATGTGTACCAAAACTGAAAGTATGTAACTTTGATCATTCAAACTTCTTTAACTGCCTTGTGTTGTATGACTCAACGTAGTCATTCTTAATACAGCAGGTGCAGCTACAGTCAGCAGATCCGGCAAAGTGACTGTGATCAAATCAAATCAAACTTTATTTGTGACATCCACGTGTTTAGGCAGATGTTACAGCGGGTGTAGCGAAGTGCTTCTAGCGCCGACAGTGCAGTGATGTCTAAGGGTCAATGCTACTGTTTCTCTGATAATAGTTATACAGCAGCCAAATGAATAGGATTTAGGTAATCACAGGCTTCCTGTAGGAAGATGGGCAGCGCTGCAGTGAATCAATGATACTAAACAATGACTGGACATTCTGTACTCATCATGTGGATATATCCAGGGACATGATGTACTCATCATGTGGATCAATACAGGGACATTCTGTACTCATCATGTGATGTCACTATCGCCAAAGACTTTGAAGTCCTCCACTGTAAAAACAGCATTACCATCATAACCTGGCCCCCAAGCTCACCAAGGTAGCATTACATCAACGGACATGATCACAGAAACACTCAACTAATAGTTCAGCCAATGTTTGTCCTACAAATCTTTATGTTACTCAGAAAATATGGAGGACAATATGTACAGTATAGTCTCATCGCAAACAGCTTTAGAAGCAAGAGATTTAATTGGCCCAAAAAAGCTTCTAAAGCCATTTCCTAGTAAACGAGTCAAAACTAAAAGAGGAATCGGACATATTTTAGACAGAGCTGACAAATTGAAGTGTTGTTGCATTAAAGACAGAGTTTGTACTGGACGACCCAATGGGGAGCTGTTTCACCAGAACTAGCCAGCCAATGGGGAGCTGTTTCACCAGAACTAACCAATGGGGAGCTGTTTCACCAGAACTAGCCAATGGGGAGCTGTTTCACCAGAACTAGCCAATGGGGAGCTGTTTCACCAGAACTAGCCAATGGGGAGCTGTTTCACCAGGGCTAGCCAATGGGGAGCTGTTTCACCAGAACTAGCCAATGGGGAGCTGTTTCACCAGGGCTAGCCAATGGGGAAACAACAACACGACGTGGAGTGATAAAACAGAGCTGCATTCCTGTCGTCAATAATCTTACAAGATGTGATAGACTGGCCCGGTGGTATCCCAGAGAGACTGGCCCGGTGGTATCCCAGAGAGACTGGCCCGGTATCCCAGTGTGACTGGCCCGGTATCCCAGAGAGACTGGCCCGGTATCCCAGAGAGACTGGCCCGGTGGTATCCCAGAGAGACTGGCCCGGTGGTATCCCAGAGAGACTGGCCCGGTGGTATCCCAGAGAGACTGGCCCGGTATCCCAGAGAGACTGGCCCGGTGGTATCCCAGAGAGACTGGCCCGGTATCCCAGAGAGACTGGCCCAGTATCCCAGAGAGACTGGCCCGGAATCCCAGAGAGGCAAGGTTAGGGTTAAGGCTCCTCTCCTCTCTCTACCTCTCCTCTCTCTACCGCTCCTCTCTCTACCTCTCCTCTCTTTCTCCCCTCTCCTCTCTCTACCTCTCCTCTCTCTACCGCTCCTCTCTCTACCTCTCATCTCCTCTCTTTCTCCCCTCTCCTCTCTCTACATCTCCTCTCCTCTCTCTACCTCTCCTCTTCTCCCTTCCGCTCCCCACCCTCCTCTCCTCTCCTCTCCTCTCCTCTCCTCTCCTCTCCTCTCCTCTCCTCTCCTCTCCTCTCCTCTCCTCTCCTCTCCTCTCCTCTCCTCTCCTCTCCTCTCCTCTCCTCTCCTCTCCTCTCCTCTCCTCTCCTCTCCTCCTGTGTATGTGCATTAGGAGGCCGATGTTAGAATTTTACCCAGGCCGTTATTGACACCCTTTAACCAGATGACAGTGATGGAGAGACATTGATTGGTTGGATGTATCCGGTAGAGAGACAGACCACTCTGATTAAGTCTTAAAGACAGACAGAGATACTGCAGATACTGATGATGAACCCTCTCTCTGCCAGCGCTGACAATGTCTCTCTCTGCCAGCGCTGACAATGTCTCTCTCTGCCAGCGCTGACAATGTCTCTCTCTGCCAGCGCTGACAATGTCTCTCTCTGCCAGCACTGACAATGTCTCTCTCTGCCAGCGCTGACAATATCTCTCTCTGTCAGCGCTGACAATGTCTCTCTCTGCCATCTTTCTAAATCCTAAATCAATCAGTAATTGAACAGTTAGACAACAATCCATAAGGTCATAAGCCCTAGTAACTGACTGGCTTCTCCAAACTACATCTGGATCAACTACCCCCCCCCCCACACACACACACACACACACACACACATACTATCTTTGCTTATTTGCACGACTCCAACACCATAATTAAGTTTGCCGACGACACAACAGTGGTAGAACTGATCACCGACAACGATGAGACAGCCTATAGGGAGGAGGTCAGAGACCTGGCCGTGTGGTGCCAGGACAACAACCTCTCCCTCAACGTGACCAAGACAAAGGAGATGATTGTGGACTACATTAAAAAAAAAAGAGGACTGAGCACGCCCCCATTCTCATCGACAGGGCTGTAGTGGAACAGGTTGAGAGCTTCAAGTTCCTTGGTGTCCACATCACCGACAAACTATCATGGTCCAAACACACCAAGACAGTCGTGAAGAGGGCACGACAAAGCCTATTCCCCCTCAGGAGACTGAAAAGATTTGGCATGGGTCCTCAGATCCTCAAAAAGTTATACAGCTGCACCATCGAGAGCATCCTGACTGGTTGCATCACCGCCTGGTATGGCAACTGCTCTGCCTCCGACCGCAAGGCACTACAGAGGGTAGTGCGTACGGCCCAGTACATCACTGGGGCCAAGCTTCCTGCCATCCAGGACCTCTATACCAGGCCGTGTCAGAGGAAGGCCCTCAAAATTGTCAAAGGCTCCAGCCACCCTTGTCATAGACTGTTCTCTCTGCTACTGCACGGCAAGCGGTACCGGAGCGCCAAGTCTAGGTCCAAAAGGCTTCTCAACAGCTTCTACCCCCAAGCCATAAGACTCCTGAACAGCTAATCATGGCTACCCGGACTATTTGCACTTATAATTCACTGTATCACAAATCCAGTGGGTCAGAAGTTTACATACACTAAGTTGACTGTGCCTTTAAACAGCTTGGAAAATTCCAGAAAATTATGTCATGGCATTAGAAGCTTCTGATAGGCTAATTGACATCATTTGAGTCAATTGGAGGTGTACCTGTGGATGTATTTCAAGGCCTACCTTCAAACTCAGTGCCTCTTTGCTTGACATCATGGGATCTTCAAAAGAAATCAGCCAAGACCTCAGAAAAAAATGTGTAGACCTCCACAAGTCTGGTTCATGCTTGGGAGCAATTTCCAAACGACTGAAGGTACCACGTTCATCTGTACAAACAATAGTACACAAGTGTGGTCCTCTGTAGCTCAGCTGGTAGAGCACGGCGCTTGTAACGCCAAGGTAGTGGGTTCGAACCCCGGGACCACCCATACACTAAAAAATGTATGCACGCATGACTGTAAGTCGCTTTGGATAAAAGTGTCTGCTAAATGGCATATTATTATTATTATTAAGTATAAACACCATGGGACCACGCAGCCGTCATTCCGCTCAGGAAGGAGACACGTTCTGTCTCCTAGAGATTAACGTACTTTGGTGCAAATCAATCCCAGAACAACAGCAAAGGACCTTATGAAGATGCTGGAGGAAACAGGTACAAAAGTATCTATATCCACAGTAAAATGAGTCCTATATCGACATAACCTGAAAGGCCGCTCAGCAAGGAAGAAGCCTCTGCTCCAAAACCGCCATAAAATAGCCAGACTACAGTTTGAAACTGCACATGGGGACGAAGATTGTACTTTTTGGAGAAATGTCCTCTGGTCTGATTAAACAAAAATAGAACTGTTTGGCCATAATGACCATCGTTATGTTTGGAGGAAAAAGGGGGTTTCTTGCAAGTCGAAGAACAGCATCCCAACAGTGAAGCACGGGGGTGACAGCATCATGCTGTGGGGGTGCTTTGCTGCAGGAGGGACAGGTGCACTTAACAAAATAAATGAGGAAGGAAAATGATGTGGTTATATTAAAGCAACATCTCAAGACATCAGTCAGGAAGTTAAAGCTTGGTCGCAAATGGGTCTTCCAAATAGACAATGACCCCAAGCATACTTCCAAAGTTGTGGCAAAATGGCTTAAGGACAACAAAGTCAAGGTATTGGAGTGGCCATCACAAAGCCCTGACCTCAATCCTATAGAAAATGTGTGGGCAGAACTGAAAAAGCGTGTGCGAGCAAGGAGGCCTACAAACCTGACTCAGTTACACCAGCCCTGTCAGGAGGAATGGGCCAAAATTCACCCAACTTATTGTGGGATGCTTGTGGAAAGCTATCCGAAACGTTTGACCCAAGTTAAACAATTTCAGGCAATGCTACCAAATACTAATTGAGTGTATGTAAACTTCTGACCCACTGGGAATGTGATGAAAGAAATAAAAGCTGAAATAAATCATTCTCTCTACTATTATTCTGACATTTCACATTCTTAAAATAAAGTGGTGATCCTAACTGACCTAAGACAGTGAATTTTTAACAGGATTAAATGTCAGGAATTGTGAAAAACTGAGTTTAAATGTATTTGGCTAAGGTGTATGTAAACCTGCCACAAATGTTCTATAGGATTGAGGTCAGGGCTTTGTGATGGCTTGCAAGCCACCCCCTTTTTCCTCCAAACTTAACGATGGTCATTATGGCCAAACAGTTCTATTTTTGTTTAATCAGACCAGAGGACATTTCTCCAAAAAGTACAATCTTCGTCCCCATGTGCAGTTTCAAACCGTAGTCTGGCTTTTTTATGGCGGTTTTGGAGCAGTGGCTTCTTTCTTGCTGAGCGGCCTTTCAGGTTATGTTGATATAGGACTCGTTTTACTGTGGATATAGATACTTTTGTACCTGTTTCCTCCAGCATCTTCACAAGGTCCTTTGCTGTTGTTCTGGGATTGATTTGCACTTTTCGCACCAAAGTACGTTCATCTCTAGGAGACAGAACGCGTCTCCTTCCTGAGCGGTATGACGGCTGCGTGGTGTTTATACTTGCGTACTATTGTTTGTACAGATGAACGTGGTACCTTCAGGCATTTGGAAATGCTCCCAAGGATCAACCAGACTTGTAGAGGTCTACAGTTTTATTTCTGAGGTCTTGGCTGATTTCTTTTGATTTTCCCATGATGTCAAGCAAAGAGGCACTGAGTTTGAAGGTAGGCCTTGAAATACATCCACAGGTACACCTCCAATTGACTCAAATGATGTCAATTAGCCTAGCAGAAGCTTCTAAAGCCATTACATCATTTTCTGGAATTTTCCAAGCTGTTTAAAGGCACAGTCAACTTAGTGTATGTAAACTTCTGACCCACTGGAATTGTGATACAGTGAATTATAAGTGAAATAATCTGTCTGTAAACAATTGTTGGAAAAATTAGTTGTGTCACACACAAAGTAGATGTCCTAACCGACTTGCTAAAACTATAGTTTGTTAACAAGAAATGTGTGGAGTGGTTGAAAAACTAGTTTTAATGACTCCAACCAAAGTGTATGTAAACTTCCGACTTCAACTGTAAACATTACTAAAGTGACAAGTGTATTATTTTAAAAAAAAGTAATAATTAACCAGTGTTCCATATCCATAAGGTGCAGGGTTGAGTAACCGGGTGGTAAGTTCAGTGACTAAGTTCAGGGCAGGGTACTGGGTGGAGGCCGGCTAGTGATGGCTATTTAACAGTCTGATGGCCTGGAGATAGAAGCGGTTTTTTCAGTCTCTCGGTCCCAGCTTTGATGCACCTGTACTGACCTCGCATTCTGGATGATAGCGGGGTGAACAGGCAGTGGCTCGGGTAGTTGTTGTCCTTGATTATATTTTTTGATAGCGGGGTGAACAGGCCGTGGCTCGGGTGGCTGAGGTCCTTGGTCATCTTCCTTGGCCTTCCCGTGACACCTCCATGTCCTTGTTCAGCCACGACTCTGTGAAACATAGGATATTACAATTCTTCAGGTCCCGTTGATAGGATAGTCTGAAACTGAGCTCCTTCCAGTGATTGTACGTTCGCCTACGTAGTTTCGTCAGAAACCACCCCGCACTTCGGCCGTCTGTTCCTTTTCAGAGTCTCAGGGATCAGGGGCCTGGTCCGGGGGTGAGCAGTGTGTCCTGCGCCTGCCAACTCTTTGAAGTAGAAATCTTCTTCCAAAATCGAGGTTAGTTGTTGCTGTTCTGATGTCAAGGAGCTCTTTTCGGTCGTAGGAAATGATGGCGGAAACATTATGTACAAAACAAGTTATGATCAGCGAAAAAAAATTAAAAAAAACACACAAAATAGCTGAACTGGTCAGGAGCCCATTCCTAATTATTTTGACCAGAATGATCGTAGGCTCTACCTCTAGCCACGCCTTAAACTGTCCAACACTTCCATTAATGGATTAAAGAGAGGAATATCCTCTGACTGAAGGACTGGAGGTATTTGCAGGATGCGTCCCAAATGCCACCCTATTCACCATAGGGCTCTGGTCTAAGGTAGTGCACTATATAGGGAATAGGGTGCCATTCTCTGGTCTAAATCAGTGCACTATATAGGGAATAGGGTGCCATTCTCTGGTCTAAAGTAGTGCACTATATAGGGAATAGGGTGCCATTCTCTGGTCTAAAGTAGTGCACTATATAGGGAATAGGGTGCCATTCTCTGGTCTAAATCAGTGCACTATATAGGGAATAGGGTGCCATTCTCTGGTCTAAAGTAGTGCACTATATAGGGAATAGGGTGCCATTCTCTGGTCTAAAGTAGTGCACTATATAGGGAATAGGGTGCCATTCTCTGGTCTAAAGTAGTGCACTATATAGGGAATAGGGTGCCATTCTCTGGTCTAAAGTAGTGCACTATATAGGGAATAGGGTGCCATTTGGGATGTAACCACAGTATTAGGCAGTCATATCTCAGAGGCTGAATGCATTGTGGCAGTTTGAACTAAACAGCTCTGAACTGATGCGTTCATTTCTCACCACGTTTGTCAGAAAGTTGTGATTGATTTCCAGGCTGAGAGTAAAGAACATCGATCTGGATCCCTGCTGTACATAGTTGATGTGGCCTTTGCTTTTCCATTTGGAAAAAATAAACATTTCATTTTGCTTTAGTGTGAGGCGAACAGGAAAACCAATCACTGAAGGTATTGTTCCTTTAATTAAAATAGTCAACTATTGCATCATCTTTACAAACCACAGTTGGTATTAGTTTAACTTAAAACTAGGGCGCAGAGTGGAGCAGAGGGGTTAAAAGTAATCTCTTGCACAAATCCATTACTTACAACAACATGAATAATAATAATTAATGTGTTTTTTTATACCCCAAGACAAAAGACCACCTATGCAGACCACAAATGCAAAAACTAATATAGAAACAAATGTCACTAAACTTAGCCCGCATATCTTAAAGAAAGCCTAAACCAAAATAACAAAAACATGCCGACACGCAAGTCCCTGTTCTCAAAATATAGGCCTGTCACTAACCAGGTTTACATTCAAACTTTTTGTGCGCGTAAAGTACATGCTGCAAAAAACATTTCACAAAAGGAAACAGGAAATTTGTCGGTAAACTTTACAAATGTCGACAAAACAAAATACACTAGACAAGGTGGGATCTTTTTGTGTCGGTCAAATGAATTATGCGAAATGGCGGTGGAAACGCTTTTATCCACAAATATTGATATAATAACCATCATATCGAAGTAAACTTGGAGTCACGCGATGATATGTGGTGTGGTCCTCCCACTACGACTCGGGAAACCAGGCAGTTTATTAAAGCTACAGATGAAATAAGTTATGATGAACTTCACAGGTGAAAGTGCAAAGTCTTCACAGGTGAAAGTGCAAAGTGATGAGCTTGATGCTCCTTTCCAATAAATATCGAGGGTCTTATTCTGGTGACACTCTGCATAAGAGTGTCTGCTAAATGACTAAAATGTATCTGCCAGCTCTTGGCACGAGCCAGTATCATCAGTATAGTGTAAAATGCGATGGAAACCCATTTAACTTGTATTTTTTATTCGGTACGTGGGAATTTAACTGTGAAAGTAATTTTTATGTGCACTATGTCATCACGCACATACTTTTATCTGCAACAAGTCAATTTGATGAAAATATCTCTGGTGGGAAAATGCACATATTTTATTCATGCAGATTTTAGAATATTCGCATGAAAATCTGTTGCCAATTGGATGGAAACCTTGCTACTGTGTCCAATCCTTGTGTCTCTACTCTCCTGTGGGTGGCTACTTCCTGATCTTACACAGGCTGATCTCCCAGGCTGATCTCCCAGGCTGATCTCCCAATATACAGTTGTATATCAAATTTTCATCACCCTGTTGTTGCACAGCAGGAAATGCAAACTTGTAGTGTAGTCGAGGTTTCAAAAAAAGGCTTCTAAAGTTTTTAATTTCCACTATAAAATGTTAGGCTTGATTTGCCCTAACTAATCATGTATTAATTATAATCACACAATAACTCACATTTCCTGATAATTTTCCTGTTGTGACAGACTGGTCAGACTGTTCAAAAGTAGTGTACTATATAGGGAATAGGGTGCCATTCTCTGGTCTAAAGTAGTGCACTATATAGGGAATAGGGTGTCATTTGGGACGCAACCGTTTCACCTATAAAGAAGTGTGGGGGCCGGGGCCCTCCCCTCCACTGCCCTCCCATCTGCTCCCCTCTGATCCACTCTACTCCCCTCCACTCCCCTCGAATCTGCTCCGCTCCCCTCCCCTCCCCTCCGCTCTGATCCCCTCCGCCCCACTCCCCTCCGCTCCCCTCCGCTCCCCTCCGCTCCCCTCCACTCCGCTCCCCTCCCCGCTGCTCCCCTCACCTCCGCTCTGATTCCCTCCCCTCCGCTCCCCTCCACTCCGCTCCCCTCCCCGCTGCTCCCCTCACCTCCGCTCTGATTCCCTCCCCTCCGCTCCGCTCAGCTCCGCTCCGATCCCCTCCTCTCCCCTCTGCTCCACTCTTCTCCGTTGCGCTCCCCTCCGCTCCACTCATCTCTGCACCGCTCCCCTCCGCTCCCCTCCGCTCCCCTCCACTCTGATCCCCTCCGCTACACTCTATGCCCTCCCCTCCCCTCCCCTCCGCTCCCCTCCCCTCCGCTCTCCTCCCCTCCCCTCCCCTCCCCTCTGCTCCCCTCCCCTCCCCTCTGCTCCCCTCTAATCCCCTCTGCTCCCCTCTAATCCACTCGCCTCCCCTCCGCTCTGATCCCCTCCGCTCTGCTCCCTCCCGCTCTGATCCCCTCCCCACTGCTCCCCTCCCCTCCACTCCCCTCCACTCCCCTCCGCTCTGATCCCCTCCACTCTCCTCCCCTCCCCTCCCCTCCCCTCCCCTCCACTCCGCTCCACTCCCCTCCCCTCTGCTCCCCTCTAATCTCCTCTGCTCCCCTCTAATCCACTCTCCTCCCCTCCGCTCTGATCCCCTCCGCTCTGCTCCCCTCCGCTCTGATCCCCTCCCCACTGCTCCCTTCACCTCCGCTCTGATTTTCTCCCCTCCGCTCTAATCCCCTCCCCTCCGCTCCCCTCTAATCCCCTCTAGTCCCCTCTAAACCGCTCCCCTCTGCTACACTCCCCTCCCCTCCGCTCTGATCCGCTCCGCTCTGATCCACTCCCCTCCCCTCCACTCCATTCCCCTCCGCTCCGATCCGCTTCGCTCCACTCCTCTCCCCTCCACTCCGCTCCCCTCCCCTCCCCTCCGCTCGCCTCCGCTCCCCTCTCTCCACTCTTTTTCCCCTCCCCTCCACTACGCTCCGCTCCTCTCACCTCTGCTCCCCTCTAAACCGCTCCCCTCCGCTACACTCCCCTCCCCTCCACTTTGATCCGCTCCACTCTGATCTGCTCCCCTCCCCTCTGCTCCATTCCCCTCCGCTCTGCTCCCCTCCGCTCTGCAACTCTCTGCTTCCCTCCACTCCGCTCCACTACGCCCAACTCCGCTCCACTCCACTCTGATCCCCTCCGCTCCGCTCTATGCCCTCCAATCTGCTCCCCTCCCCTCCACTCCCCTCCACTCCCCTCCCCTCTGCTCCCCTCTAATCCCCTCCGCTCTGATCCGCTCCGCTCTGATCCGCTCCCCTCCCCTCCGCTCCATTCCCCTTCGCTCCAATCCGCTTCGCTCCACTCCTCTCCCCTCCGCTCCCCTCCCCTCCGCTCCATTCCCCTTCGCTCCAATCCGCTTCGCTCCACTCCTCTCCCCTCCCCTCCACTCCTCTCCTCTCCTCTCCCCTCCCCTCCGCTCAATTCCCCTCCGCTCTGATCCCCTCCGCTCCGCTCTATGCCCTCCCCTCCGCTCCCCTCCCCTCTGCTCCCCTCTAATCCGCTCCGCTCCACTCCCCTCCCCTCCGCTCTGCTCACATCCACTCTGCTCCCCTCTGCTCTGCACCTCTCTGCTCCCCTCCATTCCGCTCCACTCCGCTCCACTCCGCTCCCCTCCCCTCTGCTCCCCTCCTCTCCGCTCCACTCCGCTCTCCTCCCCTCTGCTTCCCTCCGCTCTGCTCTGCTCTGCTCTGCTCCCCTATCCTCCACTCTCCTCCACTCTGGTCTGATCCCTTCCCTTCCCCTCCCCTCCATGACCCTCCCCTCCACTCCGCTCCCCTCTCCTCCGCTCTGATCCGCTCCACTCTAATCCCTTCCTCTCTTCTCCACTCCGCGCCAGTCCCCTCCACTCCCTCCCCTCCGCTCCCCTGCCCTCTAATTCCGCTCCGCTACCCTCCC
>LR778270.1:49309889-49434889 GCA_902810595.1 Coregonus sp. 'balchen'
AACCCTGATAATACATAAATGACATTGAAATGCTTTTTTCTTTTGGAAATTTGAGTGTAATGTTTACTGTTTTTATTTATTTTGAAATTTTTTAAAAAAAAGTGGAATTTTAGTCTTTTGGGAGAGGGGGGAAGAGAGAGAGGAGAAGAGAGGAGAGAGAGAGAGAAAAAGAGAGAGAGAAAGAGGACGAGAAGGGGGAAAGAAAGAAGAGAGAGAGAGAGGAAAAAAGAGAAGAGATAGAGAGAGAAAGGGGGAAAAGAGAGAGAAATAGGGGAAAAGAGGAGAATAAGAAGAAGAGAAGGGGGGAAAAGAAAGGAAGAAATACAAGGGGGCCCTTAAAAGGGGGATCAACAAAACAGAAGCAGAAATGACCTTTGGAATCACGGGGGAGTCAAAAGAAACCCCAAAAAATACTGATCTTTAGGGGGGATTAGCTGTTTTCCCCAAATTAAAGAAACCGAAAAGGGGGGGAGTGAAGGAGGAGGGTTGAGAAGAGAGAAGGGGAGAAAAGAGAGGAGAAGAGAGAGAAAGAGAGAGAGAAGAGGAAAAAAAAGGGGGGGGGGGGGGGGGGGAAAAACCAAGGAAAGGAAAAAAAAGAAGGAAGGGGGAAACTGACCAATTCCTAAACCCCCTCCAAAATTTACCTTTGATCCATATTTTCCCCAATTACAGCGATCCACAAGAATTAAAAAAACCCATTTTTAAACTCCCTTCTACTGGGGGAAAAACCACAGGTGCCATCACAGCTGCAAAATTTTGACCTGTTGCCCCAAGAAAGGGCAAACCCTAAAAAAAAACCCATTGTAAAAACAACCCTATTTTTTTTATTTATTTTTCCTATTTTACTTTAATATTTTAAAAAACCCTTTACAACATGTATAAAACAAATAGACATTTTGAAATGTCTTTATTCTTTGGAAATTCTGAGGTAATTTTATTTTTAAAAATTTTTTTTTTTTTCACTATTATTTTCCTTTCTTTGGCAAAGTTAACATGCCAAAAAAGACCCTTAAAAATTTAAATTTAAATTGAAATTGAAGAGAGAGAGAGAAAAAGAGGGGAGGAGAAAAGGAAGAGAGAGAGCGAGAGAGAGAGGGGGAGAGAGAGAAAGAGCAAAAAGGGAAAAAAAACGAGAGGAGGAGGGAGAGAAGAGAGAAAGAGGGGGAGGGAGGGGGAGTACAACATTTCCGTGAACAACAAGGCATCTTTAATTTTGGTAATACAGTAGAAAATCTTTATTCTGTTTTCCAAAACACACACACACGCCACACCCTCAAAACAGTTGGATTGGAAAAGGAATGGGAAGGGCCCCTTCGAAATTCATTTTCCTGTGTATTTAAAACCCGGGTAAGGGACTAATTTAAAACCGGGGAAAGGGAAAGGTGATTTATGTGAACTTTGGGGAGCTGTACACTAAACCTCTCCTTCCCTTAGCTGTAAATCAGAACCAATGACTCCTATAGCCCCTTTTGGGTTCGTAATCAAAACCGTAAAAATCGTTTTCCAAATTCTCTCAAATACCCTGAAAAAGGGGTTTAATTTAAATTCCATTCATTAAAGGGAAAAACTTATAGATTCAAAAGCAATTTTAAAGAGATTTGCTCGTCTTCCACATGGAAAAACTCATGACCGGTTTTTATTCAACGAACCCTGTTTTTTCTATTTTTTCCCGGTAAAACACACACCACACACCACACAACACACACACACACACCACACACACAACCAACACCCACACACAATCTGAGAACAACATAATGTAAAAATCCCGAGATCTTTGGTCTTTTCACCACACTGTAGACTATAAAACTACACTACCATAGTACTATACACACTCCCAATACACTACCCATAGTACTATACACACTACATACACTACCATAGTACTATACACACTACACTACACTACCATAGTACTATCCCAAAAACTACACTACACTACCATATTTACTATACACACTACACTACACTACCATAGTACTGTACACACACACTACACTACCAAGTACATACACACTACACACACTACCAAGTACTATCCCACACTACACTACACTACCATAGTACTATACCACTACACTACACTACCATAGTACTTACACACTACACTTACACTACCATAGTACTGTACACACTACACTACACTACCATAGTACTATACAAAATACACTACACTACCATAGTTCAAATACACACTACACTAAAACTCCCCCATAGTACATACACACTACACTACACTCCCAAATAGTACTGATCACACTACACTACACACCATAGTATTACACACTACACTACACTACCATAGTACTATCCCACCCTCCCACTACACTACCATAGTACTATACACACTACACTACACTACATAGTACTGTACACAAACATACACTACCATAGTACTATACACACTACACTACACTACCATATACATACACACTACACTACACTACCATAGTACTATACACACTACACTACACTCCCATAGTACTATACACAATACACTACATACCATAGTACCAAACACACTACACTACACTACCATAGTATATACACACTACACTACACAAACCATAGTACTATACACACTACACTACACTACCATAGTACGTACACACTACACTACACTACCATAGTATACACACTATACTACACTCCCATAGTACTATACACACTACACTACACTACCATAGTACTATCACAATACACTACATACCATAGTACTAACACAATACACTACACTACCATAGTACTATACACACTACACTACCATAGTACTATTACCACTCCCTACACACCATAGTACTTTACACAATACACTACACACCATAGTACTATACACAATACACTACACACCATAGTACTATCACTACACACACTAACTACACTACCATAGTTAAAACCACAAACTACATACATAGACTATACACATACACTACCACCATGTACTATACACATACCTAAACTACCAAGTAATACCCTAATCCTACCATAGTATATACACACTACACTACACTACACTACCATAGTACTATACACAATACACAAACACTACCAAGTAATATACACACTACACTACACTACCAAGTACTATACACAATACACTACACTACCATAGTACTATACACCACTACACCTACACTACATAGTACTATACACACTACACTACACTACCATAGTACTATCACACTACACACACTACCATAGTACTATACACACTACACCTACACTACCATAGTACTATACACACTACACTACACAAACCATAGTACTATAACACTACAAACACTAAAACTACACTACCATAGTACTAAAACCACTACACTACCACTACCATAGTACTGTACACACTACACTACACTACCATAGTACTATACACACTACAATACACTACACTACCATAGTACTATACACACTACACTACACTACCATAGTACTGTACACACTACACTACACTACCATAGTACTATACACACTACAATACACTACACTACCATAGTACTATACACACTACACTACACTACACTACACTACAATACACTACACTACACTACATAGTACTGTAAAACACTACACTACACTACCATAGTACTATACACCAACACTACACTACCATAGTCCTTACACACTACACTACACTACCATATACAATCACATACACTAAAACTACCATAGTAAATACACACTACACTACACTACACTACACTACAATACACTACACTACACTACCATAGTACTGTACACACTACACTACACTACCATAGTACTATACACAATACACTACACTACCATAGTCCTTTACACACTACACTACACTACCATAGACATACACAATACACTACACTACCATAGTACTATACCCACTACACTACACTACCATAGTACATACAACACTACACTACACTACCATAGACTATACACACTACACTACACTACCATATACTGTACACACTACAACTACACTACCATAGTAATACACAATACACTACACTACCCATAGTACTATTACACACTACACTACACTTACCATAGTACGATACACACTACAATACACTACCATAGTAATATACACACTACACTACATACCATAGTACTATACACACTACATACACTACCAAGTCCTTTTACACACTCATCCAGAATGCCGCAGCCCGTCTGGTGTTCAACCTTCCCCAAGTTTCTCTCACATCACCCCCCTCCTCCGCCACACTCCATGGCTTCCAGTTGAAGCTCGCAATCCGCTACAAGACCATGGTGCTTGCCTATGGAGCAGTGAGGGGAACGGCACCTCTGTACCTTCCAGGCTCTGATCAGTCCCTACACCCCAACGAGGGCATTTGCGTTTCATCCACCTCTGGCCTGGCTGGCTCCCCTTCCTCTGCGGAAGCATAGTTCCCGCTCAGCCCAGGTCCAAAACTGTTCGCTGCTCTGGCACCCCAAATGGTGGAACAAGCTCCCTCACGACGCCAGGACAGCGGAGTCACTCACCACCTTCCGGAGACATTGAAACCCCACCTCTTTAAGGAATACCTGGGATAGGATAAAGTAATCCTTCTACCCCCCCCCTACCCCCCCCCCCCCCCCCCCCCCCCCCCCCCCAAATTGTAAAAGTGGTTATCCCACTGGCTATAGGGTGAACGCACCAATTTGTGAGTCGCTCTGGCTAAGAGCGTCTGCTAAATGACGTTAATGTGCCCTTGAGCAAGGCACTTAACCCTAATTGCTAATGTAAGTCGCTCTGGATAAGAGCGTCTGCTAAATGACTAAAATGTAAAATGTAAATGTACTATACACACTACAATAAACCAAACAACCATATTATTGTACACATTACACAACGATACCATAGCACTGTACACACTACACTACACTACACTACCATAATACTATACACACTACACTACCATACCATAGTATGTATCCAAACACACACACACACGCACACACACACTCACACACAGTGTGGATTGAGAGAAGGAATGGACAGGACCCATTCTGACAGATTCATTCTCCCTGATGTGGATGTTAAACCAGGGGTAAAGGTGACTAGATGTTAAACCAGGGGTAAGGTAAAGGTGATTTGATGTGAACTTGGGTAGCTGTACACTAAACACTCCTCCTTCCATTAGCTGTAAATCAGAACCAGATGACTCCTCATAGACCTTTGGATGTCGTAGATCACAACCAGTAAGAAATCGTTTTCACAGTTCTCTCTAAATAGCCCTGAAAAGGGCAATAATTAAGTTCCATTACAGTGTAAGGAAAATACTTAATATGATTCAACATGCAATAATTTAAGATGATGATTGCTCTGTCTTCCACATGGAAACACTCAGTGACCGGTTTTAATTCAACGAAGCCCTGTTTGTTTTCTATTTTACCTGGTAACACACACACACACATATACACACACACACACACACACACACACTAAGTCTGAGAAGCTAACAGAATAGTAAATACTCCAGTAGATCTCTGGTCATATATCACCACACTGTAGCACTATAAACACTACACTACCATAGTACTATACACACTACACTACACTACCATAGTACTATACACACTACACTACACTACCATAGTACTATACACACTACACTACACTACCATAGTACTATACACACTACACTACACTACCATAGTACTATACACACTACACTACACTACCATAGTACTATACACACTACACTACACTACCATAGTACTATACACACTACACTACACTACCATAGTACTATACACACTACACTACACTACCATAGTACTATACACACTACACTACACTACCATAGTACTGTACCCCAAATACACTACACTACCATAGTACTATACAATACACTCACTACCATAGTACTATACACAATACCCCTACACACCATAGTACTATACACACTACACTACACTACCAAAAGTACTATACACACTACACTACACTACCATAGTACTATACACACTACATACACTACCATGTAAATATACCCCCATACACTACACTACCTAGTACTATACACATACACTACACTACCATAGTACTATACACACTACACTACACTACCATAGTAATGTACACAATACACTACACTACCAATGACTATACCACTACACTACACTACCATAGTACTATCACACTACACTACATACCATAGTAATGTACACACACACTACACTACCATAGTAATAACCCTAAAACTACACTACCATAGTACTATACACACTACACTACACTACCATAGTACTATACACACTACACTACACTACCATAGTACTATACCCCACTACACTACACTACATAGTACTATACACACTACACTACACTACCCTATACTATACACAATACACTACACTACCATAGTACTATACCAATCACTACCCCTACCATAGTACTATACACATACACTACACTACATACACTACATACAATACAATACACTACACTACACTACCATAGTACTGTAAACACTACACTACACTACCATAGTACTATACACAATACACTACACCTACCATGTCCTTTTCACATACACTAACACTACCATAGTACTATACAAATACACTACACTACCAAGTACTATACACAAAACACTACACTACCATAGTACTATACACACTACACTACAAACCCATAGTACTATACACATACACTACCTACCATAGTAATAACACACACACTACACTACCAAGTACTATACACACTACACTACACTACACTAAACCCTAGTACTATAAACACACTACACTACCCCTACCATAGTACTATACACACTACAATACACTACCATAGTACTATACACACTACACTACACACCATAGTACCATACCACTACAATACACTACACTACCATAGTACTATACACACTACAATACACTACACTACCATAGTACATACACACTACACTACACTACCATAGTACCCTTTCACACTACACTACACTACACTAAAATAGTACTATACCACACTACACTAACTACCATAGTACTATACACACTACACTACACTACCATAGTACTATAAAACACACACTACAATACCATAGTACTATACCACTACACTACACTAACATAGTACTATACACACTACACTACACTAACCCATAGTACTATACACACACACTACACTACCATAGTACATACACACTACCTACACTACCCTAGTACTTTTACACACTACACTCACTACCATAGTACTATACACACACACTACACACCATAGTACTATACACACTACACTACACTACCATAGTACCCATACACACTACACTCCCCTACCATAGTACTATCCACTACACTACACTACCATAGTACTATACACACTACACTACACTACCATAGTACTATACACAACTACACTACCATAGTACTTACACACTACACTACACTACCATAGACTAACACAATACATACACTACCATAGTACTTTAAAAACCACTACACTACCATAGTAAATACACCTCACTAAACTCATATACTAACAAAAATAACTACACACCATATTTCACACTAATACTACACACCATAGTACTATACACCTACATACACAATAGTACTATACACCTACACTACACTACATACCATAGTAATCACACCCACCTACACTACCATAGTACTATACACCTACACTACACTACCATAGTACTATACACACACACTACACTACCATAGTATTACACCTACAATACACTACACTACCATAGGGACTATTTCAAAACTACACTACACTTTCCATAGTACTATAACACACTACACTACATAAATTTACACATACACTAACTACCATAGTACTATACACACTACACTACATACCATAGTACTATACACACTACATACCTACCATAGTACTTATACACACTACATACACTACCAATGTACTATACACACTACACTACACTACCATAGTAATATACCACTACACTACCCTAGTACATACACACTACACTACACTACCTAGTACTATAAAACTACACTACACTACCATAGTACTATACACAATACACTACACTACCATAGACTATACACACTACACTACACTACCATAGTACTACACAATCCTACACTACCATAGTATTACACAATACACTACATACCATAGTACTATACACACTACACTAAACACCATAGTACCGTACACACTACACTACACTACCCTAGTACTATACACACTACTACACTCACTACCATAGTACTATACACACTACACTACAAACACTACCATAGTACTATACACTACACTACACTACCATAGACTTAAAAAATAAAACACTACCTAGACATACACACTACACTACCATAGTACTATAACATACACTACTACCATAGTACTTTACACAATACACTACACCATATAATATACACAATACACTACACTACCATAGTATATACACACTACACACACTAAACCCTAGTACTATAACACACTACATACAAATACCCGTACTATACACACTAAACGACACTACCATAGTACTATACAACATACAAATACACTACCATAGTACTATACACACTAAAACTAACTACACCCACCATAGTACTATACAAAACACTACACTACCATAGTATATACACTCACACACTACCATATAACTTAACACACTACACTACACTACCATAGTATATACACACTACCCCTACACTACCATAGTACTATACACAATACACTACACTACCCTAGTACTATCACCACACCTACACTACCTAGTACTATACCCACTACACTACACTCCATTACTTTCACAATACACTACACTCCATAGTACTTACACAATACACTACACTACCATAGTATATACACAAAAACTACACTCCATAGTACCCACATAACTACACCATAGTACTATACCACTACATACACTACACTACCATAGTACTATACACAACTACACTTTCATACCTACCATAGTACTATAAACATACACTACACTACCATAGTCTATACACACTACACTACACTACCATGTCCTTTACACACTACACTACACTACCATAGTACTATACACAACTACACTACACTACCATAGTACGTACAACCCCTTTCACTACACTACCATAGTATAACACCTAAAAACAATACCATAGTCTAAAATACACACTAACTACACTCCATAGACATACAACTACACTACACTACCATAGTACTGTACACACTACACTACCATATTTCTTTTAACATACACTACACTACACTACCATAGTACTATACACACTACACTACAACATACCATAGTACTATAACACACTACACTACACTACCATAGTACTATCAAAACTACACTACACTACCATAGTAACTCACACTACACTACACTACCATAGTACTATACAACTACATACACTACACTACCATAGTACTATAACACTACACTACACTACCATAGTACTATACACACTACACTACACTACCAAGTACTTACACACTACCTACACTACCATAGTACTTTACACAATACACTACAACTACCATAGTACTATACACACTATACTACACTACACTACCATAGTACTATACACACTACACTACACTACCAAAAGTACTATACACACTACACTACACTACATAGACTATACACACTACACTACACTACCATAGTACTTACAAATACACACCTACCATAGTACTATAACAATACAAACACCCTAGTACTATAAAACACTACACTACACTACATAGTACATACACAACACTACACTACCATAGTCTATACACCTACAACCCACCAAAAGTACTATAACACACACTACACTACACTACCATAGTACTATACACACACACTACACTACATACCATAGTACTAAACTACACTACACTAAATTTCTAACACTACATACACCCATAGTACTATAAAACACTACCTACACTACCATAGTACTAACACACTACACTACACTACCATAGTACTATACACCTACACTACACTACCATAGTACTTACCACAACTACACTACACTACCCTAGTACTATACACAACTACACTACACTACCATAGACTATACACACTACACTACACTACCATAGTACTATACACACTACACTACACTACCATAGTAACTATACAAAACTACCCCTACACTACCATAGTACATTTCACACTACACTACACTACCATAGTACTATACACACTACACTACACTACCAAGTACTATAACATAATACACTAAAATATGTACACACTACACTACACTCCATAGTACTATACACACTACACTACACTCCATAGTACTATACAAATACACTACACTACCAAATCTATACACCTAATACACTATACTACCACTACACTACACTACCATAGTACTATCACACTACAAATACACTACCATAGTACGATAACACCACTACACAAAATAGTACTATAAACACTACACTACACACCATAGTACTATACACACTACCTACACTACCAATAGTACTATACACACTACACTACACTACATAGTACTATACACACACACTACACTACACTACCATAGTACTATACACAACCTACACTACCATAGTACTATACACACTACACTACACTACCATAGACTATACACACTACACTACACTACCATAGTACTGTACACACTACCCCTACACTACCCTAGTTACTTACACAATACACTACACTACCATAGTAATAACACACTACACTACAAATACCATAGTACTATACCCCACTACACACACTACCATGTACTATACAATACACTACAACTCACACCATATACTATACACACTAAACTAACTACCATAGACTAACAATACACACACTCCATGTACAAAAACTACACACACTACCATAGTACTTACACACTACACTACACTACCATAGTACATATACACTACACTACACTACCTAGTATTTCAACACTAACTACACTACATAGTACTATACACACTATACTACATACCATAGTACTATACACACTTTCACTACACTACACCTAACATTTGTACCAAAACACAAATACACTACACTACCCTAGTCTATACAACCACTACACTACACTACCATAGTACTATACCCCTCACTACACTACCATAGTACTATACACATACACTACACTAAACCCTAGTCCTTTACACACTAAAAACACCACCATAGTACTAACACACACTACACTACCATAGTCCTATACACACTACACTACACTACCAAGTACTATACACACTACACACACTACCATAGTACTATACCACCACACACTACCCTAGTACTGTAAACCCCACACTACACTCCATAGTACTATACACACTACACTCCACTACCATAGTACTATACAACACTACACTACACTACCATAGTACTATACACACTACACACACTACCATATACTATACCACCACTACACTACAAATACCATAGTACTATACACACTAACACTACACTACCATAGTACTATACACACTACACTACACTACCATAGTACTATACAACACTACACTACACTACCATAGTACTATACACACTACACTACACTACACACATAGTACTATACACAATACCTACACTACACTACCATAGTACTATACACACTACACTACACTACCATAGACATACACACTACCCACTACACTACCATAGACTATAACTACACTACACTACACTACCATAGTTTAACACTCACTACACTACCCTGTACTATACACCTACCTACACTAAATGTACTATACACACTACACTACACTACCATAGTTATATACACACTACACACACTACCATAGGATGTACACACTACACTACACTACCATAGTACTATACACCTACACTAAACTACCATAGTACTATACACACTACACTACACTACCATAGTACTATACAACAAAACTACACACAATATACACATACATACACTCCATAGTACTATACACACTACATACCAACCATAGTTACTATACACACTACACACACTACCATAGTACTATACACAATACACACACTACCATACTATACACACTGACACACCTACCTAGTACTTAAAACCTAACTACAATACCATAGTACTATACACACTACACTACAAATACATAGTACTATACCACTACAACTACACTACCATAGTACTTTACACAATACACTACACTACAATAGAAATATACCACTACATACCTACTATACATACACACTAAAAACATAAAATGTACTATACACACCACTACATACATACCATAGTACTATACACACACACTACACTACCATAGTACTATACACACTACACTACACTACACATAGACTATACACACACCCACACTACCTACTAGTACATACACAATACACTACACTACAAGACATCACACACTACACACACTACCATAGTACTATACACACTACACTACACTACCATAGTACTTTACACAATACACTACACTACCATAGTACTATACACACTACACTACACTACCATAGTACTATACACACTACACTACACTACCATAGTACTATACACACTACACTACACTACACTACCATAGTACTATACACACTACACTACACTACCATAGTACTATTTCACAAAAACCCACAATGTACATACACAATACACTACAACCTAGTACTATACACACTACACTACACTACCATAGTACTATAACACTACACTACAACTACCATAGTAATATACAACTACACACACTACCATAGTACTATACAACTATACTACAAATACCATAGTACTATACACACTAAACTCACTACACTACATAGTACTATACACAATACACTAAAATACCCTAGTACATACACAATACACTACACTACCATAGTACTATACACAATACACTACACTACCATAGTACTATACACACTACACTACACTACCATAGTACTATACACACTACACTACACTACCATAGTACTATACACCATACACTACCCTACATAGTACTATACACACTACATACACTACCCTAGTACTATACACACTACAATACACTACCATAGTACTAACACCTACCTACACTACCATAGTACTATACACCACTACACTACACTACCAGTACTACACACTCCTCACTCATAGTACATACACACACACTACACTACCATTATATACACACTATACTACACTACCATAGTACTATACACACTAAACTACACTACACTACCATAGTACATACACAATACACTACACTACCCATAGTACTATACACAATACCCCTACACTACCCCTAGTATAACACATACACTACACTACCATAGTACTATAACACACTACACTACACTACCATAGTACTATACACACTACATCACACCATAGTACATACACAAACACTTTCACTACCATAGTACTATAACACACTACACTACCCCTACCAAAAGTATATACACACTACAACAAATACCATATTACTATAACACATACACACACTACCCTAGTACTATACACACTACACACACTACCATAGTACTATAACACTACACTACATACCATAGTAATATACACTACACTACACTACCATAGTACATAAACCCCTACCACTACCACCATAGTACTATACACATACACTACCCCTACCATAGTACTACACATACACTACACTACCATAGTACTATACACACTCACTACCCCCACTACCTAAGTACTTACACACTACCCCTACACTAACATAGTACTATCACATACTACACTACAACCATAACAACACACTACCCCCTACCATGTCATCACCCTACACTACACTACCATAGTACATACACACTACACACACTACATAGTACTATACACACTACAACACAACCATAGTACATACACACACACTACACTACCATAGTACTGTAACACATACCTACAACACTAATACCATAGTCCTTTACCAAATACACTACATACACTACACTAAAATAGTACGAGGTTTTTTTTTCTCTAGCTGGAGGTAAACAGGGGTAACTTCTATATGTGTGAGTAAACTTAACCATATATTAGATCGTAGTAGTAGTTAGTGTATTAGGTATTGTATTTACATAGTTTAGTATTGTTGTTTTTGTAGGTTTCCGTGGAAAAGTAGGTTAGTATCGAACACATACAGCTACGGGGAGCTAATGTAACATAGCAACGTGGAGAGCTTTTCCAATTTAATGTGGCTACCAAATTTAATTTTTCGCGTTTTGCCCTTATGAAGGACTAGCACGGGCATGAATTTTCTGTTTTTCTAACACACTCTTGGCAGTTGTGTAAAACCCAAATATTGGTCTAAATTGGTGTTAAGGATGCTAGCTTGCTAGTAGCTACGGGTCATAGCTAGCACGTGGTTTTGTGGTTAGTTACTGTAGTTGGCAGTGTCTTCGGCCGTGCGCTGTACACGAAGCGAGCTAACTAGCTGTTTTTTTTCGAACGAGTCCCGAGTCAACACAGTACCATTGTGTGCCGGGGTTTTAAGCAAAAAGCTAGCTAGCTAGCCGTTTCTTAAACAAAGTCAACACGTGGCCTTTGGGTACACCCCACGCCCAAAGCTAACTGTACGTAGTAGCAAATAAAATTTATATTGTCCAGCACCCAAACGTTTAATCTTTGCGGGGTCATGAAAAAAAATTAAGGGAACACAGACACGAATGATCTTTTTAGTGGGGTTTATCACATTTATTGGTTTTTTGGGGTTTTTTTCCCCGGCCGGGTGCCGGCGTTGGGAACAGAGTCAGAGCCCAAACAATAGCCAGTGTGCCGGATGTAGCACGAAGCAGTAGCAAACCCTTTTTTTCAAACAAAGTAACACAGGGCCATTGCTAGACCCAACACGACCAGTAACTGTAGGTAGTACCAAAGTAAAATTAAAATTGCCCTAGCTACCCAAACTTTAACCCTTGCTGCTCTTTAAAAAGGAACTTACACAGACACGAAGCTGTTTAGTGTGTTATCACCTATTGGTTTTTTTTGTGACCAAGTGTTGGTGATAAACGGTTTTGTTGGGGGTTTTTGGATGCTAGTTTTGCTATTTTTAGCTAGGGTTTCCCATAGTTAGCTACTGAATAAAGGGGGGTTGAGCCCTATTTTTTTAAAACCATTGAACCGCTGGGGTTTCCCCAACAATTCTAAATTTTAAAGGGGGAAGGGGGGGAGATTTTTTTGTTGGGTGGTTCGGGGAAAAACAATTTTAGTTTCTGGGGGAAATTTTGGTGAGGGGAGGTTTCGCTCTCCCCCTCCCAAAATTGCTAGCCTTTTCCCATTCCGATTCCCTGATTTTTTTTAGCCATTTTGCTCCAGCCGGTAAAATAGGGCCTCTCCCTTTACCCTGTTCTCCCTCTTGAAACGGGAAAAACCCCAAACGCACCCAAACCCGCGTGGCTGCTGCCCCCCTTTTTAACCTGGTGGTCCCTGCACGCACCCCCCCGGGGGGGGCCCCCCCTTTTTTTAAAAAGGGGCTTTTCCCCCCCCCCCAAACCCCCCCTGGGCCCCCCCGGGGGGAAAAAAAACCCCCCCCAAACCCCCCCCCTGAATTTTCCCCCTTTTGGGGAACCCCGGGGGGGTTGGGGGGGGGAAAAAAACCCCCCCCCTTTTTTTTTTTCCCCTTCCCCCAAAATTTTTTGGCCCGGGCCCCCCCCCAAAAAAAAAATTTTTTTTGCCCCCCTTTTCCCCCGGGTTTTAAAAAAAGGGAAAAATTTTTTCCCCCCCTTTTTTGGGGGTTTTTCCCTTTTTTTTATTTTTCTTTTTTTTTTTTTCCCCCCCCTTTTCCTTTCCCCCCCCCCCCCCCCCCTTAAAAGGCAAAAAAGGGCCCCCCTTTTTTTTGGTTCTCCCAATTCCCCAATGAAACCCCCCCCCCCCAATTTTTGTTTCCCTTTTTTCCCCTTTTTCCCCCCCCCCCCTCCCCCCCCCCCCCCCCCCTCCCCCCCCCCCTCCCCCCTTTTTTTTTTCCCCCCCTTTTTTTTCCCCCCCCCCCTTTTTCCCCCCCCCCCTCCCTTTTTTTCCCCTTTTTTCCCCCTTTCCCCAACCCCCGGCCCCTCCCCCCCGGGCCCCCCGGGGGGGGAAAGGGCCCCCGGGGGAGGGGGGGAAAAGGGGGAAAAAAAAAAACCCCCCTTTTCCCTTTTTCCCCCCCCCCCCCTTTTTTTTTTTTTTAAACCCCCTCCAAAAAAACCCCCCCCCCCCCAAGGAACTTTTAAATTTTCCCCCCTTCCTTTCCCCCCCAAAAAACCCCCCCCCCCCCCCCCAAAAAAAAAAAAAAAAAAAAAAAAAAATTAAAAAAACCAAAAACCAAAAAAAAAAAAAACCCCCCAAAAAAAAAAAAAAACCAAAAAAAAAAAAAAAAAACCCCCAAAAAAAAAAAAAAAAAAAAAAAAAAAAAAACCCCCCAAAAAAAACCCCCCCCAAAAAAAAAAAACCCCCCAAAAAACCCCCCAAAAAAAAAAAAAAAAAAACCCCCCCCCCAAAAAAAAAGGCCCCCAAAAAAAAACCCAAAAATAAAAAAAACAAAAAAAACCCCCAAAAAAAAAAAAAAAAAAAAAAAAAAAAAAAAAACCCCAAAAAAAAAAAAAAAAAAAAAAAAAAAACCCCCCAAAAAAAAAAAGGGGAAAAAAAATAAAAAACCCCCAAAAAAAAAAAAAACCCCCCCCCCAAAAAAAAAAAAAAAAAAAAAAAAAAAAAAAAAACCCCAAAAAAAAAAAAAAACCCCAAAAAAAAAAAAAAAATTTAAAAACCCAAAAAAAAAAAAAAAAAAAAAAAAAAAAAAAAAAAAAAAAAAAAAAAAAAAAAAAAAATTTTCCCCAAAAAAAAAAAAAAAAAAAAAAAAACCCCAAAAAAAAAAAAAAACCCCAAAAAAAAAAAAAAAAAAAAAAAAAAAAAAAAAAAAAAAAAAACCCCCCAAAAAAAAAAAAAAAAAAAACAAAACCCAAAAAAAAAAAAAAAAAAAAAAAAAAAAACCCCAAAAAAAAAAAAAACCAAAAAAAAAAAAAATTTTTTTAAAAAAAAAAAAAAAAAAAAAAACAACCCCCTTTTCCCCCAAAAAAAACCCCCCCAAAAAAAAAAAAAAAAAAAAAAAAAAAACCCCCCCAAAAAAAAAAAAAAAAAAAAAAAAAAAAAAAAAAAAAAAAAAAAAAAAAAAAAAAAAAAAAAATTAAAAAAAAAACCCCCAAAAAAAAAAAAAAAACCCCCCCCCAAAAAAAAAAAAAAAAAAAAAAAAAAAAAAAAAAAAAAAAAAAAAAAAAACCCCTCCCAAACCCAAAAAAAAAAAAAAAAACCCCCAAAAAAAAAAAAAAACCCCCAAAAAAAAAAAAAAAAAAAAAAAAAAAAAAAAAAAAAAAAAAACCCCCAAAAAAAAAAAAAACAACCCCCAAAAAAAAAAAAAAAAAAAAAAAAAAAAAAAAAACCCCCCCAAAAAAAAAAAATTTAAAAAAAAAAAAAACGAAACTGTCTCCGCACCACGTTGTTTCTCACCACTGGGGTCCCCCAGGGCTCAGTTCTAGGCCCTCTCCTTTTCTCCCTATACACCAAGTCACTTGGCTCTGTCATTATCCTCACATGGCCTTTCCTATCATTGCTACGCTGACGATACACAACTAATCTTCTCCTTTCCCCCTTCTGATAACCAGGTGGCGAATCGCATCTCTGCATGTCTGGCAGACATATCAGTATGGATGACGGATCACCACCTCAAGCTGAACCCTGGCAAGACGGAGCTGCTTCCTTCTCCCGGGGAAGGACTGCCCCGTTCCCATGATCTCGCCATCACGGTTGACAAATCCGCTGTGTCCCTCCTCCCAGAGTGCGACGAGCCTAGGCGTGACCCTGGACAAACCCTGTCGTTCTCCGCCAACATCAAGGCGGTGACCCGCTCCTGCAGGTCATGCTCTACAACATTCGGAGAGTACGACCCTGCCTTACACAGGAAGCGGCACAGGTCCTAATCCAGGCACTTGTCATCTCCCGGCTGGACTACTGCAACTCGCTGTTGGCTGGCCTCCCTGCCTGTGCCATTAAACCCCTACAACTCATCCAGAATGCCGCAGCCCGTCTGGTGTTCAACCTTCCCAAGTTCTCTCACATCACCCCCCTCCTCCGCACACTCCACTGGCTTCCAGTTTGAAGCTCGCATCCGCTACAAGACCATGGTGCTGCCTATGGAGCAGTGAGGGGAACGGCACCTCTGTACCTTTCAGGCTCTGATCAGTCCTACACCCACAAACGAGGGCATTGCGTTCATCCACCTCTGGCCTGCTGGCTCCCTTCCTCTGCGGAAGCATAGTTTCCCCCCGCTCAGCCCAGTCAAAACTGTTCGCTGCTCTGGCACCCCCAATGGTGGAACAAGCTCCCCTCACGACCGCCAAGGACCGCGGAGTCACTCACCACCTTCCGGAGACATTTGAAACCCCCACCTCTTAAGATACCTGGGATAGGATAAAGTAATCCTTCTAACCCCCCCCCCCCCCCCCCCCCCCCCCCCAAATTGTAAAGTGGTTTTATCCCACTGGCTATAGGGTGAACGCACCAATTTGTGAGTCCGCTATGGCTAAGAGCGTCTGCTAAATGACGTTAATGTGCCCTTGAGCAAGGCACTTAACCCTAATTGCTCCGTGAGTCGCTCTGGATAAGAGCGTCTGCTAAATGACTAAAATGTAAAATGTAAATTTACCTATACACACTAAATAACCAAACAACCATATTATTGTTACACATACACAACGATACCATAGCACTGTACACACTACACTACACTACACTACCATAATACTATACACACTACACTACCATACCATAGTACTGTACACACAGGTTGTACCTCTATCATGTCCTGACACCACCCTAGACTGACTGTCCCTCTATCATGTCCTGACACCACCCTAGACTGACTGTCCCTCTATCATGTCCTGACACCACCCTAGACTGACTGTCCCTCTATCATGTCCTGACACCACCCTAGGGGCTGGGCTGTCCCTCTAAACATGTCCTGACACCCCCAGGGACTGACTGTCCCTCTATCATGTCCTGACACCACCCTAGACTGCTGTCACGCTATCATGTCCTGACCCACCCTAGACTGACTGTCCCTCTATTGTCCTGACCCACCCCAGACTGAAAGTCCCCCTATCATGTCCTGACACACCCTAGACTGACTGTCCCTCTATCATGTCTGAAACCACCTGAGACTGACTGCCCTCTATATGCCTGACACCACCCTTAGACTGGACTGTCACTCTATCATGTCCTGACACCACCCTAGAGACTGGCCCTCTATCATGTCCTGGACCCACCCTAGCTGACTGTCCTCTATCATGTCCTGACACCACCCTAGACTGACTGTCCCCTCTATATGTCTGACCCACCAGACTGACTGTCCCTCTATAATGTTCCTGACACCACCGAGACGGATGTCCTCGATCATTCCTGACACCACCGCGAGGACGGTCCCTCTATCATGTCCTGACCACCCCGAGACTGACTGTCCCTCTATCATGTCCGACACCACCGAGGGACTGGACTATCCTCTCTATCAGTCCTGACACACCCTAGACTGACGTCCCTCTATCATGTCCTGACACCACCCGAGACTGACTGTCACTCTATCATGTCCTGACACCACCCTAGACTGACTATCACTCTATCATGTTCCTGACACCACACGAGATGGACTTGTCCCTCTATCATGGTCCTGACACCACCGAGAATGGACTTCCTCTATCATGTCCTGACACCACCTAGACTGACTATCAATCTATGCATGTCCGAACACCACCCGAACTGACGTCCCTCTATTCATGTCATGACACCACCCGAGACTGGACATGTCCCTCTTCATGTCATGACACACCCGAGACTGTGACATCTCTCTGATGTGGACACCCACCTTAGGACGCTGTCATCTCTGTCGACACCACCGAGACTGCCTGTCACTTAATCATGTCCTGACACACCCTAGATGACTATCAACTTATCATGTTCCAGAAAACCACCCTAGAATGTGAATATCTATCTTCATGTCCTGACACCACCCGAGACTGACTGTCACTCTATCATGTCTTGACACCACCCTAGACTGACTATCACTCTATCATGTCCAGACACCACCCTAGACTGACTATCACTCTATCATGTCCTGACACCACCCGAGACTGACTTCCCCTCTATCATTGTCCTGACACCCCCATAGACTGTGACTATCTCTCTATTCATGTCCTGGACACCACCCTAGACTGTGACTATCTCTCTAATTCAGGTCCTGACACCACACGAGCGACTGTCCTCTATTCATGTCCTGACACCACCCGAGGACTGACTGGACCTCTATCATGTCCTGACACCACCCATAGGACTGATGTTCCACTCTTCAGTCTGAACCACCCTAGATGACTGTCCTCATTATGTCCTGACACCACCCTAGACTGACTGTCCCTCTATCATGTCCTGACACCACCCTAGACTGACTGTCCCTCTATCATGTCCTGACACCACCCTAGACTGACTATCACTCTATCATGTCCAGACACCACCCGCGAATGTGACTGATCTTCTATCATGGTCCTGACACCCACCCGAGGGACTGTGACTATCTCTCTTTCATTGTCCCTGACACCCCGAGACTGTGACTATCTCTCTATCATGTCCTGACACCACCCGAGACTGTGACTATCTCTCTATCATGTCCTGACACACCCGAGGACTGTGTAATTATCTCTCTGTCATGTCCTGGACACCACCTAGGACTGACTGTCCCTCTTATGTCCTGACACCACCCTAGACTGACTGTCCCTCTATCCATGTCCTGACACCACCCTAGATGGAATGTCCCTCTATACGGTCCTGACAACCACCCTAGACTGGACTTGTCCCTCTATCATGTCTGGACACCACCCTAGACTGACTATCACTCTATCAGTACTGACACCACCGAGTGACTGTGACTATCTCTCTATCATGTCCTGACACCACCCGAGACTGTGGACTATCTCTTCTATCGTCCTGACACCACCCGAGACGTGACTATCTTCCTCTTCATGTCCTGACACCAACCCGCAGACGGGAACTAATCTCTCCTCCTGTCTGACCCCACCCGAGACTGTGACTATCTCTCTATCAGTCCTTGACACCACCGAGACTGTGACTATCTCTCTATTCAGTAATGACACCACCCGCGACGGTGAATATCCTCTTATCATGTCCTGACACCACCCTAGATGACTGGCCTCTATAGTCCTGACACCACCCTAGACGGACTGTCCCTCTATCATGTCCAACAACCACCTAGATCTGACTATCACTCTATATGTCATGACCACCGAGACTGACTGTCCCTCTAGCATGGTCCTGACACCACCCTAGACTTGTGACTAGATCTCTATCATGTCCTGACACCACCGAGACTGTGAACTATTTCTCTATCAGGTCCTGACACCACAGAGGACTGTGACATCTCTCTATCATGTCCTGACCCACGGACTGTGACTATCTATACATGTCCTGACACCACCCGGGACCTGTGACTATCTCTCGATCAGTCCTGACACCACCCGAGACTGTGACTATCTTCTAGCATGTCTGACACCACCTAGACTGACGTCCATATATCATGTCCTGACACCAACGGAGACTGACTGCCCTCATCAGTCTGACACCACCTAGACGACTATCCCTCTATCATGTCCTGACACCACCCGAGACTGACTGTCCCTCTATCATGTCCTGACACACCGAGCGACGGGACTGCACTCTATAATGTCTGACACCACCCTAGCGGACTATCACTCTATATGTCCTGACACCACCCGAGACTGACTGTTCCCTCTATCAGTCCTGACACCACCCGAGACTGACTGTCCATTATCATGCCGACACCCCCCGAGACTTGGACGATCTCTCTATCAGGTCCTGACACCACCCTAGACGGACTGCCCTCTATTCTGTCCTGACACCACCCGAGATGAATGTCAATCTATCATGTCCTGGACACCACCTAGACTGACTAGCACTCTATCATGTCCAGAACACCACCCTAGACTGTGGACTATCTCTCTACATGTTCATGACACCACCCGAGGATGACGGTCACTCTATCATGTTTGACACCACCCTAGAATGACATCACTCGATATGTCCAGGACACACCCTAGACTGACTATTCACTCTAAAGTCTGACACCACCCGAGACTGACGGTCCCTTCGATCATGTCCTGGACACACGAGACTTGACTATTCGCTCTATCAGTCCTGACACCAACCCTAGACGTGACTACTATCGATCAGTCCTGACGACCACCCGAGATGGACTGTCCCCTATCATGTCCTGACACCACCCTAGATGACTGTCCTCTATCATGTCCTGAACACCACCCTAGACTACTGTCCTCTAATGTCCTGACACCACCCTAGACTGACTGTCCCTCTATCATGTCCTGACACCACCCAGACGGCACGTCCCTCTATAATGTCCGACACCAACCCGGACTGAATGTCCCTCTATCATGTCCTGACACCACCGAGGACTGATGTCCCTCTATCATGTCCTGACACACCCGAGACTGGAATGTCCCTCCTATCATGTCCTGACACCACCCGCGACTGGACTATCTCTCTATCATTCTGGACAACCCACCCTAGACGACTTCCCTTATCCTGTTCCGACACCACCCGAGGACTGACTGTCCCTTATCATGTCGGACACCACCCTAGGACTACTATAACTCGATCATGTCCTGACACCACCCGAGACTGGGAATGTCCTCTATCATGTCCTGACAACCGACGACTGACTGTCCCTCTATCATGTCTGGACACCACCAGAGACTGACTATCACTCTATCATGTCCGGACACCACACGAGACTGACTGTCCCTCTATCTGTCCTGACACCACGAGCTGACTGTCTCATTTGTTTCATCATGTCCGGACACCACCCTTGATGACTGTGACTATCTCTCTATCCATGTCCTGACACCACCCTAGACTGACTTCCTCTATAAGTCTTGACACCCCGAGACTGACTGTCACTCTATCATGTCCTGACACCACCCTAGACTGACTATCACTCTATCATGTCCAGACACCACCCTAGACTGTGACTATCTCTCTATCATGTCCTGACACCACCCGAGACTGACTGTCACTCTATCATGTCTTGACACCACCCTAGACTGACTATCCACTCTCCTCCTGTCCAGACACCACCCTAGATACCATCACTTATCAGTCCTGACACCACCCGAGAATGGAGTCCCTCATATGCCTGACACCACCCTAGACTGTGACTATCTCTCTATCATGTCCTGACACCACCCTAGACTGTGACTATCTCTCTATCATGTCCTGACACCACCCGAGACTGACTGTCCCTCTATCATGTCCTGAAACCACCCATGACTGATTGTCCCTCTATCATGTCCTGACACCACCCTAGACTGACTGTCCCTCTATCATGTCCTGACACCACCCTAGACTGACTGTCCCTCTATCATGTCCTGACACCACCCTAGACTGACTGTCCCTCTATCATGTCCTGACACCACCCTAGACTGACTGTCCCTCTATCATGTCAGGACACCCACCCTATAGACTCGACTATCACTCTATTCATGTCAAGACACCACCCGAGACGTGAATCTCTTATCAGTCTGCACCCCGAGACTGTGACTATCTCTCTATCATGTCCTGACACCACCCGAGACTGTGACTATCTCTCTATCATGTCCTGACACCACCCGAGACTGTGACTATCTCTCTATCATGTCCTGACACCACCCGAGACTGTGACTATCTCTCTATCATGTCCTGACACCACCCTAGACTGACTGTCCCTCTATCATGTCCTGACACCACCCTAGACTGACTGTCCCTCTATAGGTCTGACAACACCAAGACTGACTGTCCCTCTAGCCTGTCATGACACCACCCTAGATGACTGTCCCTCTATCATGTCTGACACCCACCCTAGGACTGACTACACTCGATCAGTCCTGACACACCGAGACTGTGATCTATCTCTCGATCATGTACTGACACAACCGCAGATGGGACTATCTCTCTATCAGTCCTGACACACCGGGGGAGACTGTGACTATTCTCTCTATCAGTGTGCTGACACCACTGAGGACTTGACTATCTCCATCATGTCCTGACACCACCCGAGACTGTGACTATCTCTCTATCATGTCCTGACACCACCCTCCTAGACTGACTGTCCCTCTATCATGTCCTGACACCACCCTAGACTGACTGTCCCTCTATCATGTCCAGACACCACCCTAGACTCTGAACATCACTCAATCATGTCCCTGACACCACCCGAGAAGGACTGTCCCTCTATCATGTCCTGACACCACCTAGGCCGTGACTATCTTCTATATCCTGTCCTGACACCACCCGAGACTGTGACATCTCTCTATCATGTCAGACACCACCCGGAATGGGACATCTCTCTTCAGTCCTGAACACCACCGAGACTGTGACATCTCTCTATATGTTCCTGACACCACCCGAGACGTGACTATCTCTCATCATGTCCCTGACACCACCGAGACTGGACTATCTCTCGTTCATGTCCTGACACCACCCTATGAATGACTGTCCCTCTATCAGTCTGACACAACCGAAGCCTGACTGTCCCTTATAATGTCTGACACCACCCTTAGACTGACTATCGTTCTATCATGTCCTGACACACCGGACGACTGTCCCTCTATCATGTCCATAACACCACCCGAGACTGACGTCCCTCTATCATGTCCTGACACCACATAGGACGGACTATACTCTATCATGTCCTGACACCACCCGAGACTGACTGTCCCTCTATCATGTCCTGACACCACCCGAGACTGACTGTCCCTCTATCATGTCCTGACACCACCCGAGACTGTGACTATCTCTCTATCATGTCCTGACACCACCCTAGACTGATGTCCCTCATCATGTCCTTGACACCACCCGCGACTGACGTCACTCGATTCATGTCCTGACAACACCTAGAGACTTCACTCTATTCATGATCAGACACACCCTAGACTGTGATATCTCTCTTCATGGTTCTGACACCACCGAGACGACTGTCACTCTATCATGTGGACACCACCCTAGGGACTGCCTTCACTCTATTCATTGTCCAGACCACCACCCTAGACTGACTATCAACTCATCATGCTGGGACACCACCCGAGACTGACTGTCCCTCTATCATGTCCTGCACCACCATTAGACTGGGGACTATCTCTCTATTCAGTCCTACACCACCCTAGACGGGATGACTATCTCTCGATCATGTCCTGACACCACCCGAGGACTGGACTGTCCCCTATCATGTCCGACACCACGAATGACTGTCCTCTCTCATGTTCCTGACACACACCTAGGGGGGGGACTGACTGTACTCTATCAGTGTCTGACACCACCCTAGAAGACTGTCCCTCTAGTATGTCCGGACACCACCCAGACTGACGGTCCCTTATCATGCCTGACACCCACCATAGACTGACTGTCCTCTATAATGTCCTAACCACCTAGACTGACTATCACTTATCATGTCCGAACCACCCGAGAACGTGACTATCTCTCTATCATGTCATGACACCACCCGAGACTGTGACTATTCTCTATCATGTCCTGACACCACCCGAGACATGGGCTGACTATCTCTTTATCAGGTCCGGACACCAGCCCGAGACTGTGGACTATCTCTCTATCATGTCCTGACACCACCCGAGACTGTGACTATCTCTCTATCATGTCCTGACACCACCCTAGACTGACTGTCCCTCTATAATGTCCTGACAACCAACCAGCTGACGTCCTCTACATGTCGACACACCCTAGATGACTGTCCCCTATCAGGTCCTGACACCACCCTAGACTGAATGTCCCTTATCGGTCCTGACACCACCTAGACACTGACTATCACTCTATCATGTCCTGAACACCACCGGACGTGACTATCTCTCTATCTGTCCTGACACACCCGAGACTGGACTATCTATCATCATGTCTGACACCACCGGACTGTGGGAATACTCTCTATCATGTCACTGACACCACCAGAGACTGTGACTATCTCTTATCATGTCCTGGACACCACCGAGACGTGACTATCTCTCTACATGTCCTGACCCCCACCGACTGACTGCCCTTATATGCCTGCCACCACCCTAGCTGACTGTCCCTTTTCAGCCGACACCAACTAGGACTGACTATCCACTCTATCATGTTCCTGACACCACCCGCGAGACTGTCCCTCTACATGTCCCTGACACACCCTCGACTGTGACTATCTCTCTATCAGTCCTGACACCACCGAGACTGTGACTATCTCTCGATCATGTCCGGGACACCACCCGAGACTGTGACTATCTCTCTTCATGTCGCTGCACCACCCGGAGGACTGTGACTAATCTCTATCATGTCTGGGGGGGGGGGGGGGACACCACCGAGACTGTGACTATCTTCGATCATGCCTGGACCCACACCCGAGACTGTGACTATCTCTATCATGTCTGACACCACCCTGACTGACGTACCTCTATCAGGTCCTGACACCACCCGAGATGCCTGTCCCTCTATCATGTCCTGACACCACCTAGATGACTATTCACTCTTATCATGTCCTGACACCACCCGCGGACCTGACTTGTCCTCTATCATGTCCTGACCACCACCCGAGGACCTTGACTTTTCCCTCTATCATGTCCTGACACCACACCTAGACTGCACTATCACTCTATCATGTCCTGACACACCCGAGAACTGCGTGTCCTCTATCATGTCTGGACACCACCGAGGACTGACTGGTCCATCTTCATGTCATGCACCACCCGAGGGACTGGGACTACTCTCTATCATGTCCTGCAACACCCTAGACGGACTTGTCCCTCTATCATTTGTCCTGCACCACCCGAGGACTGAATGTAACTTATAATGTCCTGAACCACTAGACTGACTATCACTCTATCATGTCCAGACACCACCCTAGGACTGTGATATCTCTCTATCCATGGCCTGACACCACCCGAGATGACTGTCACCTATTCATGTTTGACCACCACCCTAGATGATATCACTCTATCTGTCCAGGACACACCTAGACTGACTATCACTCTATCCATGTCTGACACCAACCCGAGGAGCTGACTAGTCCCCTCTATCACCATGTACTGACACCACTCCTAGACTTTGTGACTATTCTCTATCCGTCCTGACACCACCCTAGACTGGGACTTATCTCTCTATATGTCGGACACCACCCGAAGGACTGACTGTCCCGTCGATAATGTCCTGACCCACCCTAGACTGACTGTCCTCTATCACTTGTCCTGACACCACCATAGACGACTGTCCGTCATCGTCTGACACCACCATTAGAGACTGTCCCTATAATGTCCTGACACCACCCTAGATGACTGTCCCTCTATAATGTCTGACACACCGAGACTGACTGTCCCTATATCAGGCCTGACATCCACCCGAGACTACTGTCCTCTATCATTGTCCTGACACACCCGAGAATGACGGGCCCTTAGAATGCCTGACACCACGAGATGTGACTATATCTCTCTCAGTCCTTGACACCAACCCTAGATGAATGTCCCTCTATCAGTTCTGACACCACCGAAGACTGACGTCCTCTATCATGTTCTGACACCACCCTAAGAGATAGCCCTCATAATGTCCTTGACACCACCCGAGAATGACTGTCCCTGATCATGTCTGGACACCACCCGAGGACTGATGTCCCTCGTATCATGTCATGAAACCCCCTAGACTGACTATCACTCTATATGTCCCTGACACACCCGGACTGAATGTCCTCCTTATGTCTGACACCACCAGAGACTGACTGTCCCTCTATCATGTCCTGACACCACCCGAGGACTCGTGAAATCTCTTATCAGTCCTGACACCCACCCAGACTGACTGTCCCTCTACTCATGTCCTGACCCCACCCGGAGACTGACTGGCACTCTATTCAGTCCTGAGCCCACCCACCCTAGACTGACTATCACTCTATCGTCAGACACCACCCTAAATGTGACTATCTCTCTATCAGTCCTGGACACCACCCGAGACTGACTGTCACTCTATCTGTCTTGGACCCACCCCTAGATGACTAGATCATCATGTCCAGACACCCCCTAGACTGACTATCCACCGCTACCTCAGGTCCGGACACCACCGAGACTGACCTTCCCTCTATCCTGTCTGACACCACCCTAGGACTGGGTGACTATCTCTCTATCAGATCCTGACCCCACCTAGACGGTGACGATCTCTCTATCAGTCCTGAAACCAACCAGAGACTGACTGTCCCTCATCATGTCTGAAACCACCCCGAATGATTGTCCCTCTATCATGTCCTGACACCCCCCCTAGAATGACTGTCACTCTATCATGTCCTGACACCACCCTAGGATGACTGTCCCTGATTATGTCCGACACCACCTAGACGACTGTTTCCCTCTATCATGTCTGACACCACCTAGACCTGGACTGTCCCTCTATCATGTCCTGACACCAACCCTAGACTGCCTATCACTATCATGTCCAGACACCACCCGAGGACTGTGGACTATCTCGCTATTCATGTCCTGAACACCACCCGCGACTGGGACTATCTCTCTCTCAGGTCCGGACCACCCGAAGACTGTGACTAGCTCTCTATCTGTCCTGACACCACCCGAGACTGTGACTATCTCTTCTATCATGTCCTGACAACACCGAGACTGGACTATCTCTCTGTCATGTCCTGACACCACCCTAGACTGATGTCCCTCTATTCAGGTCCTGACACCACCCTAGACTGACGGACCTCCTATCATGTCATGAACACACCCTAGATGACTGGCCCTTCTATCATGTCTGAACACCACCCTAGACGATGTCCCTCTATCATGTCCTGACATCCACCCTAGACTGACTATCACTCGATATGTCTGACAACACCCGGACTGTGACTATCTTCTATTCATGTTCCGACACCACCCGAGACTTGTGCTATCTCTCTATCATGTCCTGAACCACCGAGACTGTGACTATTATCATCATGTCCTGACACCACTGAGAGTGACTTATCTCTCTATCCATGTCGACACCACCCGAGACTGTGACTATCTCTCTATCATGTCCTGACCACCACCTAGACGACGTCCCTCTTATCATGCTGAACCACCTAGAGCTGACGGTCCCTCTATCAGGTCCAGACACACCCTAGACTGACTATCACTCTATCATGTCGGACACACCCGAGCCTGACGTCCCTCTATCAGTCCCGACCCCACCTAGACGTGACTACTCTCTATATGTCCTGACACCAACCGAGACTGTGACTATCTCTCGTATATGTCTGACCACCACCGAGAGACTGTGATATCTCTCTATTCATGTCCTGACACCACCGAGACTGTGCCTATCTCTCTATCATGTCCTGACACACCGAGAATGTGACTATCTCTCTATCGGTCCTGACCACAACGATGACTGTGACTATCTCGCTCTGAATCAGGTCCTGACACCCACCCTAGACTGATGTCCCTCTATTATGTCCTGAGAACCACCCGAGACTGACTGTCCCTCTATCATGTCATGACACAACCATAGCTGAATATCACTCTATCATGTCCTGACCACCAACCGAGACTGCACGGTACCCTGTCCTCCTTACCTTTTCGTATCATCAGTCCTAACACCAACGAGCCTGACGCACTCTATCAGTCTGACCACCACCCTAGACTGACTATCACTCTATCATGTCCTGACACCACCCGAGACTGACTGTCCCTCTATCATGTCCTGACACCACCCGAGACTGGACTGTCCCTCTATCATGTCCTGACACCACCCGAGACTGTGACTATCTCTCTATCATGTCCTGACACCACCCTAGACTGACTGTCCCTCTATCATGTCTGACACCACCCGACGACTGGATGTCACTCTATCATGTCCGACAACCCCCCTTAGAACTGATTATCACTCTATCATTCCAGGGACCCCACCCGAGACTGTGCACTACTCTCTATCAGTCCTGACACCACCCGAGACTGACTGTCACTCTATCAGGTCTGACACCACCTGATGACTATCACTCGAAATCATGTCCGACACCACCCTAGACTGACTATCACTCTACAGGTCTGACACCACCCGAGGACGACTGGCCCTTATCATGTCCTGACACCACCCTTAGACTGTGACTATCTCTCTATCAGTCCTGACAAACCCTAGACTGTGACTATCTCTCATAATGTCCTGACCACCACCCGAGGGACTGACTGTCCCTCTATCATGTCCTGACACCACCCGAGACTTGAAATGTCCCTCGTATCATGTCCTGACACCACCCTAGACTGAATGTTCCCTCTATCCTGTCATGGACACCACCCTAGACTGACTGTCCTCTATATGTCCTGACCACCACCCTAGACTGACGTCCCTCTATTCAGTCACTGACACCACCCTAGAGGATGTCCCTCATCATGTCCTGACACCACCCTAGACTTCCTACACTCTATCATGTCCAGGACCACCACCCGGAGCTGTGACTAAGCTCTCTATCATGTATAAACCAACCAGAGACTGTGGACATTCTTATCATGTCCTGACACCACCCGAGCCGTGACTATATCTTTATCATGTCCGACACCACCCGAGACTGTGACATCTATCTATATGTCCTGACACACCCGAGACTGGCCCTATCGCTCTATTCAGTTGGACACCCCACCCTAGGACTACTGTCCCTCTATCAGTCCTGACACCACCCTAGACTGCCACTGTCCCTCTATCAGGTCCTGACAACACCCTGACTGACTGTCCCTCTACAGTCTGACACACCACCCCTAGGAGACTGTCCCTCTAGCATGTCCTGACACCACCCTAGATGACGCTATCACTCTATCATGTCCTGAACACCCCGAGACTTGTGACTATCTCTCTATCAGTCCTGACACCACCCAGACTGTGACTATATCTCTTCATGTCCTGGCCACCACCGAGACTGTGACTCTCTCTATCATGTCCTGACACCACCCGAGACGTGACTATCTCTCTTAATGCCTGAAACCACCCGAGGACTGTGACTATCTCTCTATCATGTCATGACACCACCCTAGACGACGGTCACCCTATCATGTCCTGACACCACCCTAGGACTGACTGTCCCTCTATAAGGTCCAGACACCACCCTAGACTGACTATCCACTCTATCATGTCCTGACACCACCGAGGACTGACTGTCCTCTATTCATGGCTGCCACCACCCTAGACTGTGACTATCTCTCTATCATGTTCTCCTGCCACCACCGAGACTGTGACTATACTCTCTATCATGTCCTGACACAACCCGAGACTGGACTATCTCTCTATCATGTCCTGACACCACCGAGACTGTGACTATCTCTCTATCATTTCTGACACCACCCGAGATGTGACTATCTCTTCTATCATGTACTGACACCACACGGAGACTGTGACTATCTCTCAATAATGTACTGACACCACCCTCGACTGACTGTCCCTCTATCATGTCCTGACACCAACCGAGACTGACGTCCCTCTATCATGTCTGACACCACCCTAGACGACTATCACGCTATCATGTCCAGACACCACCTAGACTGGATGTCCCTATCATGTCCTGACACCCACCCTGAGACTGACTGTCCATCTATCATGTCCTGACACCACCCTAGACGACTGTCCCTCTATCATGTCAGACACCACCCCTAGACTGATCTATAACTCATCATGTCCTGACCACCCGAGAGGACGGTCCCTATATCATGTCCTGCACACACCCTAGGACTGTGGGACTATCTCTTATAAGTCCTGACACCACCCGAGACTGTGACATCTCTTATCAGTGTCCGGACACCACCCGGACTGTGACTATCTCTCTTCATGTCATGACACCACCCGGAGACTGTGACTATTATCTTATAATGTCCTGACACCACCGAGACTGGGACTATCTCTCTATCATGTCCTGACACCACAGAGGACTGTGACTATCTCTCTATCATGTCTGACACCACCTCAGACTGACTGTTCCCCTCATCATTTTTCCTGACCCACCCTGACTGACTGCACTTATCATGTCCTGACCCCACCATTAGAATGAACGTCCTCTCTATCATGTCTGACACCACCCAGAGACTGACTGTCCTCTCTCATGTCCTGACACCACCCTAGGATGACTATCCACTCTATAATGTCCAGGACACCTTTTCTGTGAAACGTTTCGGAGTAGATGTGGTCTCTTTGGACACAGGGCCCTGTACTGTAGGAGAGATGATATTATGAAAAAATCCAGCATTATCAAGATTTCAGGAGAGGGAGCTCTTTACAATAAAAAAAAACACATTGAAAATCCATGTTATGATTCTAGAGAATATCTGACTTTTTGCAATTGATCAACTGTCAAGTTATGTAACTCATCCAGATTTTGTAATAATAGTTAGTATATTGTGGCACGCCCCGAACCTTTCTTTTGAGTGTTTCTTTAAGCAAAAGTGGGTATCGGGGGGGAGGGAGAGAGAAACAGTCACCATGGTGGATTGTTTGTCTAGTGATGTGGATAGGGAGAGAGAGAGACAGTCCCCGGGTGGTATGGTTGTTTAGTGGATGTGGAGAGGGAGAGAGACGAGCACAGTCACCAGGTGGTATTGTTGTCTGGTGGTGTGGAGGGGACGAGAGAGAGAGAGCGGAACTCCCCAGGTGGTATTGTTGTGGTGGATGTGGAGAGAGGAGGGAGGAGAGAACAGTACAGGTGGATGTTGTCTAGTGGATGGGGGAAGAGGGAGAGAGAGAGAAACAGTCACCATGTGGGAATTGTTGCTAGTGGATGTGGAGAGGGAGAGAGAGAGAGAACAGTCACCAGGTTGGTATTGTTGTCTAGTGGATGTGGAGGAGAGGGAGAGAGATGAGACAACCAGTACCCGGTGGATTGTTGTCGAAGTGGATGTGGAGAGGGAGAGAGAGAGAGAACGGTCACATGGTGGTAGTGTTGTAGGGATGTGGAGAGGAGAGAGAGGAGAACAGTCCACCAGCGGTGGTATTGTTGTCTAGTGGAAGTGGAGAGGGACGAGGAGAGCGAGAACAGTCACCATGTGGTAGTTGTCTGTGGATGTGGAGGAGAGGGGAGCGAGAGAGGAACCGTCACCAATTGGTATTGTGTCTAGTGGATGTGAGAGAGGGAGAGAGAACAGTCACCAGGTGATATTGTTGTCTGTGGAGTGGAGCGGGAGGGGAGAGAGAGAACAGTCACAAGGTGGTATTGTGTCAGTGGATGTGGAGAGGAGCCGGAGAGAACAGTACCAGGTGGTATTGTTGTCTAGTGGATGGGCGCGGCGAGACGAGAGGAGATGAGAGAGAGAAACAGTCACCAGGTGGTATTGTTGTCTAGGATGTGAGAGGGAGAGAGAGAGAACAGTCAAGGTGGCTTGTTGTCTAAGGCGGATGTGGATGGAGAGGGAGTGGAGAGAGAAACAGTCACCGGTTGGCTGTTGTCTGTGGATGTGGAAGGGAGAGAGAGAGAACAGTCCATGTGTATTGTGTTAGTGGATGGGAGAGGAGAGGAGGAGAACAGGTAACCAGGTGGTATGTGTTGTTGGTGGATGTGGAGAGGAGAGAGACGAGAAGGGGGTGGGAGAGAGAGAGAACAGTCACCAGGTGGTATTGTTCTCTGGGGATGTGGAGAGGGAGGGGAGAGAGAAACAGTAAACCAAGGTGGTATTGGTGATAGGGATGTGGAGAGGACGAGGGAGAGAGAGAGAACCAGTCACCAGGTGGGTATTGTTGTCGAGGGATGTGGAGAGGGAGAGAGAGAACAGTCACCAGGTGGTATTGTTGTCTAGTGGATGTGGAGAGGGAGAGAGAGAGAACAGTCACCAGGTGGTATTGTTGTCTAGTGGATGTGGAGAGGGAGAGAGAGAGAACAGTCACCAGGTGGGTGGATTGTTGTCTAGTCAGGGATGTGGGAGAGGGGAGAGAGAGAGAACAGTCACAGGTGGTATTGTGTCTAGGGATGTGGAGAGGGAGAGAGAGAGAAACAGTCCACCAGGTGGTATTGTGTCAGTGGATGGAGAGGGAGGAGAGATGAAGAACAGTCACCAGGTGGTATGTTGTTACGTGGAGTGGAGAGGGAGATGAGGAACAGTCACCAGGTGATGTTGTCTAGTGGATGTGGAGGGGAGAGAAGAGAGAGAAAAGTCACAGGTGGTATTGTGTTTCTGGTGGATGTGGGAGAGGGAGAGAGAACAGTCACCAGGTGGTATTGTTGTCTAGTGGATGTGGAGAGGGAGAGAGAGAGAACAGTCACCAGGTGGTATTGTTGTCTAGTGGATGTGGAGAGGGAGAGAGAGAGAACAGTCACCAGGTGGTATTGTTGTCTAGTGGATGTGGAGAGGGGAGAGAGAACAGTCACCAGGTGATATTGTTGTCTAGTGGATGTGGAGAGGGAGGGAGAGAGAACAGTCACCAGGTGGTATTGTTGTCTAGTGGATGTGGAGAGGGAGAGAGAACAGTCACCAGGTGGTATTGTTGTCTAGTGGATGTGGAGAGGGAGGGAGAGAGAACAGTCACCAGGTGGTATTGTTGTCTAGTGGATGTGGAGAGGGAGAGAGAGAGAACAGTCACCAGGTGGTATTGTTGTCTAGTGGATGTGGAGAGGGAGAGAGAGAACAGTCACCAGGTGGTATTGTTGTCTAGTGGATGTGGAGAGGGAGAGAGAGAGAACAGTCACCAGGTAGGGTCTTGTTGTCTAGTGGATGTGGAGGAGGGAAGAGGAGAGAGAACATTTCACAGGTGGTATTGTTGTATCGGGGATGTGAGAGGGAGAGGAGAGAGAACCGAGTCACCAGGTGAATTGTTGTCTAGTGGAGTGGAGAGGGAGGGAGAGGCGAACAGTCACCAGGTGGTATTGTTGTTAGTGGATTGTGGAGAGGGAGAGGAGAGAGAACAGTACAGGTGGTATGGTTTGTGTATATGGAGGGGAGGGAGGGAGAGGAACAGGTCAACCAGGTGGTATTGTGGTCTATGTGGATGTGTAGAGGGAGAGAGAACAGTTCACAGGAGGTTATTGTTTGTCTAGGGAGTGGGAGGGAGGGAGGAGAGACAGTCACCAGGTGGTATGTTGTCTAGTGGATTGGAGAGGGAGGGGAGAGGAGAACAGGTCACCAGTGGTATTGTTGTTAGGGGTGTGGAGAGGGAGAGAGAGAGACAGTCCCCAGTGGTATTGTGTTCTAGTGGATGTGGAGAGGGAGAGGAGAGAGAGTAGAAAAGCACAGGTGGTATTGTTGTCTAGTGTAGGTGGCGAGGGAGAGGAGAACAGTACACCAGGTGGATTGTGTCTAGTGGATGTGGCGAGGGAGAGAGAGAGAAACAGTCACTAGTGGTATTGTGTCTAGTGGATGTGGAGAGGGAGAGGAGAAGAGAGAGAGAACAGTCACCAGGTGGTATGTGTGTCTAGTGGAGTGGAAGAGGGGAGAGAGAAGAGAAACAGTCACAGGTGGTCTTTTGTTGCTAGTGAGTGGAAGTAGGGAGAGGAGAGAGAACAGTCACCAGGTGGTATTGTTGTCTAGTGGATGTGGAGAGGGAGGGAGAGAGAACAGACCTGAACTAGACCTCCACTAGTTTTTTTGGTGTCTAAATAATTGAGGCGAGACGAGCCCTGCCAGGACAGGCGACTGAGCGGAGAGAACAACAGGACCTCCAGGCCTGTCTGAGGTTGACCTGGTTCACGTCTCTGAGTTTGACCTGGTTCACGTCTCTGAGGTTGACCTTTTCACGTCTCTGAGTTTGACCTGGTTTACGTCGTATTACGAACAAGCAGGTCACCAGAGGGAAAAGAGCTGTCAGGTTGCACTTGAAAAGCTGACTTTTATCTCTCTATCTCTCTCTCTCTCTCTCTCTCTCTCTCTCCCATTCTCTCTCTCTGACCTTCTGAGGTTAGATAGTTTACAGTAAACTATTATTCCTGACACTATCAATGTCCTTACTTTTAAAGCCACCCTGTGATTTTTACAGCCATCTTCAAACATTTAAATTATTAATTTATACCTGTTGATTCTTGAAAATATGACTAAATACCCATCTGGCACATTTGGTTCCTTCGAAGTTGTGGGAACGTACGTTTTTGGTTTCTCATTGCTTCTGGGACCGAAGCTATACGTTTCCTAACCCGTAAAACTGATTTTTTTTTTTACGTTCTGAGAACATAAGTGAAAATATTGCCTGTACTGGGAACGTACATTTTTAGGTTGCAGGGAGGTTCTGAGAATGTTTTACTCTGGTTCCCTGAAAGTTTTCCTGGTAGGTTTTATTAACTTTCTGAGAATGAAAATTATAGGTTATTTAAAGGTAATTAAATAACACTGCTAGCTTAGTTTGGGTTAACTGTTTTGAACTCCAAGCATAGAGAGGACACATGGAAATGATTTTGCTTAGGCATTAATCATGCAATAAGTCCTCTGCTCCACCAGGATTGAGCTAGCATGCCCTGTTTTATTTTACTTGTACAAAGCTGTAAATTGTTTTTTATATTTTATTTTCTGAAAGTTTTCTTGTGGTTTTTATGGAAAGTTTTCTTAACGTTCTCGGAAATGCTGAAGTACTGAAATTCCCACAGAAGAACGTTGCTTCTTAACGTTCTCTGAACTATTTGAGAACATGACTTTAAATAGAACCATGAGGAAAGCTGTAGGAAACGTTATGCTGAAGTACTGAAATTCCCACAGAAGAACATTGTTTCTTAACGTTCTCTGAACTATTTGAGAACATTCCCAACGTCAAACCAGTTGGAGAACGTTCCTAGAACAATCACCAAAATTGAAATGAAATGTAACCGTGTTTGAACTTTTTAGGAAACGTTCTGTTAAAGTAATGAAATACCAAGAAAATAACATTTTTTTTTGTTAAGTTCCTTTAAATGTGCTGAGAATGTTCCAAAGCCAAGCAACTATCCTGCACCATTCCCAGAACGTTGTGGGAAGGTTGTATGCAAAATAACCATAGGACAACCACGCTCTCACCAAGCTCTAAGAAACACATGGTTCTCTGAACGTTAGGTGCTAGCTGGGTAGTGCCTCGTGGATATCTCCTACAGTATCAAACCAAGAGGGTAAAACATGTCTGAGTTTGGAATTGCTACGAAGAGTTCGGTGTTCAGAGTATTCTCACGTTCTGTTTCCAAGTCTGGTACAATGAACTATCCATCTCAAATAAAAACCCAAACTCCACAAAATAGTAAAGCTGGCAAGTAAAAATCAGTGGTGTTAGTTTTGGTTAGCATGGAGACGCTTTTCTTGGAGAGAGTAGCGTGATGGGGGGTGTAAGGATTGCCACCCACTCAACCAGGAGTACCAGCTTTTACCACCAGGCCGTCGATCCCATGAATATGACCCCCCAGAGCCCAGAAATTCTTCGTCCCCACCTGTATCAGACAATTAAACAGATAACTCTGCTCAATGCCCCCCCCCCCACCCCACCATGAATCTGATCTGTATGACATGTTGCTTATCCCATGGACTGTACCCACATGAGTTGTTCCTTGATGTGATATTGCTCGTGATCTACTCTTAGAATGTTTTGAAGTTTTTATGTGGTGATGCTATGTTGTTATGTTTGAGATGCAAGACAACGTTTCCCGAAAAAGGGACACAATAAATAATTCTCTATGTATTAGAGAAACCCTATGACAGGTGACTGTATCCTCCCTTTCCTCGCTGTGCCGTGTGCTGAGTCCTTAAGGTACCGTATACAGCCAGCTGTTGCAAAACAGCAGGAGTAGGTGTGTGTGTGTGTGTGTGTGTGTGTGTGTGCGTGAGCCAAGTGTATTCCACCAGCACCTGGGAAACCTTGTGTGTGTGTGTGTGTGTTGTACTATATGTGTATTCTATGTATTGTATGGTTGTGTATTGTACTGTATGTGTATTCTATGTATTGTATGTGTGTGTATTGTACATGTATTGTATTTTTGTATGTGTATGTTTGTGTATTGTACTGTACGTGTGAGCACAGTGTCTCCCACACACTCCTAGAAAACCACTGAGAGAGAGGGAGTATCGGAGCATTTGTGAGCGTCAGAACACAGCTCTAGGGACCAGGAATTCATTAGAGAACAGCACTGGAGCTAACTCACACACACACACACACACACACACACACAGAGAACAGCCTGGTCATGCTGGCACCCTGCCAGTTGGCTCCACATCCGGCTCTAAAAGCTCCCTCCGCTACGCTGGCTCCCATTCCATCACACACACACACACACACACACACACACACACACACACACACACACACACACACACACACATACTACTGGAGATGATGGCTCCTGATGGGGGCTCGGCCTAATGAGATTAACTGGCTACTGGAGATGATGGCTCCTGATGGGGGCTTGGCCTAATGAGATGAACTGGCTACTGGAGATGATGGCTCCTGATGGGGGCTTGGCCTAATGAGATTAACTGGCTACTGGAGATGATGGCTCCAGATGGGGGCTTGGCCTAATGAGATTAAATGGCTACTGGAGATGATGGCTCCTGATGGGGGCTTGGCCTAATGAGATTAACTGGCTACTGGAGATGATGGCTCCTGATGGGGGCTTGGCCTAATGAGATTAACTGGCTACTGGAGATGATGGCTCCAGATGGGGGCTTGGCCTAATGAGATGAACTGGCTACTGGAGATGATGGCTCCTGATGGGGGCTCGGCCTAATGAGATTAACTGGCTACTGGAGATGATGGCTCCAGATGGGGGCTTGGCCTAATGAGATGAACTGGCTACTGGAGATGATGGCTCCTGATGGGGGCTCGGCCTAATGAGATGAACTGGCTACTGGAGATGATGGCTCCTGATGGGGGCTCGGCCTAATGAGATGAACTGGCTACTGGAGATGATGGCTCCTGATGGGGGCTCGGCCTAATGAGATTAACTGGCTACTGGAGATGATGGCTCCTGATGGGGGCTCGGCCTAATGAGATTAACTGGCTACTGGAGATGATGGCTCCTGATGGGGGCTTGGCCTAATGAGATGAACTGGCTACTGGAGATGATGGCTCCTGATGGGGGCTTGGCCTAATGAGATTAACTGGCTACTGGAGATGATGGCTCCTGATGGGGGCTTGGCCTAATGAGATTAACTGGCTACTGGAGATGATGGCTCCTGATGGGGGCTCGGCCTAATGAGATGAACTGGCTACTGGAGATGATGGCTCCAGATGGGGGCTCGGCCTAATGAGATGAACTGGCTACTGGAGATGATGGCTCCTGATGGGGGCTTGGCCTAATGAGATTAACTGGCTACTGGAGATGATGGCTCCTGATGGGGGCTTGGCCTAATGAGATTAACTGGCTACTGGAGATGATGGCTCCTGATGGGGGCTTGGCCTAATGAGATTAACTGGCTACTGGAGATGATGGCTCCTGATGGGGGCTCGGCCTAATGAGATGAACTGGCTACTGGAGATGATGGCTCCTGATGGGGGCTTGGCCTAATGAGATTAACTGGCTACTGGAGATGATGGCTCCTGATGGGGGCTCGGCCTAATGAGATTAAATGGCTACTGGAGATGATGGCTCCTGATGGGGGCTTGGCCTAATGAGATTAACTGGCTACTGGAGATGATGGCTCCAGATGGGGGCTTGGCCCAATGAGATTAACTGGCTACTGGAGATGATGGCTCCTGATGGGGGCTTGGCCTAATGAGATTAACTGGCTACTGGAGATGATGGCTCCTGATGGGGGCTTGGCCTAATGAGATTAACTGGCTACTGGAGATGATGGCTCCAGATGGGGGCTTGGCCTAATGAGATTAACTGGCTACTGGAGATGATGGCTCCTGATGGGGGCTTGGCCTAATGAGATTAACTGGCTACTGGAGATTATGGCTCCTGTTGGGGGCTTGGCCTAATGAGATGAACTGGCTACTGGAGATGATGGCTCCTGATGGGGGCTTGGCCTAATGAGATTAACTGGCTACTGGAGATGATGGCTCCTGATGGGGGCTTGGCCTAATGAGATTAACTGGCTACTGGAGATGATGGCTCCTGATGGGGGCTTGGCCTAATGAGATTAACCCTGTCTTTCTTTCTTGGCCAAGGGGAAGGAAGCTGGCCACTACTAAAGACCTCCATCCCCCCACATCAGGTTCCTCTTGATACTATTGGTTCATTGAGTATTATTTGATACATGTCTCAGAATGACAGCATTCTACAGGATTTCCTTTACGGTTTTAAGTAGTAGTGTATCTTCCATTTAGGCTCATTCATCCCCCCTCCTCTCCCCTGTCACTATTCCCCAAGGTCGTTCACTACATCTAAAGACTGTTTGGACATACCGAACTACTTTTTCAAAGTAACTTCAGTTCAGTAATTGGTAGCTTCGTAAACTATATTTTCAGAGTAGCTTCCCCAACACTGGTCTTTAGTGTGGCTTGATAGAGAGATGGAGTCTCATGTTCCACCAAGTCAATAGGCTGTTGTCTTTACTAGACGTTCTATGCTTTATACGTTTTGTCCCTATTAAACACTGTAGGCTACATTAGCCGCTTTGTTAGTGAAAGACAATCACAGTGCTATCAAAGCACACTTATTTTATATGCATGACTACTATAGTGAAACAGTCTTTTGTTCTACATTATTAAATGTAAAGAGGCTCACTACTCAAACACTTCAAACATGACGTACCAAGCCACAGCTAGTTCCAGGTGGTGGAGGTGGAGGTGGTGGTGGTGGGGTGGGGTGGAGGTGGGGTGGAGGTTGAGGTGGGGGTGGAGGGTGGGGGGGAGGTGGGGTGGGTTAGGTGGAGGTGGAGGTGAGGGGAGGGTGGGGGTGGGAGGTGGAGGGGGGAGGTGGAGGTTGGGGTGGGAGGTGGAGGTGGAGGGTGGAGGTGGAGGTGGAGGGGGGGGGGGGGTGGGGGGGGGGAGGTGGGGTGGAGGTGGAGGAGGTGGGGGGTGGAGGTGGGGGTGGAGGTGGGGGGAGGTGGGGTGGAGGTGGGGGTAGAGGTGGGGGTGGAGGAGGGGTGGAGGTGGGGCGTAGAGGTGGGGTGGAGGTGGTGGTGGAGGGGGGTGGTGGTGGAGGTAGAGGTAGAGGTAGAGGTGGGGTGGAGGTGGAGGTAGAGGTGGTGGTGGAGGTGGTGGTGGTGGTGAAGGTAGAGGTGGGGGTGGGGGTGGAGGAGGAGGTGGAGGTGGTGGTGGAGGTGGGGTGGAGGTGGGGGTGGAGGAGGAGGAGGAGGTGGAGGTGGACGTGGAGGTGGGGGTGGAGGTGGAGGTGGGGGTGGAGGTGGAGGTGGAGGAGCTAACCTACTTTGTAACGTGTTTATCTTGTATACTGTATCACTGTAGTGTTCACTGCACTGTAGACTATTTTGTTTTTGTAGAACTGAAAGACGACGACCACGTGGTGGTAGAACACGTCTATTTACAGACCAACAGGAGGCTGCCATGGTGCGAACGGTAGTTGAAAATAATGCCATAAGACTGCGAGGAAATCCCACAACAGATTATTGAAAACCCTGCCATCTTCCATAACATCAGAGTGAGTTTATCAACCATAGCCCGCATCCTTAAGAAACACCATCTCTGGATGAAGCAAATCTACAGAGTCCCATTTGAAAGGAATTCCCAAAGAGTGAAGGATATACGGTACGAATATGTGCAAGTAAGCAATGTACTAGTATTAGACTCTTGAAACATTAGAGACTCATGGATGTTGCCAGTGAACTTCACTATACAGCAATTACAGTATTTACTGTCATTTCAGATAATCATGGAGTTGGATGTAAGTCCCATTCCCCAGGAACCTATATTCATAGAGGAGGCTGGATTCAATGTAGCGAAGACGAGCCCCAATGGGATCCTCCACCGCCATGCCACCCTTGGACCATACAACACTGCCCATCTCCTTCACTTCCTGAACACATTACATGACAATCTTCTTCATCCAGAGCAGAGAGGGGACAGGTGATCCTGAGCAGCAAATGTATTTTCTAATTTGGGACAATGCGAATTTCCATCGGGCTGATCAGGTCCGTAACTGGTTCCATGACCATCCCAGGTTTACAATTCTCTATCATCTCCCACCGTATTCCCCATTTCTCAACCCCATTGAGTTGTTTTCAGCATTGGAAGGCGTATGATCGCAAACCCCCAGGCAATGGAGGAGGCCTGTGGGGACGCTCCAGCTGAGTCCTGTCAGGGGTGGATGCGTCATGCCAGAAGATATTTCCGCCGGTCCCAACAAGGAAAAAGGCTTTACTAAGCTTAGGGGTTAGGTATAAGAATTAGAGTTAGGGGGTAGGGGTTAGGTTTAGGTTTAGGGTTAAAGCTCAGACACACCGTTAGGAATGTCAAACGTTTGCATGCCGACAGTGCTTAGCACCTCTGAACAGTGTCGGCAGTCAATCTCTTTTGTGTTCACACAGCAAAGACCTTGGAAGTTGACAGCCACTCAGACTTGTTAAAATACTCCAAACCAAAAGGTGGCAGTAGTGTTGTTTGGCAATGCATATCTGCACGTATTGCTTACGGTCTAGATTCCAAGCTATGTGCGCTAATGTTGCTATTTTGTAGAAAGCCCTTGTTGATACTAGCCAGATGGCCACAGCTAGATGACTACCAAGCAAGATGACGAAGAAGCAATCTAATTCACTCTCCATAATCCCATACTGCCAGTGACAGCCCATAGCCAAATGTTTAGCTAGCTAGCTAACGTTAGCATATTCACTAGCTAGCACAACATAGCTAGCTAGCTAAGGACTAAGGAAACTGCACTAACTCGGCAGCTAACACAGGCAGCTGTTTCATGGAAGCTAGCTAATCCAATGGGATTTAATTATAATGTCAATGCTAACTACAGTGGTTAGCTACAGCATCTTGACGAAGTATTTAGCGTTGTAGCATTGCGTCTAGCTACCATCCCTTAGCCTACATTGCATATGAAGTGTGACTAGCTCATCAGAGAAAATACACACTTTTTTCCTGTTTTTTTGTGTTGGCTCCCCCACATGGGGGTTCGTGCTCTCTGATTGGCTCAAAGTCAAATTGATGGCCACTGACGATCTACAAGTAGAATTGGTAGGTTGGTCACTACCGGGTCGGCACGCAGCAGGTACCGCTTTTTGTTCTAGCAAGAGAAGGAACGGCCTCCCGCTGTGAGAAGTACCTATCGGCATGTTTCATGCTTTAGGGGTTTGGGGTTAAGGTTAAGGCTAAGGGTTAGGGTTAGGGTTAGGGTTAAGGTTAAGGTTAAGGGTAGGGTTAGGCTAAGGCTTAGGGTTAAGGTTAGGGTTAGGGTTAGGGTTAAGGTTAAGGTTAAGGCTAAGGCTTAGGGTTAAGGTTAAGGTTAAGGTTAGGATTAGGGTTAGGGTTAGGGTTAGGGTTAGGGTTAGGGTTAAGGTTAAGGTTAGGGTTAGAGTTAGGGTTAAGGTTAGGGTTAGGGTTAGGGTTAGGGTTAAGGTTAAGGTTAGGGTTAGGCTAAGGCTTAGGGTGAGGGTTAGGGAAAATAGGATTTTTGAATTGGAATCAATTGTTTGGTCCCCACAAGGATAGTAAAACAAACATTTGTGTGTCTGTGTGCGCGGGTGTAGCCGAAGCAATCTGTCTGATCCAGGTCACCCCCTCACCTGGTTATGTCAACATCCCACTTTTGTCATCAGCCAATCACAGGGTGTTGCATCAAAATAGTGCACCCAATGACCTCTCGTTTCCAGTGATGTCACTTCCGTATGATTTCCATTGCTCATATTTTTAATTCATAAAATGTCAGGCCTTGGCGGGTTGTGTAGCAGACCTTTCTAGCACTTTCCTTTTGAAAAAAAAAAACTTTACGTGCCACTTACAGGGCACGTGTACGTGTGATGTAGATGTTTGTTTGACATCTTCTACAGAGAAAAGTCACACGCGCGCGCACACACACAGATAATTAGGTTTGTGTTCAGAGGCCAACGGCTTCAGTTCCAGACAGTCTCTTTATATCAAGTGAGGATTTACAAGATGGATGCCGCTGGGCGGCTGGGAGATTACTCTGCTCTGATTGGATATCTCTCTGTGATTCATGTTATGGTATAAGAGGAGATCATGGGAATGGGTCTCACAGGGAATCAGACATTTTGATCCTATAAATCACTCTAAGATTATTACATCTATGTGCTATTTTCTCCTCCTGTCGTTAACTGGACTGGGATCAGATATTTCATGGCATTACACACAGGAAGTGGTGAGAAGTTTAAAACATGGTCCGTTTTCTGTCGGAACTTTCCCAACATCGTATGAAAGTTTGGCTATTGTTCTCACGATAAAGGTATATGACCGTACTGTGGGATATAATATATATTATTTACATTTTTTTTTTACATAAATGTTTTTATGACGGAAATACACTGAGTATACAAAGCATTAAGAACACCTGCTCTTTTCATGACATACAGTGCATTTGGAAAGTATTAAGACCACTTGACTTTTTCCACATTTTGTTACGTTACAGCCCTATTCTAAAATGGATTAAATCGTTTTTTTCCCTCATCAATTTACACACAACCCCCCATAATGACAAAGTGAAAACAGTTTTTTTTTTATGTTTGCAAATGTATAAAGAAACCCCCTGGAAATACCACATTTACATAAGTATTCAGACCCCTTACTCAGTACTTTGTTAACGCCTGTTAAAATACAGACAGATAACTTACAGACTGCTAACCTACAGACTGCTAACCTACAGACTGCTAACCTACAGACTGCTAACCTACAGACTGCTAACCTACAGACTGCTAACCTACAGACTGCTAACCTACAGACTGCTAACTTACAGACTGCTAACCTACAGACTGCTAACATACAGACCTCTAACATACAGACTGTAACCTATGGACTGTAACCTACAGACTGCTAACCAACACACTGTAACCTACAGGCTGTAACTTACAGACTTGTAACCTAAAGAGTGCCAACCTACAGACTGCTAACCTACAGACTGCTAACATACAGACTGCTAACCTACAGACTGCTAACATACAGACTGCTAACCTAGAGACTGCTAACATACAGACTGCTAACCTAGAGACCTCTAACATACAGACTGCTAACATACAGACTGCTAACATACAGACTGCTAACCTACAGACCTCTAACATACAGACTGCTAACATACAGACTGTAAACTACAGACCTCTAACATACAGACTGCTAACATACAGACTGCTAACATACAGACTGTAAACTACAGACCTCTAACATACAGACTGCTAACATACAGACTGCTAACATACAGACTGTAAACTACAGACTGTAAACTACAGACCTCTAACATACAGACTGCTAACATACAGACTGCTAACATACAGACTGCTAACATACAGACTGTAAACTACAGACCTCTAACATACAGACTGCTAACATACAGACTGCTAACATACAGACTGCTAACCTAGAGACCTCTAACATACAGACTGCTAACCTACAGACTGCTAACATACAGACTGCTAACCTACAGACCTCTAACATACAGACTGCTAACATACAGACTGCTAACATACAGACTGCTAACCTACAGACCTCTAACATACAGACTGCTAACCTACAGACCTCTAACATACAGACTGCTAACATACAGACTGCTAACATACAGACTGCTAACCTACAGACTGCTAACCTACAGACTGCTAACATACAGACTGCTAACCTACAGACCTCTAACATACAGACTGCTAACCTACAGACTGCTAACATACAGACTGCTAACCTACAGACCTCTAACATACAGACTGCTAACATACAGACTGCTAACATACAGACTGCTAACCTACAGACCTCTAACATACAGACTGCTAACCTACAGACTGCTAACCTACAGACTGCTAACATACAGACTGCTAACCTACAGACCTCTAACATACAGACTGCTAACCTACAGACCTCTAACATACAGACTGCTAACATACAGACTGCTAACATACAGACTGCTAACCTACAGACTGCTAACATACAGACTGCTAACCTACAGACCTCTAACATACAGACTGCTAACATACAGACTGCTAACATACAGACTGCTAACCTACAGACTGCTAACATACAGACTGCTAACCTACAGACCTCTAACATACAGACTGCTAACCTACAGACTGCTAACATACAGACTGTAAACTACAGACTAATAACATACAGGCTGTAACCTACAGACAGAGGGTGCACCCCCCCTATCCCCATCGATGGGACCACAGTGGAGAAGGTGGAAAGCCTCAAGTTCCTTGGTGTACACAACACTGACAAACTGAAATGGTCCACCCACAGAGACAGTGTGGTGAAGAAGGCACAACAGAGCCTCTTCAACCTCAGGAGGCTGAAGAAATTTGGCTTGGCACCTAAAACCCTCACAAACTTTTACAGATGCACAATTGAGAGCATCCTGTCGGGCTGTATCACCGACTGGTATGGCAACTGCACCGCCCGCAACCGCAGGGCTCTCCAGAGGGTGGTGCGGTCTGCCCATCACATTGGAGGGCAAACTACCTGCCCTCCAGGACACCTACAGCACCCAATGTCACAGGAAGGCCAAAAAGATCATCAAAGACATCAACAACCCGAGCCACTGCCTGTTCACCCCGCTATCATCCAGCAGGCAAGGTCAGTACAGGTGCATCAAAGCTGGGACCGAGAGACTGAAAAACAGCTTCTATCTCAAGGCCATCAGACTGTTAAATAGCCTTCACTAGCACATTAGAGGCTGCTGCCTATAGAAATAGACTAGAAATCATTAGCCACTTTAAGAAATGGAACACTAGTCACTTTAATAATGTTTACATATCTTGCATTACTAATCTCATATGTATATACTGTATTCTATAATATTCTACTGTATCTTAGTCCATGCCGCTCTGTCATTGCTCGTCCATATATTTATATATTCTTAATTCCATTCCTTACTTAGATTTGTGTGTATTGGGTATATGTTGTGAAATTGTTAGATATTACTTGTTAGATATTACTGCACTGTCGGAGCTAGAAACACAAGCATTTCGCTACACCTGCAATAACATCTGCTAAACAAGTGTATGTGACAAATACAATTTTATTTTATTTTATTTGAGGCAGGCTTTAACCAACAGACTGCTAACAAACAGACTGTAACCTACAGACTAGATTTCTAACGTACATTGATTTTCATTGCTATTGCACATTTTTCTATAGGCTTATTAAAACATACTTTGATTTGACCTAGAGGCTGCTTAGTTGCAAGAGGTAGGGTGTGTGTGTGTTTGCGTGTGCGTGTGCGTGTGCGTGTGCGTGCGACACATTTCTTGGTCATGTGTGCACTCTGCCAGGAAATAAAAGACAGGTCGTTGTAAAACCTTTCTTTCATGGTCATGACAATAGCTTGAGGTGGGAGGCGGTGGCAGAGTGGAGAGATGTGGAAACCTGAGACGAGAGGGTGTCCCACTCACAGCTCACAGCTGTCACACACTCACAGCTCTGTAGCATGGAGAGAAACGCAGACACAGCTCTGTAGAGAAACACAGACACGCTCACAGCTCTGTAGAATGGAGAGAATCACAGACACGCTCTGTAGAGAAACACAGACACGCTCACAGCTCTGTAGAATGGAGAGAATCACAGACACGCTCTGTAGAGAAACACAGACACGCTCACAGCTCTGTAGAATGGAGAGAATCACAGACACGCTCTGTAGAGAAACACAGACACGCTCACAGCTCTGTAGAATGGAGAGAATCACAGACACGCTCACCCGAGGTTAACTCCATTCATATATAAGTCAGCAAACGCTTTGTTATTGACATTATAGCTCTCCATTCTCCAGTGGCTTTCTGCCCTAACCAGACAGACAGACTAACCACACAGTCAGATAATTTTTTTATTTTTTTATTTGACCTTTATTTAGCTAGGCAAGTCAGTTAAGAACAAATTCTTATTTACAATGACGGCCTACACCGGCCAAACCCGGACGACGCTGGGCCAATTGTGCGCCGCCCTATGGGACTCCCAATCACGGCCGGTTGTGATACAGCCTGGAATTAAACCAGGGGGGTCTGTAGTGACACCTCAAGCACTGAGATGCAGTGCCTTAGACCGCTGCGCCACTCGGGAGCCCAATGGCTGACAGAGAGACTAACCACACAGTCAGGTAGTTAGAGAATAGCTGGGAGACAGAGTTATCAAACACAACGTTCAGTGTTTGCACCTTATATGAAGAAGTAATAAAGCAGAGATTGTACTGTGGGGTCAGTAGTGGGTGGGGGGGGGGGTACTGTCACGTCTTCCCCCGCTCCCCCTCTCCAGCGCTCAACGTCGCCGGTCTACTAACCACCGGGCCTGGCAACCCATCATTACGCACACCTGGCAACCCTCATTAAGCACACCTGCGCCCAATTATGAGGCACACCTGGACTCCATCACTACCCTGATTACTCCCCCTTTATCTAGCACTCCATAGCGTCACTCTTCAGGCAGTATTGGTTATGTTTTCTTGTCTGACGTTTTCTCTTGTTTTTGTATCGTTCTATGTTCATTATTATTAAACTCACTAACTGCACCTGATTCCTGACTCCCTGCATCAACGTTACACCGCGTCACTTTATACACAGAAGATCTCCGCTAAACACAAAATATAGATGTTTATCTGTCTTTCTGTGACTGCCGATAACTTCGGAACAAATGTGACTACAAATACAAAGTTACCCATTTCTTTGCCATTGTTACTAACAAGCACAAGGACATAAATATGCTTCAAATGAAAACAGACTGTATTAAAATACACACATAGAGGCTACATGGTGCTTCATTCTATAGCTAGAGGACTCCTGACAGCTCCAGGAATTATAAGTATAATTTTTGTGTTTATCTGATGTCGTCTAGTGCTGTCTTTTTGCTAGCTAAGGGCCATCTACTTTATTAAGTGCTGCCTGTCTTCCCAGTAGCCTACTTGGTGTGTGAACCGCTGACTGCTATTAACTTCCAGATGATTGATACATCAACCAGGATCAAGGGGAAGGGGCAATTTGTGACTTGTTTTGGTTAATCAGTGGCTGTTTTGGAGGGGGAGTGGTTTCACCTCTCGCAAAATCTCGCAATCAGCAATGAGTGTTAGTCCTTCAGTCTCCCCTGGTTTCTTAGAGTTTCTCGTTGGCAAAACCGTCGCCGAAACAAAGACGGTCCTGCCGAGTTGTTCTTCGAGGAAGGAAAGAGAGGATCTTACCTAGTTATTTATAGAGTCTCATTTTGCTCCTTTGTAGCTTTGCCAACTATGTGTGTGTTTTCTATACCTGTTCGCTCCTCTCCCTGTAGGCTTTACAGACGCTCCCCACCCGTTGGCTACAACCCTTCTAATTTAGTGGACCCTGCGCGCACAACCCATGTGGAATTCCTGGTCTCTGGCAGCGTTTGGAACTGCCGATCTGTGGTCAAGAACGCAGAGTTCATCTCAGCCTATGCTGCCCTTCAGTCCCTTGACGTTTTGCCCCTAACGGAGACATGGATCACCCCAGAGAATATTGCTACTCCAGCTGCTCTTTCTTCATCCGACTACGTTTCCTCTCATAGTCCAAGAGCTTCTGGTCGTCGTGGTGATGAGGGCACAGTGCTAATCATTTCTCCTAGGTGGAGATGTTCTATTTTCTCCCTCTCTGACCTGTCCATCTCCTCATTTGAACTCCATGCTGTCACTGTCACTTGTCCACTCAAGCTTAACATTGTTGTCATCTATCGGCCACCAGGTGCCCTTGGAGAGTTCCTCAATGAGCTTGACACCTTGATGAGCTCATTTCCTGACGATGGCTCACCGCTCTTCGTACTTGGCGACTTCAACCTCCCGGCGTCTGCCTTCGATTAATTTATTTCCAACTCTCTCTTTCCCCTTCTTGCCTCTTTTGACCTCACTCTTTCCAAATCCCCTCCAACTCACAAGCCAAGCAATACGCTTGACCTCATCTTTACTAGAGGTTTTTACCTACTAATCTCACTGCAACCCCCCTCCAGGTCTCTGATCACTACTTAGTTTCCTTTTCTGTTTCCCTTTCCTCCAACCCTAGCCACTCAATCCCTACCCAGATGGTCATGCGCCTTCACAATCTTCACTTGCTCTCACCTTCTACTCTCTCCTCTTCTATCCTATCATCTCTCCCTTCTGCTAAAATGCTTCTCCATCCTGTCTCTTGATTCTGCCTCTTCGACCCTCCTATCCTCCCTTTACACATCCTTTGACTCGCACTGTCCCCTTTTCTCCCGGCCGGCTCAGCCCACGCCCCTCCTAATCCGTGGCTGAGTGACTCATTGCGAGCATTCAGAAGAAGGCTGTGGGCAGCTGAGTACAAATTGAGGAAAATTAAACTTCTGGACCCCCCCCCCCCCCCCCCCCCGACCGTCTCCCCTCTCTCTCCAGATGACATCCTGCGACTAGTGAGGTCTGGCCGCTCGAGAACCTTCTCCAGACCATCTCTTGAGACCTTCTTCCATTCCTCAAGTCCCTCATCAACTCATCCCTGATCACTGGCTGCACCCCCTTTGATTTCAAAATGGCCCAAGTCACTCCCCTCCTCAAGAAACCAACATTTGACTCTTCTGATGTCAAACGATAGACCTGTATCCCTTCTTTCTTTTCTTTCCAAAACACTTGAGCGTGCCGTCTCTGACCAACTCTCTCTCTATCTCTCACAGAACTATATTCTTGACCCTAACCAGTCAGGCGTCAAGACGGGTCACTCAACCGAGACTGCTCTTCTCTGTGTCACGGAGGCTCTCCACACTGCCAAAGCTGACTCTCTCTCCTCTCTCCTCATCGTCCTAGATCTATCTGCTGTCTTCGACACCGTGAACCATCAGATCCTCCTCTCCACCCTCTCAGGGCTGGGCGTCTCAGGCTCTGCACACTCTTGGATTGCATCCTACCTGGCAGGCCGCTCCTACCAGGTGACGTGGAGCGGATCTGTGTCAGCACCACGTCCTCTCACTACTGGTGTCCCCCAGGGCTCGGTTCTAGGCCCTCTCCTCTTCTCTCTATACACCAAGTCGCTCCTGCAGGTTCATGCTCTACAACATCAGTAGAGTACGACCCTACCTCACATAGGAAGCAGCGCAGGTCCTAATCCAGGCACTTGTCATCTCACGTCTGGATTACCGCAACTAGCTGTTGGCTGGGCTCCCCGCTTGTGCCATCAAACCCCTGCAACTTATCCAGAAAGCTGCAGCCTGCCTGTTTTTCAACTTCCCAAGTTCTCCCATGTCACCCTGCCCCTCGAGACACTCCATTGGCTTCTAGATGAAGCTCACATCCACTACAAGACCATGGTGCATACCTACGGAGCAGCAAGAGGAACTGACCCTCCCTACCTTTAGGCTATGCTCAAGCACTACACCCCAACCCGAGCACTCCGTTCTGACACCTCTGGTCCCTACGGGAGGGCAGCTCCCACTCAGCCCAGTCCAAGCTCTTCTCTGTCCTGGCACCCCAATGGGAGGGCAGCTCCCGCTCAGCCCAGTCCAAGCTCTTCTCTGTCATGGCACCCCAATGGGAGGGCAGCTCCCACTCAGCCCAGTCCAAGCTCTTCTCTGTCCTGGCACCCCAATGGGAGGTCAGCTCCCACTCAGCCCAGTCCAAGCTCTTCTCTGTCCTGGCACCCCAATGGTGGAACCAGTTTCCCCCTCCTCACCTCAAAAAAATTATAACAAACAATTCCTGAACCAACAATTGCACTTGACCCCCTCCTCCTCCTCCCCACCTTTCTAGCTCTGACTTTGCTGACAACTACTTTGAGAAAAAGTGTACTTACTATGCCCGTGATATGTGGTTGTCCCACCTAGCTATCTTAAGATGAATGCACTAACTGTAAGTCGCTCTGGATAAGAGTGTCTGCTAAATGACTCAAATGTAAATAGACCTGTATATTTCAATGATATAAAAAAAAATGTATTGTTCATTCAATTAAGTTTTATTTAGCTATTTGTACGCTACTGTCTGTAATTTTTTGCCTCAATATATTTCATGATGTGTATCATGTGTGCAATGATGTGCCAAATCTTGATTTAGTGCATTATTATAAGGTATGCATTAGAATAAGCCATCGCAATATTTGTAGCCATAGGTGATACTATGTCTCTCGGAGCTGATCCGTCATCAGTATGGTAAAATAATTCTAATGTTAAGGTAAGATTTGAAAGAGAGAACGCTGATCCGAGAGCAGCGCTGCCTTTCATTCGACCCTATCAGTAACGACACATGCCTCAACGACGCACTCAGCGAACGTTCTCTCTGTGTGGTGTTTTGGGAAAACGTAAGTTACATCTTCGGCCGTTGTAGGAAAAGTTCCATTGCTATAGGAAACCGGGCACTGGTCCATTATTACAGTCTTTAAGAGGCTGGTCTCTTCATCTAACCACTTCAAAGATGTGCCACAGCCATGCCCTCCAGCCTTCCAGCTTCAATGACAGAAAGATACGACCACACCACTATGAATCATTTCAGCCACACATCGCCTTAGGAGCATGAGGGAAAACAATGGTGGAATAAAGGACAAAACGACAGGTATCATTTATATCAACCGATGTGAAACAAGTTGCCCTTTATAAAATGAAACCTTTTTCATGGAAGGTACATGTTAAGATGCAAATCTGTTTTTTTGTGTTTGTATTAAGTTAATTTGTGTTATGTGATTGATGTCACTGTGTGATGCTTCGTGCTGTCAAAGATGGATGACAAATAAATAAAAATATTTTGTTTAATTAAAGGAAATTGTAGGTAAATCTATCACGTCTTCGAATATATATATATATATACTGTATATATACAGTACCAGTCAAGAGTCTGGACACACCTACTCATTCGAGGGTTTTTCTTTATTTTTACTATTTTTTACATTGTAGAATAATAGTGAAGACATCAAAACTATGAAATAACACATATGGAATCATGTAGTATCCAAAAAAGTGTTAAACAAATCAAAATGTATTTTATATTTGAGATTATTCAAATAGCCACCCTTTGCCTTGATGACAGCTTTGCACACTCTTGGCATTCTCTCAACCAGCTTCATGAGGTAGTCACCTGGAATACATTTCAATTAACAGGTGTGCCTTCTTAAAAGTTAATTTGTAGAATTCCTTTCCTTCTTAATGCGTTTGAGCAGACTGCAGTCGCAAAAACCATCCTTCTTAATGTGTCTGACAAGGTAGGGGGGGTATACAGAAGATAGCCCTATTTGGTAAAAGACCAAGTCCATATTATGGCAAGAACAGCTCAAATAAGCAAAGAGAAACGACAGTTCATCATTACTTTAAGACTTGAACGTTTCTTCAAGTACAGTCGCAAAAACCATCAAGTGCTATGATGAAACTGGTTCTCATGAGGACCACCACAGGAATGGAAGACCCAGAGTTACCTCTGCTGCAGAGGATAAGTACATTAGAGTTACCAGCCTCAGAAATGGCTTAAGTGAACTCAGGAACCACCAGGTACACTCTGAGGAACCACCAGGTATACTCTGAGGAACCACCAGGTATACTCTGAGGAACCACCAGGTATACTCTGAGGAACCACCAGGTATACTCTGAGGAACCACCAGGTATACTCTGAGGAACCACCAGGTATACTCTGAGGAACCACCAGGTATACTCTGAGGAACCACCAGGTATACTCTGAGGAACCACCGGGTATACTCTGAGGAACCACCAGGTATACTCTGAGTAACCACCAGGTATACTCTGAGGAACCACCAGGTATACTCTCCAGTACAGAGACAGGGAGTCGATATTGAACATGTAATTCAGCATATACAGTAGCCTTGTAATGAACAGACGACGTAAGGAGGGGGGAAGTTAGACAACAGTGAAGGTTTCTGCTGACATACTACTGTGTGTGTGTGTGTGTGTGTGTGTGTATGTGTGTGTGTGTGTGTGTGTGTGTGTGTGTGTGTGTGTGTGTGTGTGTGTGTGTGTGTGTGTGTGTGTGTGTGTGTGTGTGTGTGTGTGTGTGTGTGTGTGTGTGTGTGTGTGTGTGTGTGTGTGTGTGTGTGTGTATGTGTGTGTGTGTGTGTGTGTGTGTGTGTATGTGTGTGTGTGTGTGTGTGTGTGTGTGTGTGGGTTGGTTATTCTATCCTTGTGGGGACCTAAAATCCCCAAAAGTCCTCACAAGGATAGTAAAACAAGGAAAAATCTCCCTTGTGGGGACATTTCCCAAGTCTCCATGAGGACAAAGTCTATTTTAAGCATAGAGGTTAGGTTTAGGTTTAGGTTTAGGGTTAGGTTTAGGTTTAGGTTTAGGGTTAGGTATAGGTTTAGGTTTAGGTTTAGGTTTAGGGTTAGGTTTAGGTTTAGGTTTAGGTTTAGGTTTAGGGTTAGAGTTAGGGTTAGGTTTAGGTTTAGGTTTCGGTTTCGGGTTCCGGTTTCGGTTTCGGGTTAGGTTTAGGTTTAGGTTTAGGGTTAGGTTTAGGTTTAGGTTTAGGTTTAGGGTTAGGGTTAGGTTTAGGTTTAGGTTTAGGGTTACGGTTACGGTTATGGTAAGGGTTAGGGTTAGGTTCAGGATTTTGAATGGGAATTAATTGTAGGTCCCCATGAGGATTAAAGAACATAATGCGTGTGTGTGTGTGTGCGCCTGTGTGTGTGTGTGCATGTGTGTGTTTGTGTGTGTGTTTGTGTGTGTGTGTGTGTGTGTGTGTGTGTGTGCGTGTGTGCTTGTGTGCGTGTGTGTTTGTGTGCGTGTGTGTGTGTGTGTGTGTGCGCGTGTGTGTGTGTTTGTGTGCGTGTGTGTGTGTGTGTGTGTGCGTGTGTGTTTGTGTGCGTGCGTGCGTGTGTGTGTTTGTGTGCGTGTGCGTGTGCGTGTGCGTGTGTGTGTGTGTGTGTGTGTGTTTGTGTGCGTGTGTGCGTGTGTGTGTGGTGGGGGTTAATTTCTTATGCAGACACACAGGAGAGAGAAGAGAGGAATCCGGTCCCATGGCCTTCACCTATCCAGGACGGCCAATAGCATGGAAGACTTAGCTACTGATTTATCCTCCCCCATTTCCCATAAGGTCACACCGTGTGCCCATTGGGCAGCCCTGAGATCCAGTGGGCCTCTGTACTACACTCTTAGAAAAAAAGGTGCTATCTTGAACATAAAACGTTTCTCCGGCTGTCCCCATTGGAGAACACTTTGAAGAACCCTTTTTGGTTCCAGGTCCCCCCCCCCCCACTACATAAACACTACACCCCCCCACCCCCCCACTACATAAAACTACAACACCCCCAACCCCCCCCCCACTACATAAACACTACACCCCCCCCACCCCCCCACTACATACACACTACACCCCCCCACCCCCCCCACTACATCTACACTACACCCCCCCCCCCCCCCCACTACCATACCCCCTCCCCCCCCCCCCCCCCCCCCCCCCCCTCCGCCCCCCCCCCCCCCCCCTCCCCCCCCCCCCCCCCCTCCCCCCTACACCCCCCCCCCCCCCCCCCCCCTCACACTCCCTCCCACCCCCCCCCACCCCCCCCCTCCCTCCCTCCCCCCCCCCCCCCATCCCCCCCCCCCCCCCCTCCCTAACCCCCCCCCCCCCCCCCCCCCCTCTCCTACCCCCCCCCCACCCCCCACTCAGCCACCTACCCCGCCCCCCCCACTCTCCCCTCCCCCCCCCCACCCCCCCCCCCTCTATCCACTCCCCCCCCACCCCCCCCTCCCTCCCCTCCACCCTCCCCCCCCCCCCCCCCCCCCCCTCTCCTCCCCCCCCCCCCCCACACTACTCCACCCCCCCCCCCCTCTCCCACCCTCCCCCCCCACCCCCCCCCCCAGCACTCCCCCCCCTCCCCCCCCCCCCCCACACCCCCCCCACCCCCCCCCCCCCCCCCCCCCCACCCCCCCCCCTCCCTCCCCCCCCCCCCCCCCCCTCCCCCCCCTCCCTCCCCCCACCCCCCCCCCCCCCACTACTTCACTCAACCCCCCCCCCCCCCTCCCATCCCCCCCCCCCCACTACCAATACACCCCCCCCCCACCCCCCCCTCTCACCTCACCCCCCCCCCCCCCCCCCCTCCTCCTCACCCCCCCCCCCCCCCCTCCTCTCCCCCTCCCCCCCTCATCCGTCACCCCCCGCCCCCACCAATACCCTCCCTCTCCCCCGCCTCAACCCCACCCCCCCCCCCCCCCCTACCCACCCCCCCCCGCCCCCACCTACACTCCACCCCCCACCCCCCCCCCCCATCCCCCCCCCCCCCCCCCCCCCCCCTCACCTAACACCCCCCCCCCCCCCACACAATCACCCCACCCCCCCCCACCCCTCCCCTACTTACACTCACCCCCCCCCCCCCCCCCGAGTGGCGCAGTGGTCTAAGGCACTGCAATCGCAGTGCTAAGCTGTGCCACGAGAGATCCTGGTTCGAATCCAGGCTCTGTCGTAGCCGGCCGCGACCGGGAGACCCATGGGGGCGGCGCACAATTGGCCCAGCGTCGTCCAGGGTAGGTGGAGGGAATGACCGGCAGGGATGTAGCTCAGTTGATAGAGCATGGCGTTTGCAACGCCAGGGGGTGGGGGGGGGGTGTATATAATATATAATGTATGCACTAACTGTAAGTCGCTCTGGAATAAGAGCGTCTGCTAAATGACTAAAATGTAAAAAATGTAAATATACACTACAACCCCCCCACCCCCCCACTACATATACACTACCAAAACACCCCCCCACCCACCCCCCCCCACTACATCTACACTAACCCCCCAACCCCCCCCCTACATATACACTACACCCCCCACCCCCCCACTACATATACCCTCCCCCCCCCCCCACTACATATACCTACACCCCCCCCCACCCCCCCACTACATAACCCTACCCACCCCCCCCACCCCCCCACTACATATCACCACTCACACCCCCCCCCCCCCCCCCACTTACCATACACTACACCCCCCCCCCCCCCCCCTACACTCTAACCCCTCCCACCCCTCCCCCCCCCCCCCCCTCCACTCTACCACTCAACCCCCCCCCCCCCCCTCCCCCCATATACACATAACCCCCACCCCACACTCACCCCCCCCCCCCTCCCCCCTACCCCCCCCCCCACACCCCCTACAATCACGCCCCCCCCCCCCCCCCACTACATACCACTAACACCCCCCCCCCCCCCACTACATACCTACACTACCCCCCCCCCCCCCCCCCTCCTCCCCCCGAACAGCACACCCCCCCCCCCCCCCCCTTACATACCCCTCCCCCCCACCCACTCCACCCCCCCCCCCCCCCCCCCTACCATCTCACTCCACCCCCCCCACCCCCCACTACTACCACTCACCCCCCCTCCGCCCCACCCCCACCCACCCCCCCCTACACTAACCAACCCCCCCCCCACCCCCCCCACCACTACCCACTCCCCCCCCCCCCCACCACCCTACATACCCACATACCCTACCCCACCCCCCCCCCCCCCCACCCCATCCCCTAACTACACCCCACCCACCCTAACACTCCCACTACACCCCCCCCCCTTCACCACCCCCCCCCCCCTCCCATACCACACCCCCCCCCCACACCCCCCCAACCCCCCACCCCCCACTAATATACACTACAACCCACCCCACCCCCCCCACACATACACTAATGTCAGACAGAAATCTGTTATACACACATTACCGCCTAAACACACTGATCACTAATATACACGGATCACTAATGTACACATCAATCAATAATGTACACACTGTTCACTAATGTAGCCTCCCGTGTTGCTCAGTTGGTGGAGTATGGCGCTTGCAACGCCAGTGTTGTGGGTTCGATTCCCACGGGGGGCAAGTATGAAAAATGTATGCACTCACTAAATGTAAGTCGCTCTGGATAAGAGCATCTGCTAAATTACTAAAATGTAAAAAAAACTAAAATGTACACATCAATCACTAATGTACACACTGTTCACTAATATACACTGTTCACTAATGCACACATCAATCACTAATGTGCTTCTGCATCGCTTGCTGTTTGGGGTTTTAGGCTGGGTTTCTGTATAGCACTTTGTGACATCTGCTGATGTAAAAAGGGCTTTATAAATCAAATCTGATTGATCATGTACACACTGTTCACTAATGTACATATTGATCACTAATGTACATAATGATCACTAATATACACATTCATCACTAATGTACACACTGTTCACTAATGTACATATTGATCACTAATATACACATTCATCACTAATGTACACATTTATATTTGCAGTTAAACAATAAGCTCTGAACATTAACTTATAACAGTATCCAACACATCAGCATACTGTATTAGATCAGATAGTCTATATAATATAGTTTCTATAGATTATAGATCAGATAGTCTATATAATATAGTTTCTATAGATTATAGATCAGATAGTCTATATAATATAGTTTCTATAGTGTGACACTCTGGCTCTGGGACTTTTGTATTTGAGCCAGGGTGTATTTTGTTTTGTTGGGTTTTGGTTTTGTTTCTAGGTTTGCCTTTCTGTTGGCTGCATTTCTAGGTTTGGTCGATGACTCCCAATCGGAGGTAACGAGTGTCAGCTGTCGGCTCGTTATCTCTGATTGGGAGCCATATTTATTCTGATTGTTTTCCTGTGGGAATTGTGGGGTTTTGTTCCTTTTGGTCAGTGTACCGTGGACTTCATTGAGTCGTCTTTTGTTTGTAGTTCGATAACGTTTATTTAATAAAGTCATGTTTCTTGGACACGCTGCGCCTTGGTCATACTTGGACGACATAGACCCCCGTGACAGAAAAACCCACCATAAAAGGACCAAGCAGCGTGTCAAGCGGCAACAGGATTTATGGACGCCTATCAAGGATTCATGGACATGGGAGGAGATACTGGATGGAAGGGGTCCTTGGGCACAACCGGGAGAATATCGCCGCCCTCGTGAAGATCTGGAGGCAGCTAAAGCCGAGAGGAGGCGGTATGAGGAGGCAGCACGGAGTCAAGGCTGGAAGCCCGTGGGTACTACCCAAAAATTTATTGGGGGGGGGCTAAAAGGGAGTGTGGCGAAGTCAGGTAGGAGACCTGCGCCTACTCCCTGGACTGACCGTGGAGAGCGAGAGTACGGCCAGACACCGTGTTACGCAGTAGAGCGCATGGTGTCTCCTGTACGCAGGCATAGCCCGGTTCGGTACATTCCAGCTCCACGTATCGGCCGGGTTAGAGTGAGCATTGAGCCAGATGTCATGAAGCCGGCCCAACGCATCCGGCTACCAGTGCGTCTTCTCGGGCCGGCGTACATGGCACCAGCCTTACGCATGGTGTTCCCGGTTCGCCCACATAGGCCGGTGCGGGTTATTCCACCTCCCCGTACTGGTCGGGCGACGGGGAGCATCAACCCGGGTAAGGTTGGGCAGGCTCAGTGCTCAAGGGGGCCAGTAAGCCTGCACGGTCCGGTATTTCCGGCGCCACCTCCCCGCTCCAGCCCAGTACCACCAGTGCCTACACCACGCACCAAGCCTCCTGTGTGTTCCCCGAGTCCTGTGCGTCCTGTTGCTGCTCTCCGCACTAGCCCTTATGTGCGTCCCCAGGGTCCAGCATGCCCTGTTGCTGCTCTCCGCACTAGGCCTTATGTGCGTCCTCAGGGTCCAGCATGCCCTGTTCCGGCTCTCCGCACTAGGCCTTATGTGCGTCCCCAGGGTCCAGCATGCCCTGTTGCTTCTCTCCGCACTAGGCTTGATGTGCGTTCCCAGGGTCCAGCATACCCTGTTGCTTCTCCCCGCACTAGCCCTGAGATGCGTGTCCTCAGCCCGGTACCTCCAGTTCCGGCACCACGCACCAGGCCTACGGTGCGCCTCAGACGGCCAGAGTCTGCCGTCTGCCCAACGGGGCCTGAACTGCCCGTCTGCCATGAGCCTTCAGAGCCGTCCGCCAGACCGGAGCCGCTAGAGCCTTCCGCCAGACAGGATCAGCCAGAGCCTTCCGCCAGACAGGATCAGCCAGAGCCTTCCGCCAGACAGGATCAGCCAGAGCCGTCAGCCAGCCATGAGCAGCCAGATCCGTCAGCCAGCCATGAGCAGCCAGATCCGTCAGCCAGCCATGAGCAGCCAGATCCGTCAGCCAGCCATGAGCAGCCAGATCCGTCAGCCAGCCATGAGCAGCCAGATCCTTCAGCCAGCCATGAGCAGCCAGATCCGTCGGCCAGCCATGAGCAGCCAGATCCGTCGGCCAGCCATGAGCAGCCAGATCCGTCAGCCAGCCATGAGCAGCCAGATCCGTCGGCCAGCCATGAGCAGCCAGATCCTTCAGCCAGCCATGAGCCGTCCAGCCAGGATCCGCCAGAGCCGTCCAGCCAGGATCCGCCAGAGCCGTCCAGCCAGGATCCGCCAGAGCCGTCCAGCCAGGATCCGCCAGAGCCAGCCAGCCAGGATCCGCCATTGAGTCCGGTGCTGTCCCTTAGCCCGGTGCTGCCCCTTATCCTGGTGCTGCCCCTTAGTCCGGTACTGCCCCTTAGTCCGGTGCTGCCCCTTAGTCCGGTGCTGCCCTTTAGTCCGGTGCCGCCCCTTAATCCAGTGGGGTTTAGTTGGGGGGTGGTCATGTGGAGGAGGCTACGGAGGCGGATAGTGACTAAGGTGGGGTGGGGACCACGACCAGGGCCAGAACCGCCACCGTGGACAGACGCCCACCCAGACCCTCCCCTAGACTGTATGCTGGTGCGCCCGGAGGTCGCACCTTTAGGGGGGGGGTACTGTGACACTCTGGCTCTGGGACTTTTGTATTTGAGCCAGGGTGTATTTTGTTTTGTTGGGTTTTGGTTTTGTTTCTAGGTTTGCCTTTCTGTTGGCTGCATTTCTAGGTTTGGTCGATGACTCCCAATCGGAGGTAACGAGTGTCAGCTGTCGGCTCGTTATCTCTGATTGGGAGCCATATTTATTCTGATTGTTTTCCTGTGGGAATTGTGGGTTTTTGTTCCTTTTGGTCAGTGTACCGTGGACTTCATTGAGTCGTCTTTTGTTTGTAGTTCGATAACGTTTATTTAATAAAGTCATGTTTCTTGGACACGCTGCGCCTTGGTCATACTTGGACGACATAGACCCCAGTGACATATAGATTATAGATCAGATAGTCTATATAATATAGTTTCTATAGATTATAGATCAGATAGTCTATATAATATAGTTTCTATAGATTATAGATCAGATAGTCTATATAATATAGTTTCTTTAGATTATAGATCAGATAGTCTATATAATATAGTTTCTATAGATTATAGATCAGATAGTCTATATAATGTAGTTTCTATAGATTATAGATCAGATAGTCTATATAATATAGTTTCTATAGATTATAGATCAGATAGTCTATATAATATAGTTTCTATAGATTATAGATCAGATAGTCTATATAATATAGTTTCTATAGATTATAGATCAGATAGTCTATATAATATAGTTTCTTTAGATTATAGATCAGATAGTCTATATAATATAGTTTCTATAGATTATAGATCAGATAGTCTATATAATATAGTTTCTATAGATTATAGATCAGATAGTCTATATAATATAGTTTCTATAGATTATAGATCAGATAGTCTATATAATATAGTTTCTATAGATTATAGATCAGATTTGTACGGATGGAGGTCTCGTAAACAACTGTTTATTACACATTGACTGAAATAACTCATCCAATTACAATTTATTCTCTATCTATAACATTCAACAGGGACAGTGCTCTTTATGTTAGAGACTATAACATTCAACAGGGACGGTGGTCTTTATGTTAGAGACTATAACATTCAACAGGGACAGTGGACTTTATGTTAGAGACTATAACATTCAACAGGGACGGTGGTCTTTATGTTAGAGACTATAACATTCAACAGGGACAGTGGTCTTTATGTTAGAGACTATAACATTCCACAGGGACAGTGGTCTTTATGTTAGAGACTATAACATTCAACAGGGACAGTGGTCTTTATGTTAGAGACTATAACATTCAACAGGGACAGTGGTCTTTATGTTAGAGACTATAACATTCAACAGGGACAGTGGTCTTTATGTTAGAGACTATAACATTCAACAGGGACAGTGGTCTTTATGTTAGAGACTATAACATTCAACAGGGACAGTGGTCTTTATGTTAGAGACTATAACATTCAACTGGGACAGTGGTCTTTATGTTAGAGACTATAACATTCAACAGGGACAGTGGTCTTTATGTTAGAGACTATAACATTCAACAGGGATGGTGGTCTTTATGTTAGAGACTATAACATTCAACAGGGACGGTGGTCTTTATGTTAGAGACTATAACATTCATCAGGGACAGTGGTCTTTATGTTAGAGACTATAACATTCAACAGGGACAGTGGTCTTTATGTTAGAGACTATAACATTCAACAGGGACGGTGGTCTTTATGTTAGAGACTATAACATTCATCAGGGACAGTGGTCTTTATGTTAGAGACTATAACATTCAACAGGGACGGTGGTCTTTATGTTAGAGACTATAACATTCAACAGGGACGGTGGTCTTTATGTTAGAGACTATAACATTCAACAGGGACAGTGGTCTTTATGTTAGAGACTATAACATTCAACAGGGACGGTGGTCTTTATGTTAGAGACTATAACATTCAACAGGGACTGTGGTCTTTATGTTAGAGACTATATAAACTATAAAGATTACATTTTAGTCATTTAGCAGACACTCTTATCCAGAGCGACTTACAGGAGCAATTAGGGTTAAGTGCCTTGCTCAAGGGCACATCAACAGATTTTTTCACCTCGTTGGCTCTGGGATTAGAACCAGCGACCTTTCGGTTACTGGCACAACGCTCTTACCCACTAAGCCACCTGCCGCCGCGAGATATAGGTTAAGATCCTTGTTTAATAGTACTGCAGGGACTTCCATATTTTCATTTCAAGTAAAATTCCACCCAAAAACTATATTTTGGTATTTGTTTCATTAGTCTTATTGTTAATATAGTCCCAAAAATGTTTTTGCATGTCAGCAATCAAAGTTTTAAAGTCATATAACTTTCGAAATACGGCCGGTGGAATCTACAATCAGCAGCATATGATCCTACCGGCTGTATTTCTGAACTGTCAACAAAAATGGAAGAAGAGGTGCTGTAGGACTAGCAGTGATATATAGTATATGTGACTCACCACCTGGATTCCTAATAGTGATATATGGTATATGAGGCTATAACCATCCCCAGCCACATCTAGCTAAGTGGATTGATCTCTATTGTCTAGACATGTACACGTGTTCATGAAATACAATAGATGACTGTAATCACCCACAGACACACCTGGCTAACTTGATGGGTCATGTAATCATCTGACGAAGTGGAGTCTTTCGTTTAGACATTTAGCTAGCTAGCTAAGCAATGAACCGGCATAATCTTAACTTATTACCAATACAAACTGATTGTCATAGCTGTAGTATGAATATGCAGGTAGCTAAAGCTAACCAACTAGGTTAAATGTTAGCTAGCTAGCTAACATTAGGATATAACCAGCAATAATTTGTATTTGTATTTATTAAGGATCCCCATTAGCTGCTACTCTTCCTGGGGTCCTGCAACATTAGGGCAGTTATATACAATTTAAGATATTACATGACATTATATTTCATAACACTTTACCCAATACATTTAGTGTGTTCCCTCAGGCCACTACTCCACTATCACATATTTACAATACAACATCCATGTGTACGTGTGTGTAGAGTGAGTGTCTATATGTATGTGTGTATGTACCTGTGTGTGTGTCTCTTCACAGTCCCCGCTGTTCCATAAGGTGTATTTTTACCTGTTTTTAAAATCTGATTCTACTGCTTGCATCAGTTACCTGATGTGGAATAGAGTTCCATGTAGTCATGGCTCTATGTAGTACTGTGTGCCTCCCATAGTCCGTTCTGGACTTGGGGTCTGTGAAGAGACCTCTGGTGGCATGTCTTGTGGGCTATGCATGGGTGTCCGAGCTGTGTGCCAGTATTCCAAACAACAGACGGTACATTCAGCTCGTCAACACCTCTCACAAAAACAAGCAGTGATGAAGTCAATCTCTCTTCTACTCTGAGCCAGGAGAGACTGACATGCATGTCATCAATGTTAGCTCTCTGTGTGCTTTTAAGGGCCAGCCGTGCTGCCCAGTTCTGAGCCAACTGCAATTTTCCCAAGTCCCTCTTTGTGGCACCTGACCACACTACTGAACAGTAGTCCAGGTGCGACAAAACTAGGGCCTGTAGGACCTACCTTGTTGATAGTGTTGTTAAGAAGGCAGAGCAGCGCTTTATTATGGACAGACTTCTCCCCATCTTAGCAACTGTTGTATCAATATGCTTTGACTATGACAGTCTACAATCCAGGATTACTCCAAGCAGTTTAGTCACCTCAACTTGCTCAATTTCCACATTATTCATTATGAGATGTAGTTGAGGTTTAGGGTTTAGTGAATGATTTGACCCAAATACAATGCTTTTAGTTTGGGAAATATTCAGGACTAACTTATTCCTTGCCACCCATTCTGAAACTAACAGCAACTCTTTGTTAAGTGTTGCAGTTATTTCAGTTGCTGTAGTAGCTGACGTGTATAGTGTTGAGTCATCCTTATACATAGACACACTGGCTTTACTCAAAGCATAAAAGCAAGGGGCCTAGACAGCTGCCCTGGGGAATTCCTGATTCTACCTGGATTTTGTTGGAGAGTCTTCCATTAAAGAACGCTTTGTTAAATTCGGGGCATCAATGTTGTTGAGAAAAGTAGCAAAACCTTTGTCGTTCTCTATGACTAACGTTATATCTTTCAAAAACTCTGCGGTAGAAAGGATTATCAACACATACTGAGCAGCTCACGTTATAGACAGAAGCACGCTACATGGCAGACCAATCCAAACTCATCTCCCGGAATGACCAGCCCATTCATTATCTCAGCCAATCATGACTAGCGGGAAGATTCCTGTATTTTTCTGTGGCTAAACCAACTAAGCTCATAATTCATCAATGTTATTCGTATTTACAGATGGAATCCCAGTTTGTTATTAAGGCACTTGAAATGTCACATGTTCCAGAAAGCATTTCTGCCAAAAAACACATTTTAATAATAAATAAAAAAGATGTTCAAATGCCTCTCCTGTGAAGTAGTGACATGTGACATATGCCTAGCTTCCTGAAACGGGTCACATATATTTATGAAATGCACATAGTCACATGTCTCGGGTAAGCTGCAATGCAGCAAAGTATCTCAATTTCATCACATCAGTTGTCGACTGCATGAGTCTCTTTCATTTGACTGAAATCAGACGACCAAGCTTTTTTTCAGGAGTCTCTATGGATGATGCAATCTGTAGCATGATCCTTTGTGGATGTTCGAAAATACAAAAATGCAAAATCCCTCAGAGTTGAGCCGAAGTGCTGCTTTCTGCCCCCATGTCTGGAAAACATCAGGAGTCTATTGTCAGTGTCTGGTTTGTACCTCTAGGGGCCCAGGACAACATGAGGAGCCTATCGTAGGTGAGTGAATAATGACCAAGTCTGTCTCTCTGGTAAATATATATATATGACCAAGTCTGTCTCTCTGGTAAATATAAATATGGCCTAGTCTGCCTCTCTGGTAAATACACATGTATCTATGACCATGTCTCTCTTTCTGGTAAATATATATATATGACCAAGTCTGTCTCTCTGGTAAATAACACATCCTAGATCTGAATGAATGAAATAATCTTAGTAAATACTTTTTTCTTTACATAGTTGAATGTGCTGACAACAAAATCACACAAAAATTATCAATGGAAATCAAATGTATCAACCCATGGAGGTCTGGATTTGGAGTCACCCTCAAAATTAAAGTGGAAAACCACACTACAGGCTGATCCAACATTGATGTAATGTCCTTAAAACAAGTCAAAATTAGGCTCAGTAGTGTGTGTGGCCTCCACGTGCCTGTATGACCTCCCTACAACACCTGGGCATGCTCCTGATGAGGTGGCGGATGGTCTCCTGAGGGATCTCCTCCCAGACCTGGACTAAAGCATCCGCCAACTCCTGGACAGTCTGTGGTGCAACGTGGCGTTGGTGGATGGAGCGAGACATGATGTCCCAGATGTGCTCAATTGGATTCAGGTCTGGGGAACGGGTGGGCCAGTCCATAGCATCAATGCCTTCCTCTTGCAGGAACTGCTGACACACTCCAGCCACATGAGGTCTAGCATTGTCTCGCATTAGGAGGAACCCAGGGCCAACCGCACCAGCATATGGTCTCACAAGGGGTCTGAGGATCTCATCTCGGTACCTAATGGCAGTCAGGCTACCTCTGGCGAGCACATGGAGGGCTGTGCGGCCCTCCAAAGAAATGCCACCCCACACCATGACTGACCCACCGCCAAACCGGTCATGCTGGAGGATGTTGCAGGCAGCAGAATGTTCTCCACGGCGTCTCCAGACTCTGTCACGTCTGTCACGTGCTCAGTGTGAATCTGCTTTCATCTGTGAAGAGCACAGGGCACCAGTGGCGAATTTGCCAATCTTGGTGTTCTCTGGCAAATGCCAAACGTCCTGCACGGTGTTGGGCTGTAAGCACAACCCCCACCTGTGGACGTCGGGCCCTCATACCACCCTCATGGAGTCCGTTTCTGACCGTTTGAGCAGACACATGCACATTTGTGGCCTGCTGGAGGTCATTTTGCAGGGCTCTGAAGTGCTCCTCCTGCTCCTCCTTGCACAAAGGCGGAGGTAGCAGTCCTGCAGCTGGGTTGTTGCCCTCCTACGGCCTCCTCCACGTCTCCTGATGTACTGGCCTGTCTCCTGGTAGCGCCTCCATGCTCTGGACACTACGCTGACAGACACAGCAAACCTTCTTGCTACAGCTCGCACTGATGTGCCATCCTGGATGAGCTGCACTACCTGAGCCACTTGTGTGGGTTGTAGACTCCGTCTCATGAAACCACTAGAGTGAAAGCACCGCCAGCATTCAAAAGTGACCAAAATGGAGCTTGGTGAGAAGGTGACAACAGTTGGTGCGATTATTCACAAATGGAAGAAACACAAAAGAACTGTCAATCTCCCTCGGCCTGGGGCTCCATGCAAGTACTCACCTCGTGGAGTTGCAATGATCATGAGAACGGTGAGGAATCAGCCCAGAACTACACGGGAGGATCTTGTCAATGATATCAAGGCAGCTGGGACCATAGTCACCAAGAAAACAATTGGTAACACACTACGCCGTGAAGGACTGAAATCCTGCAGCGCCCGCAAGGTCCCCCTGCTCAAGAAAGCACATATACAGGGCCGTCTGAAGTTTTTCAATGAATATCTGAATGATTAAGAGGAGAACTGGGTGAATGTGTTGTAGTCAGATGAGACCAAAATGGAGCTCTTTGGCATCAACTCAACTCGCCGTGTTTGGAGGAGGAGGAATGCTGCCTATGACCCCAAGAACACCATCCCCACCGTCAAACATGGAGGTGGAAACATTATGCTTTGGGGGTGTTTTTCTGCTAAGGGGACAGGACAACTTCACCGCATCAAAGGGACGATGGACGGGACCATGTACCGTCAAATCTTGGGTGAGAACCTCCTTCCCTCAGCCAGGGCATTGAAAATGGGTCGTGGATGGGTATTCCAGCATGACAATGAACCAAAACACACGGCCAAGGCATCAAAGGAGTACCTCAAGAAGAAGCACATTAAGGTCCTGGAGTGGCCTAGCCAGTCTCCAGACCTTAATCCCATAGAAAATCTGTGGAGGGAGCTGAAGGTTCGAGTTGCCAAACGTCAGCCTCGAAACCTTAATGACTTGGAGAAGATCTGCAAAGAGGAGTGGAACAAAATCCCTCCTGAAATGTGTGCAAACCTGTTGGCCAACTACAAGAAACATATGACCTCTGTGATTGCCAACAAGGGTTTTGCCACCAAGTACTAAGTCATGTTTTGCAGAGGGTTCAAATACTTAATTCCCTCATTAAAATGCAAATCAATTTATATCATTTTTGACATAAGTTTTCTGGATTGTTTTTGTTGTTATTCTGTCTCTCACTGTTTAAATAAACCTACTATTAAAATTATAGACTGATCATTTCTTTGTCAGTGGGCAAACGTACAAAATCAGCAGGGGATCAAATACTTTTTTCCCTCACTGTATATCTATGACCATGCTCTCTCTTTCTGGTAAATATATCTATGACCAAGTCTGTGTCAATGGTAAATATATCTGTGACCAAGTCTGTCTCTCTGGTAAATGTATTAATGACCAAGTCTGTCTCTCTTGTAAATATATATCTGACCATGTCGCTCTATCTGGTAAATACAACTATGAACATGTCTCTCTATATTGTAAATATATCTATGACCAAGTCTGTCTCCCTGGTAAATATATTCATGACCATGTTTCTCTATCTGGTTATTATGTATATGACCAGGTCTGTCTCTCTGGTAAATACATCCATGAACAAGTCTGTCTCTCTGGTAAATATATCTATATAACAGGTCTGTCTTTCTGATAAATATATATATGTCCATGTCTGTCTCGCTGGTAAAAATATCTATGTCCATGTCTGTCTCTCTGGTAAATATATCTATGACCAAGCCTGTCTCTATGGTAAATATATTTCTGACCAAGTCTGTCTCCCTGGTAGATATATCTAGTACCAAGTCTGTCTCTCTTTTAAATATATCTATGACCAAGTCTGTCTTTCTAGTAAATATATATATGACCCAGTTTGTCTCTATGGTAAATATATCTAGTACCAAGTCTTTCTCTCTTTTAAATATATCTAGTACCAAGTCTGTCTCTCTTTTAAATATATCTATGACCAAGTCTGTCTCTCTTTTAAATATATCTATGACCAAGTCTATCTTTCTAGTAAATATATCTATGACCAAGTCTGTCTCTATGGTAAATGTATCTAGTACCAAGTATGTGTCTCTGGTAAAAATATAAATGACCCAGTGTGTCTCTCTGGTAAATATATCTAGGACCAAGCCTGTCTCTATGGTAAATATATTTCTGACCAAGTCTGTCTCTCTGGTAAAAATATCTATGACCAAGCCTGTCTCTATGGTAAATATATCTAGGACCAAGTCTGTCTCTCTTTTAAATATATCTAGTACCAAGTCTGTCTCTCTTTTAAATATATCTATGACCAAGTCTGTCTTTCTAGTAAATATATCTATGACCAAGTCTGTCTCTATGGTAAATGTATCTAGTACCAAGTATGTGTCTCTGGTAAAAATATCTATGACCCAGTGTGTCTCTCTGGTAAATATATCTAGGACCAAGCCTGTCTCTATGGTAAATATATTTCTGACCAAGTCTGTCTCCCTGGTAGATATATATAGTACCAAGTCTGTCTCTCTTTTAAATATATATATGACCAAGTCTGTCTTTCTAGTAAATATATATATGACCCATTTTGTCTCTATGGTAAATATATCTACTACCAAGTCTGTCTCTCTTTTCAATATATCTGTGACCAAGTCTGTCTGTCTGGTAAATATATCTAGTACCAAGTGTGTCTCTCTTTTAAATATATCTATGACCAAGTCTGTCTTTCTAGTAAATATATCTATGACCAAGTCTGTCTCTATGGTAAATGTATCTAGTACCAAGTATGTCTTTCTGGTAAATATATATATGACCAAGCCTGTCTCTATGGTAAATATATCTAGGACCAAGTCTGTCTCTCTTTTAAATATATCTCTGACCATGTCTGTCTGTCTGGTAAATATATATATGACCAAATCTGTCTTTCTGGTAAATATATCTATGACCAAATCTGTCTTTCTGGTAAATATATCTAGGAACAAGTCTGTCTCTCTTTTAAATACATCTATGACCATGGTCTCTCTATCTGGTAAATATATATATATATATTTGACCAGGTCTGTCTCTCTGGTAAATATATCTATGACCAAGTCTGTCTCTATGGTAAATATACATATATGACCAAGTCTGTCTTTCTAGTAAATACAGTGGGGAGAACAAGTATTTGATACACTGCCGATTTTGCAGGTTTTCCTACTTACAAAGCATGTAGAGGTCTGTAATTTTTATCATAATTACACTTCAACTGTGAGAGACGGAATCTAAAACAAAAATCCAGAAAATCACATTTTATGATTTTTAAATAATTAATTTGCATTTTATTGGATGACATGAGTATTTGATCACCTACCAACCAGTAAGAATTCCGGCTCTCACAGACCTGTTAGTTTTTCTTTAAGAAGCCCTCCTGTTCTCCACTCATTACCTGTATTAACTGCACCTGTTTGAACTCGTTACCTGTATAAAAGACACCTGTCCACACACTCAATCAAACAGACTCCAACCTCTCCACAATGGCCAAGAGCAGAGAGCTGTGTAAGGACATCAGGGATAAAATTGTAGACCTGCACAAGGCTGGGATGGGCTACAGGACAATAGGCAAGCAGCTTGGTGAGAAGGCAACAACTGTTGGCGCAATTATTAGAAAATTGAAGAAGTTCAAGATGACGGTCAATCACCCTCGGTCTGGAGCTCCATGCAAGATCTCACCTCGTGGGGCATCAATGATCATGAGGAAGGTGAGGGATCAGCCCAGAACTACACGGCAGGACCTGGTCAATGACCTGAAGAGAGCTGGAACCACAGTCTCAAAGAAAACCATTAGTAACACACTACGCCGTCATGGATTAAAATCCTGCAGCGCACGCAAGGTCCCCCTGCTCAAGCCAGCGCATGTCCAGGCCTGTCTGAAGTTTGCCAATGACCATCTGGATGATCCAGAGGAGGAATGGGAGAAGGTCATGTGGTCTGTTGAGACAAAAATAGAGCTTTTTGGTCTAAACTCCACTCGCCGTGTTTGGAAGAAGAAGAAGGATGGGTACAACCCCAAGAACACCATCCCATCCGTGAAGCATGGAGGTGGAAACATCATTCTTTGGGGATGCTTTTCTGCAAAGGGGACAGGACGACTGCACCGTATTGAGGGGAGGATGGATGGGGCCATGTATTGCGAGATCTTGGCCAACAACCTCCTTCCCTCAGTAAGAGCATTGAAGATAGGTCGTGGCTGGGTCTTCCAGCATGACAACGACCCAAAACACACAGCCAGGGCAACTAAGGAGTGGCTCCGTAAGAAGCATCGCAAAGTCCTGGAGTGGCCTAGCCAGTCTCCAGACCTGAACCCAATAGAAAATCTTTGGAGGGAGCTGAAAGTCCGTATTTCCCAGCGACAGCCCCGAAACCTGAAGGATCTGGAGAAGGTCTGTATGGAGGAGTGGGCCAAAATCCCTGCTGCAGTGTGTGCAAACCTGGTCAAGACCTACAGGAAACGTATGATCTCTGTAATTGCAAACAAAGGTTTCTGTACCAAATATTAAGTTCTGCTTTTCTGATGTATCAAATACTTATGTCATGCAATAAAATGCAAATTAATTACTTAAAAATCACACAATGTGATTTTCTGGATTTTTGTTTTAGATTCCGCCTCTCACAGTTGAAGTGTACCTATGATAAAAATGACAGACCTCTACATGCTTTGTAAGTAGGAAAACCTGCAAAATCGGCAGTGTGTCAAATACTTGTTCTCCCCACTGTATATCTATGACCAAGTCTGTCTCTATGGTAAATATATCTAGGACCAAGTCTGTCTCTCTTTTAAATATATATCTGACCATGTCTGTCTGTCTGGTAAATATATATATGACCGTGGTCTCTCTATCTAGTAAATATATCTATGACCATGAATCTCTATCTGGTAAATATATATATATATGACCAGGTCTGTCTCTCTGGTAAATATATCCATGACCAAGTCTGTCTCTGGTAAATATATATATGACCAGGTCTTTCTCTCTGGTAAATGTATCTACGAACAAGTCTGTCTGTCTGGTAAATATATCTATGACCAAGTCTGTCTTTCTGGTAAATGTATCTATGACCAAGTCTGTCTTTCTGGTAAATATATGTATGACCAAGTCTGTCTCTCTTTTAAATATATCTATGACCAAGTCTGTCTGTCTGGTAAATATATCTATGACCAAGTCTGTCTTTCTGGTAAATGTATCTATGACCAAGTCTGTCTTTCTGGTAAATATATGTATGACCAAGCCTGTCTCTATTGTAAATATATCTCTGACCATGTCTGTCTGTCTGGTAAATACATTTAGCCAGTTTCCCACCACTACCCCATCATGAGCTCTTTCTCATGTCCTGTCTTGCTGTAACTGTTTGTGTGTGGTGTGTGTGTGCATGTGTGTGCGTGTTTGTGCGTGTGTGCGTGTGTGCGTGTGTGTGCGTGTTTGTGCGTGTGTGTGCGTGTGTGTGTGTGTGTGTGTGTGTGCGTGTGTGCGTGTGTTGTGATGTCTATCCTGGGAGCCCCAAGGCCTGAGCTCTAACTATCCCCACATGAAAAGGGGAATGTCTTCCATCTCTCCATCCCTCCTTCAGTCCTTCCCTCCATCTCTCCTTCTCTCCTTCTCTCCTTCTCTTCTTCCATCTCTCCATCTCTCCATCTCTCCTTCCCTCCTTCCCTCCATCTCTCCATCTCTCCTTCTCTCCATCTCTCTATCTCTCCATCTCTCCATCTCTCCATCCCTCCTTCAGTCCTTCCCTCCTTCCTTCCTTCCCTCCTTCCCTCCATCTCTCCTTCTCTCCTTCTCTCCTTCTCTCCTTCCCTCCTTCCCTCCTTCCTTCCTTCCCTCCTTCCCTCCATCTCTCCTTCTCTCCTTCTCTCCTTCTCTCCTTCCATCTCTCCATCTCTCCATCTCTCCATCTCTCCATCTCTCCTTCCCTCCTTCCCTCCATCTCTCCATCTCTCCTTCTCTCCTTCTCTCCATCTCTCCATCTCTCCTTCTCTCCTTCCCTCCATCTCTCCATCTCTCCATCCCTCCTTCCCTCCATCTCTCCTTCCCTCCATCTCTCCATCCCCCCATCCCCCCTTCTCTCCTTCTCTCATTCCCTCCTTCCCTCCTTCCCTCCTTCCCTCCTTCCTTCCTTCCCTCCTTCCCTCCATCTCTCCTTCTCTCCATCCCTCCTTCTCCTTCCACAGACTGTCATTAGAAATAGTTAATACTCAGACCTCTACTAGGCCTCTCTCAGTCTCACACATAATCAGGTGTGTTGTGTTCATTAGCGCCCAAGACTCCCCCTAACCACTCAAACACACACACACACACACACACACACACACACACACACACACACACACACACACACACACACACACACACACACACACACATACACACACACACACTAACCCAGCTCTCCTCAGGAACCCCATTATTTCTGGGCCAGTAATCCCCCCTTCTATAATCACTAATTGTAATCATTCCGCTCCTTGTCTGAGACCAAATCAAATCAAATTGTATTCGTCACATGAGCCAATACAACAGTTGTAGACCTTACAGTGAAAGGCTTACTTACAAGCCCTTAACCAACAATGCAGTTTTAAGAAAAATATAATTGTTAAGTAAAACAGAAAAAAAAAAAAGAAAGAAAGAAATAACATATAATTAAAGAGCAGCAGTAAAATAAAACAACAGTAGGGAGGCTATATACAGGGGGTACCGGGACAGAGTCAATGTGCGGGGGCAACGGTTAGTCGAGGTCATTGAGGTGTGAGACTGCTTTTCCTCCCCCCTCTCTTTCATTCCTACACCGTAGCTCGTACGGAATTACCCAACTTTACATGTTAATGTTTAATGACCGGTCTGTGAGGGGTCATCGCATGGAAGCTACTCCATATTTCAGTTTTGCTGACACACAGGGGTCACCGTTCAATACACTGGACCCCTGACCTCCCCTGGCTGGATGCCCAGGCTTGGGGCCGCGGGCCGTGTCTCACCACGCTCATACTGATTCCTTCCCCTTGCTGGGGGCCGTGTCTCACCACGCTCACACTGATTCCTTCCCCTTGCTGGGGGCCGTGTCTCACCACGCTCATACTGATTCCTTCCCCTTGCTGGGGGCCGTGTCTCACCACGCTCATACTGATTCCTTCCCCTTGCTGGGGGCCGCGTCTCAACACTCTCACACTGATTCCTTCCCCTTGCTGGGGGCCGCGTCTCAACACTATCTCACTGATTCCTTCCCCTTGCTGGGGGCCGCGTCTCAACACTCTCACACTGATTCCTTCCCCTTGCTGGGGGCCGTGTCTCACCACGCTCATACTGATTCCTTCCCCTTGCTGGGGGCCGTGTCTCACCACGCTCATACTGATTCCTTCCCCTTGCTGGGGGCCGTGTCTCAACACTCTCACACTGATTCCTTCTCCTTGCTGGGGGCCGCGTCTCAACACTCTCACACTGATTCCTTCCCCTTGCTGGGGGCCGCGTCTCAACACTCTCACACTGATTCCTTCCCCTTGCTGGGGGCCGCGTCTCAACACTATCTCACTGATTCCTTCCCCTTGCTGGGGGCCGCGTCTCAACACTCTCACACTGATTCCTTCCCCTTGCTGGGGGCCGCGTCTCAACACTCTCACACTGATTCCTTCCCCTTGCTGGGGGCTGGGGGCCACGTCTCAATACTCTCACACTGATTCCTTCCCCTTGCTGGGGGCCGCGTCTCAACACTTTCTCACTGATTCCTTCCCCTTGCTGGGGGCAAAGGGCCGCGTCTCAATACTCTCACACTGATTCCTTCCCCTTGCTGGGGGCTTGGGGCCGCGTCTCAACACTCTCTCACTGATTCCTTCCCCTTGCTGGGGGCTGGGGGCTGCGTCTCAACACTCTCTCACTGATTCCTTCCCCTTGCTGGGGGCTGGGGGCCACGTCTCAATACTCTCACACTGATTCCTTCCCCTTGCTGGGACCTTAGGGACGTGTCTCAACACTCTCTCACTGATTCCTTCCCCTTGCTGGGGGCTGGGGGCCGCGTCTCAACACTCTCTCACTGATTCCTTCCCCTTGCTGGGGGCTGGGGGCCGCGTCTCAACACTCTCACACTGATTCATTGCTACCTCACAGAGGGCCAAGTGGCCCCGGGCTGTGTCTTAGCGTCAGTCACTCTTTCCTTTCATCAAATCCTTTCTGTGTCTCCTTTCCTTCCTGTGCACTAAGCTGAGGATGAATCCTACAGTTGTCTGTCTGTCTGTCTGCCCATCAATTCAGACACAAGGGACAACCAAACACTACTACTAAAACCTGAGACTCTTCATAATACCTGGGGGGACATAGTTTCCTGAGACGCTCCATAATACCTGGGGGGACATAGTTTCCTGAGACTCTCCATAATACCTGGGGGGACATAGTTTCCTGAGACTCTCCATAATACCTGGGGGGACATTGTTTCCTGAGACGCTCCATAATACCTGGGGGGACATAGTTTCCTGAGACTCTCCATAATACCTGGGGGGACATAGTTTCCTGAGACTCTCCATAATACCTGGGGGGACATCATTTCCTGAGACTCTCCATAATACCTGGGGGGGGGGGGGCATAGTATCCTGAGACTCTCCATAATACCTGGGGGGACATAGTTTCCTGTGACGCTCCATAATACCTGGGGGGGGGGCATAGTATCCTGAGACTCTCCATAATACCTGGGGGGACATAGTTTCCTGTGACGCTCCATAATACCTGGGGGGACATCGTTTCCTGAGACGCTCCATAATACCTGGGGGGGACATAGTTTCCTGAGACGCTCCATAATACCTGGGGGGGACATAGTTTCCTGAGACGCTCCATAATACCTGGGGGGGACATAGTTTCCTGAGACGCTCCATAATACCTGGGGGGGGACATAGTTTCCTGTGACGCTCCATAATACCTGGGGGGGGGGGGGGGGCATAGTATCCTGAGACGCTCCATAATACCTGGGGGGACATAGTTTCCTGTGACGCTCCATAATACCTGGGGGGACATAGTTTCCTGAGACGCTCCATAATACCTGGGGGGACATAGTTTCCTGAGACGCTCCATAATACCTGGGGGGGACATAGTTTCCCTGAGACGCTCCATAATACCTGGGGGGACATAGTTTCCTGAGACGCTCCATAATACCTGGGGGGACATAGTTTTCCTGAGACGCTCCATAATACCTGGGGGGACATAGTTTCCTGAGACTCTCCATAATACCTGGGGGGACATAGTTTCCTGAGACGCTCCATAATACCTGAGGGGACATAGTTTCCTGAGACGCTCCATAATACCTGGGGGGACATAGTTTCCTGAGACTCTCCATAATACCTGGGGGGACATAGTTTCCTGAGACGCTCCATAATACCTGGGGGGACATAGTTTCCTGAGACGCTCCATAATACCTGGGGGGACATAGTTTCCTGAGACGCTCCATAATACCTGGGGGGGGGACATAGTTTCCTGTGATGCAGAGTGGAGAGGAGAGGACGTGGCTCCCAAATTATCTATCGTAAACATTTATGGAAAATAATTAGCTTTTTGGTCTTAATTTAAGATTTCGGGATAGGTATAAGGTTAGCAGTTTGGTAAAGGTTAGCGTTAAGGAAAGGGTTAAGGTTAGGGTTAGGTTTAAAATCTGATTTTAAGAAGAGAATTGTAGATATAGACAAGGTTTCTGACTTGGCCAGATAGTGAGGACCAGAGGACGTGGCCTGTGACTGTCTGTTGACATGCTGCTGTACTGCCAGATAGTGAGGACCAGAGGACGTGGCCTGTAACTGTCTGTTGACATGCTGCTGTACTGCCAGATAGTGAGGACCAGAGGACGTGGCCTGTGACTGTCTGTTGACATGCTGCTGTACTGCCAGATAGTGAGGACCAGAGGACGTGGCCTGTGACTGTCTGTTGACAGATAGTGAGGACCAGAGGACATGGCCTGTGACTGTCTGTTGACATGCTGCTGTACTGCCAGATAGTGAGGACCAGAGGACGTGGCCTGTGACTGTCTGTTGACATGCTGCTGTACTGCCAGATAGTGAGGACCAGAGGACGTGGCCTGTGACTGCCTGTTGACATGCTGCTGTACTGCCAGATAGTGAGGACCAGAGGACGTGGCCTGTGACTGTCTGTTGACATGCTGCTGTACTGCCAGATAGTGAGGTGTATGACAAACCACTTGGCCCTCACTCACAGCCAGTAGCCATTAGCCCCATGCATTACAACTATTCAGACACGATGGAGAAACCATTTCATAGACTATAATAGGCCTGTCTCTGCCTCCACCCTCCTTCCCCTCCCTCCCCTCCTTCCCCTGTCTCCACCCTCCTTCCCCTGTCTCCACCCTCCCTCCCCTGCCTCCACCCTCCCTCTCTGTCGCCACCCTCCTTCCCCTGTCTCCACCCTCCCTCCCTCCCTCCCTGCCTCCACCCTCCTTCCCCTGTCTCCACCCTCCCTCCCTCCCTGCCTCCACCCTCCCTCCCCTGCCTCCCATCCTTCCCCTGCCTCCACCCTCCCTCCCTCCCTGCCTCCACCCTCCTTCCCCTGTCTCCACCCTCCCTCCCTCCCTCCCTGCCTCCACCCTCCCTCCCCTGCCTCCCATCCTTCCCCTGCCTCCACCCTCCCTCCCTGCCTCCACCCTCCTTCCCCTCCCTCCACCCACCCTCCCCTGCCTCCCATCCTTCCCCTGCCTCCACCCTCCCTCCCCTCCCTCCCCCCCTGCCTCCACCCTCCCTCCCTCCCTCCCCCCCTGCCTCCACCCTCCCTCCCTGCCTCCACCCTCCTTCCCCTCCCTCCACCCTCCCTCCCCTGCATCCCATCCTTCCCCTGCCTCCACCCTCCCTCCCTGCCTCCACCCTCCTTCCCCTCCCTCCACCCACCCTCCCCTGCCTCCCATCCTTCCCCTGCCTCCACCCTCCCTCCCTCCCTCCCCCCCCTGCTCCACCCTCCCTCCCTCCCTCCCCCCCCCTGCCTCCACCCTCCCTCCCTCCCTCCCATCCTTCCCCCTGCCTCCACCGTCCTTCCCCTGCCTCCATCCTCCCTCCCTGCCTCCACCCTCCCTCCCTCCCTCCCTCCCATCCTTCCCCTGCCTCCACCCTCCTTCCCCTGCCTCCACCCTCCCTCCCTCCCTCCCTCCCTCCCTCCCCTCCCTCCCTCGCCTGCATCCCCTTTAGACTAAATACTTAACTCGGTACAGAGCTTAGAACACTAAGAACACTCTGATCTGATACAGGGTGTTAATCAGTATCAGAGAATTAGCCATTAAACATTTGATATTAAAATGCCTCTTCACGCTACTCTCCATGGAAAATGTTGTGGCTGAGGTTAATGTTCTGGTATATCGCCGTTTTTTTTCCCTCTCCTCGGGCGACCTGCTTCAGATTGATCTATTCCCCACCGTTTATCTGGGGTCTTAAAACAAGTTCAAGCTAAACAAGAAGCATGTGATGTGTCCGGTCAGAGCCGAGGTGACGTCCATTAAGATCTTAATGGGATTCAAACAGTATAGTGGTGGTATGTTGTTGCCAAGTCCAGGCCAGGTCATGAGATTGAAATGGTCCACATAAATATATATGGTCACCTCCTAGACTTCCATGGAAGGTTAGTTGCTGACAAAGTGAAGTAACCCGTCACATGCATAAGAAATGATCCATCAATATCTCATCCAATTTGTGTGTACAAATGCCCAATTTTCCATTTTATTTAACCTTTGTCTAACCAGTCCCTTGGAGGTCAGAAGGCCTCATTCCCCAGGGATATGGGAACATGGTGGTCTGTCTGTGTTGCTAATAGTCTGGGGAGGGAGATCTAATTTCAGCTCTCATGGACTCGATGAAGGAACAAGGGGGGCAAAAGTCAATGTTCTTACCTGTGAGGTGGAGCCAATGAAAGGAAGGGACGACAAAGCGACATGGAAAAGAAAAGAAAAAAAATGGAACAATGTTACAACACATTAAGCTAAATGGCAACCATCTGAACTGAAACACAGTGAGACACTTGATGTTGTGAAAAATACATGTTCACTACAGTGCTTTTCCACTCTTGCAATGTTCATTTTAATTAATCAAAAATGTATAGAAAAAGCATAAGAAAATCGATTTGTTTCAAGTGACTGTATTTGATATTACATTGTTGCCACCCGTAGCATTGAATGCAAGGGAAGCCAGCGAGCATTTGGCCCCCCTTGATAATTAAAAATAATAATAATAATAGACAATCAGCATTGAGCTAAACTGAGTGAGTTCAGCTGGGAATGGTCCTGGCGCACCAAAAAAAAAGTTGTCAAGGGAAGCCAGTTTGGATTTGGCTTCAGACCAATCACATCACAAGCCAAACGTCATTATTGACAGAAAAAACTTTAATTGTTGTCCTCCGGTGGTTATTGACAGAAAAATTCTACAGCTGCACCATCGAGAGCATCCTGACTGGTTGCATCACCGCCTGGTATGGCAACTGCTTGGCCTCCGACCGCAAGGCACTACAGAGTGTAGTGCGTACGGCCCAGTACATCACTGGGGCCAAGCATCCTGCCATCCAGGACCTCTATACCAGGCGGTGTCAGAGGAAGGCCCTCAAAATTGTCAAAGACTCCAGCCACCCTAGTCATAGACTGTTCTCTCTGCTACCGCACGTCAAGCGGTACCGGAGTGCCAAGTCTAGGTCCAAAAGACTTCTCAACAGCTTCTACCCCCAAGCCATAAGACTCCTGAACAGCTAATCATGGCTACCCGGACTATTTGCACTGCCCCCCCACCCCATCTTTTTACGCTGCTGCTACTCTGTTAATTATTTATGCATAGTCACTTTAACTCTACCCACATGTACATATTACCTCAACTACCTCAACTAGCCGGTGCCTCCGCACATTGACTCTGCACCGGTACCCCCCTGTATATATAGCCTCCCTACTGTTATTTTATTTTACTTCTGCTCTTTTTTTCTCAACACTTTTTTGTTATTTTATTCTACTTTTTTGTTAAAAATAAATACACTGTTGGTTAAGGGCTGTAAGTAAGCATTTCACTGTAATGTCTGCACCTGTTGTATTCGGCGCATGTGGCCAATAAAATTTGATTTGATTTGATTTGATTCGGAAAGTATTCAGACCCCTTCACTTTTTCTACATTTTGTTACGTTACAGCCTTACTCTAAAATGAATGAGTTTTCCCTCATCGATCTACACACAATACCCCATAATGGCAAAGCCGAAACAGGTTTTTTTGTTGACATTTTCGCAATACTTTCCAAATGCACTGTAGGTTGTAATATGGCTTTTCTTTCTGGATCGGTATCCCCGGTGATTTCTCCCACGCTCCGCTACTGTCTCTATATCTCAATACGTCTGATGTTTTGATTACTCATTGTCTCTTTCTGCATGTTAAAACCACTGTCATGCAGGACATATAATTTTATAACTTCTATCACATGCAACAGTTACAAAAATGAAGAAGTGGTTTTTGGACAGTGCCAGGGTGGCGTTATTACAGAAGCTAGGTTATGGCAGCTAAATGTGGTATAACTGTAATATGCTAATCCACTTTTAACACAGTGGATGTAACTGACAACCCTTCCCATACATTTTGATATTTTAACACTGAAATAGAAAATACTCAAACTTTTCACGACAAATCACTTCCAGGAAGAGCACTTTTTTTATTTAAATTTAAATTTGTACATCTTTTTACTGTTTTTTTTCTTCTTCTGTCTGCTGGGTACAATATATAGAGACCATATCTGGACTCTTTAATGGGAGCAACAGATCAGACAAACATTGTGTGTAAGTATACCAGACGGTTGAGTAAGATGTTCCGCGGTGACGATTGATCCACTGTTGTTTCCACTCAACCAAACAAGACATTCAAACCACCGGTGTAATTTCCTTCCTGGGTGAAGTGTGTGCAATACCACATTACCCAGCTATGGAAACGGTCCTTAACCCTCCCGTTGTTCTAGGGTCAAAATGACCCACCACTGTGTTGAACCAATTTTATTTAATTTTTATATTTTTTGGATCATTTGTGAGAAGGAGGCAGTGATACTTTCTTTAAAGTCTCACTGCCTCCTTCTCACAAATGATCCCAAAAATATAAAAATTAAATAAAATTGGTTCAACACAGTGGCGGGTCATTTTGACCCTAGGACAACGGGAGGGCTAAATACCAAGTGGCATTCTAAAAGATAATAAACACTCCACAGTAGTATATGAACCCTACTATGTCCACTAAACAGGGTAGGTAGCTTAGTGGTTAAGAGCGTTGTGCCAGTAACCGAAAGGTCGCTGGTTCTAATCCCCGAGCCGACTAGGTGAAAAATCTGTCGATGTGCCCTTGAGCAAGGCACTTAACCCTAATTGCTCCTGTAAGTCGCTATGGATAAGAGCGTCTGTAAAATGTAACAGTGGGGTGTAATGATCAGTGAACTACACCCCCGCTGCATGGATAATGTGTCATTTTAGACCTTCTTTGACTTTTGATCTCCTATGGTTTGGTTATTAATCATTATCAATAGGATGTGTGCATTTTGTGATTTTTTTTAAAATTAGGATCCCCATTAGCTAACGCCGTAACGTTAGCTAATCTTCCTGGGGTCCAACACCAATTAATAAGACATTACAAACAATTACAAATTAAGACTTTACAAAACATTTAACAAGTAGACAATACAGAGAATTAAAATACCTGACAGGTAACACATTTAACATTCAGTTGATGCTTTCTATTTCCTGTCACATGGTCTATCGCATAATTTTTTTCTTGAAGGTGGATTTACTTTTTGCCTGAGAAATATGGATTGGTAAAGAGTTCCATTCACCTATGGCTCTATATAAAACTCTAGATTTAAGGTGATTTGTCCTCGGCTTGGGTTTGTCTTAGATGCCCTGAATTTACCTGTCATGTTTGGTGGTTATGCGTGTTGCTAGTATGTACTAACTGGTCTGAAAAATACTGTGTTTAAAAAATATATATATATAACATTCCTAAAGAAAATCAGAAGACTGGATAGCTTTTTGTTTTCAACGTGTAGCCATGAGAGATTCTGATCCATTTGGATAATATTCATACGGATAGAGCAATGAAGAGCTAATCTGGTATCCCTGTTTTGAGCGATTTTGAGTTTTTGGTATCTTTCTTTACTGCAGATGATGACCATATAACTGAACAGTACTTTAGGTGTGATAGGACCAGGGATCGAATCACCTGATTCAGAGTGCTGGATGTTACATACTCTGAACATTTTCTTGTAACAGCAATTCCCTTACCCATCTTAATAACAATACTATCTATGTGCTCTGACCATGATGAAGCCGCGTCCAACATGACGCCTAGTAGTTTTCATCAGCAAGCATATATCTTGAACCAAATACAACACATTTAGTTTTAGAAATGTTCAACACCAATTCGTTCACATCAACCCACTCAGACACCGTTCTTAGTTCACTACTCAGTACATCTGTTAGCTCATTACATTCTGATGCCGCGCTATACATTGTAGAGTCATCAGCATACACTACCACTCTTGCTTCGTTCATTACTGAAGGTAAATCACTAGTAAAGATAGCGTAGAGGAGTGGGCAGCTTCCCCTTGAGGAACACCACAGTGTATATCTTTACTGGCTAAAGGTCAATCAGATTTGTGAACATGGTCCCTAGCTGTGTGTTGCCGCTTTCCATGTCTGTTGTCTGTAACTTGTGAGGTGTGGAAACACTTTGTTGCTTTTATGAATTTTGTCTTGCTGCTTTTTGTTCTATGTTGCTTTGTCTGTATGCTACGTCTTGCTTGTCCTATGTTGCTATGTCTGTATGCTATGTCTTGTTCTATGTTGTTATTGTCTATATTGTAATTGTTTTTAATAACCTGCCCAGGGACTGCGGTTGAAAATTAGCCGGCTGGCTAAAACCGGCACTTTTACTGAAACGTTGATTAATGTGCACTGTCCCTGTAAAAATAAACTCAAACTCAAACTCAAACTCAAACTGTTTGAAAAGCTACCATTAAAGAACACTTTTTGCCTTCTCCTCCTGGATAGATGGCGCTCCATCCAGGATGGAGCTGCAGACTTAACGCCGTAACATTTGTGTTTACCAAGGAACAGTTCATGATCAATTACATCAAAAGCAGCACTGAAATCTAGCAACACCGCAGCAACTAACTTCCTGTCATCCATACTCTTCAACCAATCATCTGTCATTGTGCTAAGGCCGTACTCAGAGCCCTTCTTCGTCTGCATGCTGGAAACCCGTTATCAGACCATTACATGACAAAAAACCTTGATTTGTGGTTAGCTTAGTGGTTAAGAGCGTTGTGCCAGTAACCGAAAGGTCGCTGGTTCTAATCCCCGAGCCGACTAGGTGAAAAATCTGTCGATGTGCCCTTGAGCAAGGCACTTAACCCTAATTGCTCCTGTAAGTCGCTATGGATAAGAGCGTCTGTAAAATGTAACAGTGGGGTGTAATGATCAGTGAACTACACCCCCGCTGCATGGATAATGTGTCATTTTAGACCTTCTTTGACTTTTGATCTCCTATGGTTTGGTTATTAATCATTATCAATAGGATGTGTGCATTTTGTGATTTTTTTTAAAATTAGGATCCCCATTAGCTAACGCCGTAACGTTAGCTAATCTTCCTGGGGTCCAACACCAATTAATAAGACATTACAAACAATTACAAATTAAGACTTTACAAAACATTTAACAAGTAGACAATACAGAGAATTAAAATACCTGACAGGTAACACATTTAACATTCAGTTGATGCTTTCTATTTCCTGTCACATGGTCTATCGCATAATTTTTTTCTTGAAGGTGGATTTACTTTTTGCCTGAGAAATATGGATTGGTAAAGAGTTCCATTCACCTATGGCTCTATATAAAACTCTAGATTTAAGGTGATTTGTCCTCGGCTTGGGTTTGTCTTAGATGCCCTGAATTTACCTGTCATGTTTGGTGGTTATGCGTGTTGCTAGTATGTACTAACTGGTCTGAAAAATACTGTGTTTAAAAAATATATATATATAACATTCCTAAAGAAAATCAGAAGACTGGATAGCTTTTTGTTTTCAACGTGTAGCCATGAGAGATTCTGATCCATTTGGATAATATTCATACGGATAGAGCAATGAAGAGCTAATCTGGTATCCCTGTTTTGAGCGATTTTGAGTTTTTGGTATCTTTCTTTACTGCAGATGATGACCATATAACTGAACAGTACTTTAGGTGTGATAGGACCAGGGATCGAATCACCTGATTCAGAGTGCTGGATGTTACATACTCTGAACATTTTCTTGTAACAGCAATTCCCTTACCCATCTTAATAACAATACTATCTATGTGCTCTGACCATGATGAAGCCGCGTCCAACATGACGCCTAGTAGTTTTCATCAGCAAGCATATATCTTGAACCAAATACAACACATTTAGTTTTAGAAATGTTCAACACCAATTCGTTCACATCAACCCACTCAGACACCGTTCTTAGTTCACTACTCAGTACATCTGTTAGCTCATTACATTCTGATGCCGCGCTATACATTGTAGAGTCATCAGCATACACTACCACTCTTGCTTCGTTCATTACTGAAGGTAAATCACTAGTAAAGATAGCGTAGAGGAGTGGGCAGCTTCCCCTTGAGGAACACCACAGTGTATATCTTTACTGGCTAAAGGTCAATCAGATTTGTGAACATGGTCCCTAGCTGTGTGTTGCCGCTTTCCATGTCTGTTGTCTGTAACTTGTGAGGTGTGGAAACACTTTGTTGCTTTTATGAATTTTGTCTTGCTGCTTTTTGTTCTATGTTGCTTTGTCTGTATGCTACGTCTTGCTTGTCCTATGTTGCTATGTCTGTATGCTATGTCTTGTTCTATGTTGTTATTGTCTATATTGTAATTGTTTTTAATAACCTGCCCAGGGACTGCGGTTGAAAATTAGCCGGCTGGCTAAAACCGGCACTTTTACTGAAACGTTGATTAATGTGCACTGTCCCTGTAAAAATAAACTCAAACTCAAACTCAAACTCAAACTGTTTGAAAAGCTACCATTAAAGAACACTTTTTGCCTTCTCCTCCTGGATAGATGGCGCTCCATCCAGGATGGAGCTGCAGACTTAACGCCGTAACATTTGTGTTTACCAAGGAACAGTTCATGATCAATTACATCAAAAGCAGCACTGAAATCTAGCAACACCGCAGCAACTAACTTCCTGTCATCCATACTCTTCAACCAATCATCTGTCATTGTGCTAAGGCCGTACTCAGAGCCCTTCTTCGTCTGCATGCTGGAAACCCGTTATCAGACCATTACATGACAAAAAACCTTGATTTGTACAGATACCATTTTTTCCCAATAATTTACTTAACACAGGCAGCAAGTCTATAGGACGACGATTAGGACCAGTGAATGCTGATTTTTTATACCTTAGGTAGTGGAATAACCGTTGAATCTTTCCAGACTTCTGGGCACACCCCCATACATCAAGCACTTGGGGTAGATATTTGGTTCGCTGTAACTCTAAGCAATTTGGCGTCAAGATTACCTGTACCAGGTGACCTGTCATCCGAAAGAGACATGAGCATCCTTTCAACCTCTTCCCCTTCTACTTGGTGAAATTGGAACATGCATTCACCACTCTAAACTCACTAAACCTGCTCTGCTCTGCGTTTGGTAATAGGTCATGTGAGCGCTACTTAGGTACTCAATATACTCAATATATTGTAGGTACCTTACAACAAATCCATCAGACGACGAGCCACTTCTTCCAAAGACATCCTGTAGCTCAGCTGGTAGAGCACGGCGCTTGTAACGCCAGGGTAGTGGGTTCGATCCCTGGGACCACCCCATACGTAAAAATGTATGCACGCATGACTGTAAGTCGCTTTGGATAAAAGCGCCTGCTAAATGGCATATTTATTTATTTATATACACTGAGTATATCAAACATTAAGAACACCTTCCTAATGTTGAGTTGCACCCCCCCCCCCCCCCCTTTGCCCTCAGAACAGCCTCAATTAATGGACTCTACAAGGTGTCGAAAGCGTTCCACAGGGATGCCCACCCTTGTTGACTCTAATGCTTCCCACAGTTGTGTCATGTTGGCTGGATGTCCTTTTGGGTGGTGGACCATTCTTGATACACACAGGAAACTGTTGAGGGTGTAAAACCCAGCAGTGTTGCAGTTCTTGACACGAACCGGTGTGCCTGGCACCTACTGGTACCCATTCTAAGGTACTTAAATAATGTGTCTTGCCCATTCACCCTCTGAATGGCAAACATACAGTACACAATCCGTCTCAAAGCTAAAAAATCCTTCCTTAACCTCTCTCCTCCCCTTCATCCACACTGATTGAAGTGGATTTAACACATGACATCAATAAGGGATCATAGCTTTCACCTGGATTCACCTGGTCAGTGTCTGTGTCATGTAAAGAGCAGGTGTTCATAACGTGTTGTCAGACTACTCTCTTGAGTAACCTCTCCCTTGTGACAAATTGACCAACTCAAACAACCAACTACCCCGAGCCCACTAGACCAACAGAACTGTTGTGTTCTATGAACTCCTTGCTGACCAATAGAACTGTTGTGTTCTATGAACTCCTTGCTGACCAATAGAACTGTTGTGTTCTATGAACTCCTGGCTGACCAACAGAACTGTTGTGTTCTATGAACTCCTGGCTGACCAATAGAACTGTTGTGTTCTATGAACTCCTTGCTGACCAATAGAACTGTTGTGTTCTATGAACTCCTGGCTGACCAACAGAACTGTTGTGTTCTATGAACTCCTGGCTGACCAATAGAACTGTTGTGTTCTATGAACTCCTTGCTGACCAATAGAACTGTTGTGTTCTATGAACTCCTTGCTGACCAATAGAACTGTTGTGTTCTATGAACTCCTGGCTGACCAACAGAACTGTTGTGTTCTATGAACTCCTGGCTGACCAATAGAACTGTTGTGTTCTATGAACTCCTTGCTGACCAATAGAACTGTTGTGTTTCTATGAACTCCTGGCTGACCAATAGAACTGTTTGTGTTTCTATGAACTCCTTGCTGACCAATAGAACTGTTGTGTTCTATGAACTCCTTGCTGACCAATAGAACTGTTTGGTTCTATGAACTCCTTGGCTGACCATAGAACTTTTAGAACTGCTGACAATAGATTGTGTTCTATGAACTCCTTGCTGACCAATAGAACTGTTGTGTTCTATGAACTCCTTGCTGACCAATAGAACTGTTGTGTTCTATGAACTCCTTGCTGACCAATAAAACGATTGTGTTCTATGAACTTTGAATTGAATGAGTTAAGAATCATTCATGTCATTCCTGATGCTTCTAGAATCTAGATCTAGATACTGTTTTGTTGTTGACTACAGAACTCTTTTGAAGAAGCCCAGGGTCACGGGCATTTAAATATAAACTCAATAACACCCAACATCAAATACGCTCTCTCTCTCTCTCTCTCTCTCTCTCTCTCTCTCTTTCGCTCTCTCTCTCTCTCTCTCTCTCTCTCTCTCTCTCTCTCTCTCTCTCTCTCTCTCTCTCTCTCTCTCTCTCTCTCTCTCTCTCTCTCTCTCTCTCTCTCTCTCTCTACTCTCTCTCTCAGGCTCATTGTTCAGCCTAGTGTGTGTCTCTGCACCCCCCCCCTTTCATACACTTCTGCTATAACTCTGTGTAATGTTTAAACTGTACAGTGATTCACTATTCATTTATACCCTTTAATCGACACAGAATGTGTCCCAGGTGGATCAGTCTGGACCCACTCTGGCCTCTGTGATTAGCTAACACAAAGTCACCCTGACGCACATTGAAACATTAACCTGAGGCTTTAATGATAGCCACGCTAGCTAGCATTAACTTGACGCGTTAGCGATGGTGCTACCTAGCAAGATAGCTCCCCTTGATTAAAACAGCGTAGGTCCAGTGGGTTGGATTAGCGTCGCCGCGATGGGGTTGGAGTTCGATAGGTCAACAGTGCAGTCATCTGGTCCCCAGTAACCAGGCCTCAATTAAATCACTCCGACGTCCTTTGAATAGCTAACTAATGGCAGCATTACTTATTAGCCGCTTAACTGTTTGGAAATTGGGTTTGATTTGTGATTTACCTTCTGCTAGGCTAGGATCAATGATATACAGTGCCTTCAGAAAGTATGCACACCCCTTGACTTATTCCACACTTTGTTGTGTTACAGCCTGAATGTTACAGCAATAATGACAACATGAAAACATGTTTTTAGAAATGTTTGCTAATTTATTGAAAATTAATTACAGAAATATTTAATTTACATACAGTACCAGTCAAAAGTTTGGACACACCTACTCATTCAAAGGTTTTTCTTTATTTTTACTATTTTCTACATTGTAGAATAATGGTGAAGACATATATACCATGAAATAACACATATGGAATCATGTAGTAACCAAAAAAAGTGTTAAACAAATCAAATGATATCTTATATTTGAGATTCTTCAAAGTAGCCACCCTTTGCCTTGATGACAGCTTTGCACACTTTTGGCATTCTCTTAACCAGCTTCATGAGGTAGTCACCTGGAATGCATTTCAATTAACAGGTGTGCCTTCTTAAAAGTTAATTTGCGGAAAAGAAACCACTACTAAAGGACACCAATAATAAGAAGAGACTTGCTTGGGCCAAGAAACACGAGCAATGGACATTAGACCGGTGGAAATCAGTCCTTTGGTCTGATGAGTCCAAATTTGAGATTTTTGGTTCCAACCTCCGTGTCTTTGTGAGACGCAGAGTAGGTGAACGGATGATCTCCGCATGTGTGGTTCCCACCGTGAAGCATGAAGGAGGAGGTGTGATGGTGTGGGGGTGCTTTGCTGGTGACACTGTCTGTGATTTATTTAGAATTCAAGGCACACTTAACCAGCATGGCTACCACAGCATTCTGCAGCAATACGCCATCCCATCTGGTTTGCGATTAGTGGGACTATCATTTGTTTTTCAACAGGACAATGACCCAAAACACACCTCCAGGCTGTGTAAGGGCTATTTGACCAAAAAGGAGAGTGATGGAGTGCTGCATCAGATGACCTGGCCTCCACAATCACCCGACCTCAACCCAATTGAGATAGTTTGGGATGAGTTGGACCGCAGAGTGAAGGAAAAGCAGCCAACAAGTGCTCAGCATATGTGGGAACTCCTTCAAGACTGTTGGAAAAGCATTCCTCATGAAGCTGGTTTTGAGAATGCCAAGAGTGTGCAAAGCTGTCATCAAGGCAAAGGGTGGCCACTATCTAAAATATATTTTGATTTGTTTAAATCTTTTTTGGTTACTACATGATTCCATATGTGTTATTTAATGGTTTTTATGTCTTCACTATTATTCTACAATGTAGAAAATTGTAAAAATAAAGAAAAACCCTTGAATGAGTAGTGTTCTAAAACTTTTGACTGGTAGTGTATATATGTGTGTGTGTGTGTGTGTGTGTGTGTGTGTGTGTGTGTGTTTAGGTCATATAATACAATTTAAAAGTATGCATTAAGGTGTCTGTAATAGAATCAATGTGTTAAAAACTAATGTAGACATTAATAAATATATTTCTACAGCTTCCAAAATAATTGTTATAACGTTGGGGGAGTGCCAAGATGGAGGCATCGTGGCTTCAACACAGCGCCCCCTATCAGTGTGTATAGATAAATCATTGGCTAGGATACTTCCTCTCACATTGTACTAACTAGGCCTATATGCTGTATGCTGTTAACTCCAAAAATACCTTTGGAAAATTGTAGTAGCCTTCTTTTCTTGGCAACAAATTGTTTCACAATAGGCATAGCTTATTCCATTCATATCAATATCTAATACAAATATTGGGTGTTTTATATTAAAAAGTTGAAATTTGACATTTCCATTTGAGTCATTAAGCAGACACTCTAATCCAGAGTGACTTGCGTTTGAAGGTGGCTAGGTGAGACAACCACATCTCACAGTCATAATAACAATACTTTCCTCAATAATGCAGTTTGAAGAATTCAACATTACATCTGAGTATATGTGGCCCCTACTGTAGAGATGTTTAAGACACATGTGGCCCCTACTGTAGAGATGTTTAAGACACATGTAGCCCCTACTGTAGAGATGTTTAAGACACATGTGGCGCCTACTGTAGAGATGTTTAAGACACATGTGGCCCCTACTGTAGAGATGTTTAAGACACATGTAGTCCCTACTGTAGAGATGTTTAAGACACATGTAGTCCCTACTGTAGAGATGTTTAAGACACATGTAGCCTACTGTAGAGATGTTTAAGACCACATGTAGTCCCTACTGTAGAGATGTTTAAGACACATGTGGCCCCTACTGTAGAGATGTTTAAGACCACATGTAGCCCCTACTGTAGAGATGTTTAAGACCACATGTAGTCCCTACTGTAGAGAAGTTTAAGACCACATGTAGCCCCTACTGTAGAGATGTTTAAGACACATGTGGCCCCTACTGTAGAGATGTTTAAGACACATGTGGCCCCTACTGTAGAGATGTTTAAGACCACATGTAGTCCCTACTGTAGAGATGTTTAAGACACATGTGTGTGTGTGTGTCTATGTGTGTGTGGTGTGTGTGTGTGTGTGTGTTGTGTGTGTGTGTGTGTGTGTGTGTGTGTGTGTGTCTATGTGTGTGTGTGTGTGTGTGTGTGGTCGATGTGTGTGTGTGTGTGTGTGGTGTGTGTGTGGTGTGTGTCTATGTGTGTGTGTGTGTGTGTGTGTGTGTGTGTGTGTGTGTGGTGTGTCTATGTGTGTTGTGTGTGTGTGTGTGTGGTCTATGTGTGTGTGTGTGTGTGTGTGTGTGTGTGTGTGTGGTGTGTGTGTGTGTGTCTATGTGTGTGTGTGTGTGTGTGTGTGTGTGTGGTGTTTGTGTGTGTGTTGTTGTGTGTGTGTGTGTGTGTGTGTGTGTGTGTGTGTGTGTGTGTTGTGTGTGTTGTGTGTGTGTGTGTGTGTGTGTGTGTGTTGGTTGTGTGTGTGTGTGTGTGTGTGTGTTGTGTGTGTGTGTGTGTGTTGTGTGTGTGTGTGTGTGTTGTGTGTGTGTGTGTGTGTGTGTTGTGTGTGTGTTATGTGTGTTGTGTGTCTATTGTGTGTGTGTGTGTGTGTGTGTGTTGTGTGTGTGTGTGTGTGTGTGTGTGTGTCTATGTGTGTGTGTGTGTGTGCGTGTTCTGTGTGTGCAGCGGTAGTTCCTTTGGAGCGGAGTGTCCCAGTTGGCAGTTTCCCAGGCCTTCACGTTATTGAGTCAGCAGTGGCACATGGCCAAAACACACACAAACACACACACACACACACACAGTGTGATTAAACTGAGTGCTTCTGGCAACTTCGTCCTCTCTCCCACAATAAACAAAAAGGAAGACAGTCTCCACTGGAGCATGTCCAAATCTAGACATTACAGTAACAGTCTGTCACTATGGACATGTTTCCCATCCGGCTACTACAGTAATACAGGGAAATGTGTTGCCAGCTGTTTATCACATCAGAGTTACTGTAAATCTCTGTCAGACAGCTGTTTATCACATCAGAGGTACTGTAAATCTCTGTCAGACAGCTGTTTATCACATCAGAGGTATTGTAAATCTCTGTCAGACAGCTGTATATCACATCAGAGTTACTGTAAATCTCTGTCAGACAGCTGTTTATCACATCAGAGGTACTGTAAATCTCTGTCAGACAGCTGTTTATCACATCAGAGTTACTGTAAATCTCTGTCAGACAGCTGTTTATCACATCAGAGGTACTGTAAATCTCTGTCAGACAGCTGTTTATCACATCAGAGTTACTGTAAATCTCTATCAGACAGCTGTTTATCACATTAGAGTTACTGTAAATCTCTGTCAGACAGCTGTTTATCACATTAGAGTTACTGTAAATCTCTATCAGACAGCTGTTTATCACATTAGAGTTACTGTAAATCTCTATCAGACAGCTGTTTATCACATCAGAGGTACTGTAAATCTCTATCAGACAGCTGTATATCACATTAGAGTTACTGTAAATCTCTGTCAGACAGCTGTTTATCACATCAGAGTTACTGTAAATCTCTATCAGACAGCTGTATATCACATCAGAGTTACTGTAAATCTCTGTCAGACAGCTGTTTATCACATCAGAGTTACTGTAAATCTCTATCAGACAGCTGTATATCACATCAGAGTTACTGTAAAGCTCTGTCAGACAGCTGTTTATCACATCAGAGGTACTGTAAATCTCTGTCAGACAGCTGTTTATCACATCAGAGTTACTGTAAATCTCTGTCAGACAGCTGTTTATCACATCAGAGGGACATCTGTATCTGGGGTTATGAAAGAAACCAGGCTCTGCCTGAAGGGTTATAGCTAGTTGTAGTACACATAAAGCTGTACGTAAATGATGGTTCCCTGAGGTGGGAAACATTAATAACACGTCTCTTTCTCCCTTTATCTGATACCATATAAGATCTCCATAATAAATGTTGAACATCTACAAACAGAACATCACGTGCCTCTGTGTAATACAAACCCATGTCTTTCTCCCGCAGAGAATCATCTCACATGCCAAAGACACACATGCCAAGAACATACAACACACATGCCACGAACATACAACACACATGCCACGAACATACAACACACATGCCACGAACATACAACACACATGCCACGAACATACAACACACATGCCACGAACATACAACACACATGCCACGAACATACAACACACATGCCACAAACATACAACACACATGCCAAGAACATACAACACACATGCCAAGAACATACAACACACATGCCACAAACATAAAACTCACATGCCAAGAACATACAACACACATGCCAAGAACATACACATGCCAAGAACATACAACACACATGCCAAGAACATACACATGCCAAGAACATACAACACACATGCCAAGAACATACACATGCCAAACGCATGAAGGAAGAAAAGAAGGATGCAACAGTATGCATTCTATAATACTCTATCTGTCAACATGGAATGTAAGTTGGGATAACTCACAATGTTAAGTTAAAAATGCAAATGCTGCACGATAACCTAATTAGCTGAGACAACAACAAAAAATTATAGTGCGGTAATGCAGCCTGGTCTCATAGACCAGACGTAACATAGTAAACATAATTCCAGGATACTCAAATTAGTATGATATGTTACGTTTGGTATTAGGTACCTAAGACAGAAGGTTACTTAAGACAAAAACCCAAACGTTGCGTGTTCGAATCTCATAACGGACAACTTCAGCATTTTAGCTAATTAGCAACTTTTCAACTACTTACTACTTTTTTATCTACTTTGCAACTACTTATCATGTTAGCTAACCCTTCCCCTAACCTTAACCCTTTCAGCTAGCCCTTCCGTTAACCCTAACCTAAACCCTTAGCCCTAACCCTAACCCCTAAACTTGCTAACGTCAGCCAGCTAGCTAGCGTTAGCGTTAGCCACCTAGCTAACGTTAGCCGCAACAAATCATACGTTTGCAAATTCGTAACATATTGTACATTTAGCAAATTCGTACCATATTGTACATTTTGCAAATTCGTAATATATCGTATGAATTGTAATTTATAACATATCATACGAAATGGATGATGGACATCCACATATTAATACATACCATACGAAAGGTAACACATCATACTAAATGGAGTGTCTCAGATTTAGGTACAGAATAATACAAAATGCTCTGAGACCAAGTTGGGTAACACGGCTATACCCTAGAAAGGCATTGGTATGTTCTAATTTCAGAGTCAGTGTGCAGCAAACACCCCCCCCCCCCCCCCGTCCCTGTCCCCCCCCCGTCCCCCCGTCCCCCCACCATCCCCCCCAACCCCCCCGTCCCCCCCCCCAGTCCCCACACACACACACTCTGCTTTCCCTTAAACTGTTTACCACTTGTGTTTATAGGAATACCAGGACACACAACTCCCTTATCAGGAGTAGAGCGTCTCAATGTCTTGTGCTGCTGCTGCAGTGAGGAGGAGAAGAAGGCTGGTCGATAGGCCTCTGTCTGTGTCCCAAACGGTAACCTATTCCCTATGAGCTATGTGAAGCCCTGGTCAAAATTAGTAGACCGTATACAGGGAATAGGGTGCTATTTGGGAAGCAGCCTCTGTCATCTGTCAGTGCAGGAATGCCAGGCCAAGTAATTTACTCCCAGTCTGGGACCTGAGGCCCCACCACATCACTACCACTACACGGCTGCTTCTCTCTGCTCTCTGGACACACACACACACCCTCTGCGCTAACCTCCATTAGAGCAGTGTGCTACTGGGAATTCCTCTGGACATCTGCAGAAGCCTCCCCAAAAGACTCCCTCCCCAGTCCCCTCCCTTATTTTTTGAACGGGGAGGTCAGATTTGATGTTGCTACTACTGTCTTGACCGCTTCACCCAGCTTCCCGTCTGAAATAGGCTATAATATCACCCAGCTTCCCGTCTGAAATAGGTTATAATATCACCCAGCTTCCCGTCTGAAATAGGTTATAATATCACCCAGCTTCCCGTCTGAAATAGGTTATAATATCACCCAGCTTCCCGTCTGAAATAGGTTATAATATCACCCAGCTTCCCGTCTGAAATAGGTTATAATATCACCCAGCTTCTCATCTGAAATAGGCTATAATATCACCCAGCTTCCCGTCTGAAATAGGCTATAATATCACCCAGCTTCCCGTCTGAAATAGTTTATAATATCACCCAGCTTCCCGTCTGAAATAGGTTATAATATCACCCAGCTTCCCGTCTGAAATAGGTTATAATATCACCCAGCTTCCCGTCTGAAATAGGTTATAATATCACCCAGCTTCCCGTCTGAAATAGGTTATAATATTACCCAGCTTCCCGTCTGAAATAGGTAAAATAATATCACCCAGCTTCCCATCTGAAATAGGTTATAATATCACCCAGCTTCCCGTCTGAAATAGGTTATAATATCACCCAGCTTCCCGTCTGAAATAGGTTATAATATCAACCAGCTTCCCGTCTGAAATAGGTTATAATATCACCCAGCTTCCCGTCTGAAATAGGTTATAATATCACCCAGCTTCCCGTCTGAAATAGGTAAAATAATATCACCCAGCTTCCCGTCTGAAATAGGTTATAATATCACCCAGCTTCCCGTCTGAAATAGGTTATAATATCACCCAGCTTCCCGTCTGAAATAGGTTATAATATCACCCAGCTTCCCGTCTGAAATAGGTAAAATAAAATCACCCAGCTTCCCGTCTGAAATAGGTTATAATATCACCCAGCTTCCCGTCTGAAATAGGCTATAATATCACCCAGCTTCCCATCTGAAATAGGTTATAATATCACCCAGCTTCCCGTCTGAAATAGGTTATAATATCACCCAGCTTCCCGTCTGAAATAGGCTATAATATCATCCAGCTTCCCATCTGAAATAGGTTATAATATCACCCAGCTTCCAGTCTGAAATAGGTTATAATATCACCCAGCTTCCCGTCTGAAATAGGTTATAATATCACCCAGCTTCCAGTCTGAAATAGGTTATAGTATCACCCAGCTTCCCGTCTGAAATAGGCTATAATATCACCCAGCTTCCCATCTGAAATAGGTTATAATATCACCCAGCTTCCAGTCTGAAATAGGTTATAATATCACCCAGCTTCCCGTCTGAAATAGGTTATAATATCACCCAGCTTCCCGTCTGAAATAGGTTATAATATCACCCAGCTTCCAGTCTGAAATAGGTTATAATATCACCCAGCTTCCCGTCTGAAATAGGTTATAATATCACCCAGCTTCCCGTCTGAAATAGGTTATAATATCACCCAGCTTCCCGTCTGAAATAGGTTATAATATCACCCAGCTTCCCGTCTGAAATAGGTTATAATATCAGCCAGCTTCCCGTCTGAAATAGGTTATAATATCACCCAGCTTCCCGTCTGAAATAGGTTATAATATCACCCAGCTTCCCGTCTGAAATAGGTTATAATATCACCCAGCTTCCCGTCTGAAATAGGTAAAATAATATCACCCAGCTTCCCGTCTGAAATAGGTTATAATATCACCCAGCTTCCCGTCTGAAATAGGTTATAATATCACCCAGCTTCCCGTCTGAAATAGGTAAAATAATATCACCCAGCTTCCCGTCTGAAATAGGCTATAATATCACCCAGCTTCCAGTCTGAAATAGGTTATAATATCACCCAAATTCCCGTCTGAAATAGGCTATAATATCACCCAGCTTCCCATCTGAAATAGGTTATAATATCACCCAGCTTCCCGTCTGAAATAGGTTATAATATCACCCAGCTTTCCGTCTGAAATAGGTTATAATATCACCCAGCTTCCCGTCTGAAATAGGTTATAATATCACCCCAGCTTCCCGTCTGAAATAGGTTATAATATCACCCAGCTTCCCGTCTGAAATAGGTTATAATATCACCCAGCTTCCAGTCTGAAATAGGTTATAATATCACCCAGCTTCCCGTCTGAAATAGGCTATAATATCACCCAGCTTCCCGTCTGAAATAGGTTATAATATCACCCAGCTTCCAGTCTGAAATAGGTTATAATATCACCCAGCTTCCCGTCTGAAATAGGTTATAATATCACCCAGCTTCCCGTCTGAAATAGGTTATAATATCACCCAGCTTCCCGTCTGAAATAGGTTATAATATCACCCAGCTTCCCGTCTGAAATAGGTTATAATATCACCCAGCTTCCCGTCTGAAATAGGCTATAATATCACCCAGCTTCCCGTCTGAAATAGGTTATAATATCACCCAGCTTCCCGTCTGAAATAGGTTATAATATCACCCAGCTTCTCGTCTGAAATAGGTTATAATATCACCCAGCTTCCAGTCTGAAATAGGTTATAATATCACCCAGCTTCCCGTCTGAAATAGGTTATAATATCACCCAGCTTCCCGTCTGAAATAGGTTATAATATCACCCAGCTTTCCGTCTGAAATAGGCTATACACTCACACACATGCACACACACAGAGAGACACTGTAAATATGTACTGTTCTCTCAGTAATCTCTAACTAATCGTCGTATCAATAATCTTCTTTTATGTACCGTGGCAGTGTATCCTTGAACAAAGATATGCCAATCAGAGCATATGAGCCAATCACAGTGTATGAGCCAATCAGAGCATATGGAATGTTTAACTATAACATATAATGTATATGCTATACGTAAACATTCCGAAGGTCATGACAACAAGCTGACTAGAACTTATAAAACTGTCTGGCAGGAACACATTGATATACCATAAAGAATAGGGCATACAGAATTGCATTTAGTAGGTCGAAAACTACAAGCATTTCACACTAACATAAAGCAGTAGAGTATGGTATGTCTACTGTATTTAAGCTATGAACTTCCCTGTACCAATACAAATAACTCATTTCAACTTCAGTATGGTCATATTAAACTGAAATGGACAACAAATATGCATGGCTCCACCATTGAAGACTGGAATCCATCAAGACAAATATGCATGGCTCCACCACTGAAGACTGAAATCCATCAAGACTGTTAAGTTTTCTCAAAAAAAGTATTTCAGGTTCGAGACAGGACGAGTAAGGGGATTAAAATGGAGTGATTGTTGGTTGGGAGGGTTTTCATGGTAGAGAGGTGCTTGGTTGGGAGGGTTTTCATGTTAGAGGGAATTGTAGACCTCCATAAGTCTGGTTCATCCTTGGGAGCAGTTTCCAAACACCTGAAGGTACCACGTTCATTTGTGCAAACAATAGTACGTAAGTATAAACACCATGGGACCACGTAGCCATCATATCACTCAGGAAGGAGACTCGTTCTGTCTCCTAGAGATGAACGTACTTTGGTGCGAAAAGTGCAAATCAATCCCAGAACAACAGCAAAGGACCTTATGAAGATGCTGGAGGAAACAGGTACAAAAGTATCTATATCCACAGTAAAACTAGTCCTATATCGACATAACCTGAAAGGCCGCTCAGCAAGGAAGAAGCCACTGCTCCAAAACCGCCATAAATAATAATATAACAGTATAATAATATATAATAATATGCCATTTAGCAGACGCTTTTATCCAAAGCGACTTACAGTCATGCGTGCATGCATATTTACGTATGGGTAAAAAAGACAGACTACGGTTTGCAACTGCACATGGGGACAAAAATCATACTTTTTGGAGAAATGTCCTCTGGTCTGTTGAAACAAAAATATAACTGTTTGGCCATAATGACCATCGTTAGGTTTGGAGGAAAAAGGGTGTTTCTTGCAAGCCGAAGAACACCATCCCAACCGTGAAGCACGGGGGGTGGCAGCATCATGCTGTGGGGGTGCTTTGCTACAGGAGGGACTGGTGCACTTCACAAAATAGATGGCATCATGAGGAAGGAAAATTATATGGATATATTGAAGCAACATCTCAAGACATCAGTCAGGAAGTTAAAGCTTGGTCGCAAATGGGTCTTCCAAATGGACAATGACCCCAAGCATACTTCCAAAGATGTGGCAAAATGGCTTAAGGACAACAAAGTCAAGGTATTGGAGTGGCCATCACAAAGCCCTGACCTCAATCCTATAGAAAATGTGTGGGCAGAACTGAAAAAGCGTGTGCGAGCAAGGAGGCCTACAAACCTGACTCAGTTACACCAGCTCTGTCAGGAGGAATGGGCCAAAATTCACCCAACTTATTGTGGGAAGCTTGTGGAAGGCTACCCGAAACGTTTGACCCAAGTTTAACAATTTAAAGGCAATGCTACCAACTACTAATTGAGTGTATGTAAACTTCTGACCCACTGGGAATGTGATTAAATAAATAACAGCTGAAATAAATCATTCTCTCTACTATTATTCTGACATTTCACAGTCTTAAAATGAAGTGGTGATCCTAACTGACCTAAGACAGGGAATTTGTACTAGGATTAAATGTCAGGAATTGTGAAAAACTGAGTTTAAATGTATTTGGCTAAGGTGTATGTAAACTTCAGACTTCAACTGTACGTCTATCATATTGTAGTTGTTTCAACACTCATCCGAAGCCCAATGTCTATCATGTATCATGCCACAAGGCTCCATATTGGTCTACCTCTCTCTCGCTCTCTCTCTCTCTGTGTCTGCTGCCTGCCACAGGGAGGGAGGGAGGTATGGAGGGGAGGAATGGAAGCAGGGAGGGAGGGAGGGAGGTATGGAGGGGAGGAATGGAAGCAGGGAGGGAGGGAGGTATGGAGGGGAGGAATGGAAGCAGGGAGGGAGGGAGTGGTCGGTATGGAGGGGAGGAATGGGAAGCAGGGAGGGAGGGAGGGAGGTATTGAGGGGAGGAATGGAAGCAGGGAGGGAGGGAGGTATGGAGGGGAGAATGGGAAGGCAGGGAGGGAGGGAGGGAGGTATGGAGGGGAGGAATGGAAGCAGGGAGGGAGGGAGGGAGGTATGGAGGGGAGGAATGGAAGCAGGGAGGGAGGGAGGGAGTATGGAGGGAGGAGGTATGGAGGGGATGAATGGAAGCAGGGAGGAGGGAGGGAGGTATGGAGGGGAGGAATGGAAGCAGGGAGGTGTAGGGAGGGAGGTATGGAGGGGAGGAATGGAGCAGGGAGGGAGGGAGGTATGGAGGGGAGGAATGGAAGCAGGGAGGGAGTGGGAGGTATGGAGGGAGGAATTGAAGCAGGATGGAGGAGTTATGTAGGGAGGAATGGAAGCAGGGTAGGGAGGGAGGTATTGAGGGATGAATGGAAGGCAGGGAGGGGGGAGGTATGGAGGGAGGAATGGAAGCAGGAGGGAGGGAGGTATGGAGGGGAGGAATGGAAGCAGGGAGGTGCGGGGAGGAGTGTATGGGGGAGGATGGAAGCAGGGAGGGGGGAATGCAGAGGGTAGGATGAAGCAGGGAGGGAGGGAGGAGGTATATGGAGGGGAGGAATGGACCAGGAGGAGGGAGGGAGTTAGGAGGAGGAATGGAAGCAGGGAGGGAGGGAGGGAGGTATGGAGGGAGGGAGGGGCAGAGGCTGTTTGATGCCTCACCTGAGTAGAACAGCTCATTTGGGACATTCTGTGTGGGGGGGGGGGATGTTTCTGGTCTGAAGTTGGAACAGCCCAGTCGGTCAGACTGTCTCTGTTTCTATTAAGGACCTGACACCATGCCTCTGTCATCCAGGCTATTTAAAACCAGGAGGAGGAAGAGGAGGAGGAGGAAGAGGACCATGTTGTCTAAACTGTAGTTACACCACAAAGCTAATTTGCAATGTGAATTCACATCATATTTGTCAACTGTACATTCTTCTAAACTCAGCAAAAAAAGAAACGTCCTCTCACTGTCAACTGCATTTATTTTCAGCAAACTTAACATGTGTAAATATTTGTATGAACATAACAAGATTCAACAACTGAGACATAAACTGAACAAGTTCCACAGACGTGACAAACAGAAATTGAATAATGTGTCCCTGAACAAAGGGGGGGTCAAAATCTAAAGTAACAGTCAGTATATGTTGTGACCACCAGCTGCATTAAGTACTGCAGTGCATCTCCTCCTCATGGACTGCACCAGATTTGCCAGTTCTTGCTGTGAGATGTTACCCCACTCTTCCACCAAGGCACCTGCAAGTTCCCGGACATTTCTGGGGGGAATGGCCCTAGCCCTCACCCTCCGATCCAACAAGTCCCAGACGTGCTCAATGGGATTGAGATCCGGGCTCTTCACCGGCCATGGCAGAACACTGACATTCCTGTCTTGCAGGAAATCACGCACAGAATGAGCAGTATGGCTGGTGGCATTGTCATGCTGGAGGGTCATGTCAGGATGAGCCTGCAGGAAGGGTACCACATGAGGGAAGAGGATGTCTTCCCTGTAACGCATAGCGTTGAGATTGCCTGCAATGACAACAAGCTCAGTCCAATGATGCTGTGACACACCGCCCCAGACCATGACGGCTCCTCCACCTCCAAATCGATCCCGCTCCAGAGTACAGGGCTCGGTGTAACGCTCATTCCTTTGACGATAAACGTGAATCCGACCATCACCCCTGGTGAGACAAAACCGCGACTCATCAGTGAAGAGCACTTTTTGCCAGTCCTGTCTGGTCCAGCGACGGTGGGTTTGTGCCCATAGGCGACGTTGTTGCCGGTGATGTCTGGTGAGGACCTGCCTTACAACAGGCCTACAAGCCCTCAGTCCAGCCTCTCTCAGCCTATTGCGGACAGTCTGAGCACTGATGAAGGGATTGTGCGTTCCTGGTGTAACTCAGGCAGTTGTTGTTGTCATCCTGTACCTGTCCCGCAGGTGTGATGTTCGGATGTACCGATCGTGTGCAGGTGTTGTTACACGTGGTCTGCCACTGCGAGGATGATCAGCTGTCCGTCCTGTCTCCCTGTAGCGCTGTCTTAGGCGTCTCACAGTACGGACATTGCAATTTATTGCCCTGGCCACATCTGCAGTCCTCATGCCTCCTTGCAGCATGCCTAAGGCACGTTCACGCAGATGAGCAGGGACCCTGGGCATCTTTCTTTTGGTGTTTTTCAGAGTCAGTAGAAAGGCCTCTTTAGTGTCCTATGTTTTCATAACTGTGGCCTTTAATTGCCTACCGTCTGTAAGCTGTTAGTGTCTTAACGACCGTTCCACAGGTGCAAGTTCATTAATTGTTTATGGTTCATTGAACAAGCATGGGAAACAGTGTTTAAACCCTTTACAATGAAGATCTGTGAAGTTATTTTGATTTTCACAAATTATCTTTGAAAGACAGGATCCTGAGAAAGGGACGTTTCTTTTTTTGCTGAGTTTATATATCCTATACACTTAATCAGTTAATTTAGGAAACCCAAGCTTACTTGAATCACATCTTCATCTTCAATCAGTAGAAAAGGTTGAGAAGTGGATACCAGCTTGAGAACACTGGAGCATGGCTTTACAGTCCCTGCACAACATGAAAAGGGGCTTGTAGGAAGGGCCCCCATACCCCATAGAGGAAATTAGTCTTAAAATACATTATGTGACTAGGCAGGCGTAATTGCAACCCCCACGGGTGATTCAAAATTAGGGTTAATTTTAAAAGGGAAACCCACTTTAAGATGAAAGTAAATTTACATACTTTAAAAAGGCCTGAAAAAAAAACTTCTTTTCCCCCCCAATAAAATCCAAAATATTTTTAAAGACCCAAGGTAATTAACACATTTTAACAAAAGAATATTCCCCCAAACCCTTTTTGGGCCTGGGCATCTAAAAACCTCCCAACAAAAAGGGGCTGGGGGGGGGCCCCCTTAGGGGAAAGCCCCCACTTTTCCCCAGGGGGTTCAGTCTACCAATGATAAGGAAAGGGTAGGGCGGCCAAGGGAATTTGTTAATTTTAACCCTTTGTCCCCCGGGCCCCTTCAAGTCGCCAACCCCCCTGCCCCCCCCAAAACGGCAGTAGAAACGGGGGGAAAGGGCGAAAATTAAAGGAAAAAAAAAAAGGGGGGGGAAAAAAAACCCCAAAAAGGGAAAAAAAAAAAAAAGGGGGGGGGGGGGGGGGGGAAACCCGGGGGAGGAGTTGGGGGGAAAAGAAGGGGGGAAGGGGAGGGAAGGGGGGGGAAGATGGGGAAAAACCCCAAAAAAGGGGGGAAAAAGGGAAGAGGGGGGGGGGCGAACAAGGAAAGAGAAAAAAAGAACCCCCAAAGATAATTTAAAAAAATTAAAAAAAAAATAAAAAAAGAGAGAGAGGGGGGGAAAAAAAAAAGGAGGAAGGGAGAAAAGGGGCAAAAGGGGGGGGAAAAAAGGAAAAGGGGGAAAAAAATAAAAAAAAAAAAATAATAAAAAAAGGGAAGAGGAAAGAGAGAGGAAAAAAGAAGGAAGAAAGGAAAAAAAAAAGGGAGAGAAAAAGGGGAAGATAGAGGGAGAAAAAAAGGGGAAGAAGGGGAAAAAGGGGGAAGAAAAAGGAGAGAGAAGAAGAAAGGAGGGGGAAAAAGGAGAGAGAGGGAGAGGGAGAAGAAGAGTAGTTTCACGGCTCTCCATTTTCTATTCTCCCATGTGATATTATGGATATGCTAACCTCATACCTTCCCCAACAAGCTGCGGTGATAATGGGAAAAGCCGTTTAAACACAGAACATATTGCACTGGCTCTGACCTAGATAGCACAGAGACTAGCCTCTATTTGAATTATAGCACACACACACACACACATACACCCCCCCCCCCCACACACACACACACACATACACCCCCCCCCCCCACACACACACACACACATACACCCCCCCCCCCCCCCCCCCCACACACTGGTTCATGACCTCTCGAGTTCTAACACCCCACTGTCCATATTACCCAATGGGAGCAGAACAGAACAGAACAGAGCAGAGCAGAACAGAGCAGAACAGAGCAGAACAGAGCAGAGCAGAACAGAGCAGAACAGAGCAGAACAGAGCAGAACAGAACAGAGCAGAACAGAGCAGAACAGAGCAGAACAGAACAGAGCAGAACAGAGCAGAACAGAGCAGAACAGAGCAGAACAGAGCAGAACAGAACAGAGCAGAACAGAGCAGAACAGAGCAGAACAGACAGAACAGAGCAGAACAGAGCAGAACAGAGCAGAACAGAGCGAACAGAGCAGAAAGAGAGAACAAGAACAGAGCAAACAGAAAAAAACAGAGCAAAAACAGAAAGAGCAAACGAGCAGAAAAAGAACAGAAAAGAACAGAGCAGAACGAGCAAGCAGAAAGGCCGGGAGAACAGAAAAAAACAGGCAGAGCGAACAGAGCGAACAGAAGGGAACAAGCAGAAAGGGAACAAGCAGAACAGAACAGAACAAGAGAAAAGAGCAGACAGAAAGAGCAGAACAGGCAAACAGACAAACAGAGCAAAAACAGAACAGAACAGAAAGGCAAACAGAGAGAGCAGAACAGAGCAGAAAGAGAGAGCAGAACAAGCAGAAAAGAACAGAAAGAACAGAAAAGAGCAGAACAGAGCAGAGCAGAACAGAGCAGAAAAGAAAAAGGAAGGGAGAGCAGAGCAAAAGCAGAACAGGAGCGAAAGAGCAAACAGAGCAGACAGAAACGAGCAGAGACAGGCAGAACCAGAACGAGCAGAAACAAGCAGAGCAAAAAAAGGCAGAAAACAGAGCAAACAGAGCAGAACAGAGCAGCGCAAACAAACAAGCAGAACAGAGCAGAGCAGAAACAGAGCAGAAAAACAGAGCAGAACCGGAGACGCCAAGCAGACAGGCGAACAGACAGAACAGAACAGACGAAAAAAACAGAAAAAGAAGAGCCAGAAACAAAAACAGAACAGACGAACAAGCAGAAACAGACAAAAAAAAAACAGAACAAGCAGAAAAAAACAGAACAAAAGAACAGACAGACAAAAAGAAAGAGCAAACAGAGCAAACAAAGAGCAGAACAGAAGGAAAAAGAACAAACAGAACAGAAAGAACAGAACAAACAGAAAAGAAACAGAAAGAGGCAGAACGAACAGAAAGAGCAGAGCAGAACAGAACAAACAGACAGAAAAGAAAAAGGAACAGAACAGAACAAAAAACGAACAGAACAGAGCAGAGCAGAAAAAGAACAGAACAGAACAGAGCAGAACAGAACAACACAGAACAGAGCAGAGCAGAACAGAACAGAACAGAGCAGAGCAGAACAGAACAGAACAGAGCAGAACAGAGCAGAACAGAACAGAACAGAACAGAACAGAACAGAGCAGAGCAGAACAGAACAGAACAGAACAGAACAGAACAGAACAGAACAGCAGAACAGGGGGAAGGAAGGCTAGTAGGAAATGGGTTGGGAGTACAACATATTGTGGTTGTACGCTCTGTGGTCCTCTGTAGCTCAACTGATAGAGCATGGCGCTTGTAACGCCAAGGTAGTGGGTTTGATCCCCGGGACCACCCATACTCAAAAATGTATGCACGCATGACTGTAAGTCGCTTTGGATAAAAGCGTCTACTAAATGGCATATTATTATATTCCTAGAACTAAACTTTTCACAGATCATCAACTCATTTTCCGAAAACTACTGATACACCAAACATTATCTGTTCACAGCAAGTTTGTTAAATAGTCCATAACGACCTTATCATGACATAAAACATTTAGCAACGTTTGAAAACTCTCTGGTTTAACAAGAACCATCAGTGGAGTTTAAGAATGGAAAGAAACAATGCTGTGTGCCCTTGGAGTTTGAGAGTGGTGCCCCTGTCTATCTGTCTGTCTGTCTGTCTGTCTGTCTGTCTGTCTGTCTGTCTGTCTGTCTGTCTGTCTGTCTGTCTGTCTGTCTGTCTGTCTGTCTGTCTGTCTGTCTGTCTGTCTGTCTGTCTGTCTGTCTGTCTGTCTGTCTGTCTGTCTGTCTGTCTGTCTGTCTGTCTGTCTAACCCTAAATCTGTCTGTCTATCTATCTGTCTGTCTATCTGTCTATCTGTCTGTCTGTCTGTCTGTCTGTCTGTCTGTCTATCTGTCTGTCTGTCTGTCTGCCTGCCTGCCTGTCTGTCTGTCTGTCTGTCTGTCTGTCTGTCTGTCTGTCTATCTGTCTGTCTGTCTGTCTGCCTGCCTGCCTGTCTGTCTGTCTGTCTGTCTGTCTGTCTGTCTGTCTATCTGTCTGTCTAACCCTAACCCTGTCTGTTTGTCTATAGAGTTATTTTGACTAGATCTGGGGCGGCAGGTAGCCTATTGGTTAAGAGCGTTGGGCCAGTAACCGAAAGGTCAATGGTTCGAATCCCCAAGCCGAATAGGTGAAAAATCTGTCGATGTTCCCTTAAACCAGACATTTAACCCTAATTGGGAGTTGCTCTGGATAAGAGCGTCTGCTAAATGACTCAAATGTAAATCTAGTATCAATGACTAATCGACTAGTGACATCTTGTGTTGATGACTCATCGAGAGGCGTGACAATGGAAGTAATTTGATTAAGTTTCATTTTAAGCAAATCAATAATGTAAAGCACTATCTGAGTCCTAGGTAGGTAGTGCACAGAAACGATACTACCAACAATACCCAGCATAGTATACCTAGAGCTCCGGTATCCCCCTGAGAGATCACTGGCTACGGACGGACGGACGCGCACACACACGATAAACAAGCAAAGGACGAGAGTACGAAAAGAAAAGCATTTAATTAACAAACAGAGAGAGAGAGAGAGAGAGAGAGAGAGAGAGAGAGAGAGAGAGAAAAGGAGTATATAGAGAACGAGAGTACAGAGATAGTGAAAGAGAGAGAGAGAGCCCCTCCCTCCCTCCCTGCAGTTGTTTTTCCCCCAGGAGGAAGTGGAGGCCATGGAGGGAGGGAGAGGAGGAGAGGTGGGAAGTATGAAGGAGGAGAGGGGCCTCATTAACTGTTTCAGCTGAGCTGGAGTCTTTGGCGTATCAACAAGCCAGCCCTCTGTTTGCTAACCTTTTATGGGGCCTGACAGCCAGGCTCCAAATGGCTGCCATTCCCATGATACCTCTGTTTTTATAGGCCAGCCAACACATATTAGACCAAGCCTGCCTAGATGTCTCCCTGCCTGCCTGCCTGCCTGCCTCACTGTCTTTCTGTCTTTCTGTCTGTCTGTCTGTCTCCCTGCCTGCCTGTCTGTCTCGCTGTCTCCCTGCCTTACTCCTTGTCTGTCTGTCTGTCTGTCTGCCTGCCTGCCTCACCGTCTTTCTGTCTTTCTGTCAGCCTCCCTGCCTGTCTGTCTCACTTTCTCCCTGCCTTTCTCACTCCCTGTCTGTCTCCCTGCCTGCCTTTCTGTCTGTCTCCCTGCCTCCCTGTCTGTCTCCCTGCCTGCCTTTCTGTCTGTCTCCCTGCCTGCCTTTCTGTCTGTCTCCCTGCCTGCCTTTCTGTCTGTCTCCCTGTCTGCCTGCTAGCTCCATGAGGGAGACAGGTAGCTTAGTGTTCAAGAGCGTTGAGCCAGTAACCGAAAGGTCGCTGGTTTGAATCCCTGAGCCGACTAGGTGAACAATCGGACGATGTGCCATAGAGCAAGGCACTTAACCCTAATTGCTCCTATAAGTCGCTCTGGATAAGAGTGTCTGCTGAATGACGTAAATGTAAATGAAGGCACCATGGGTGTTAGCTAGCGACTTTGCATTACAGTTAGCTAGCTAGCGTTTATGGAGATAGTTTGGCATTGCGAAAAAAAAAGTCCAACCGAAATTAGACTTTCCGCTTTTAACCCAACCCCTCCGAAAGACACACACACAGGTTTTTTGGAGAGGTGCGAGGGGTTGCCACACTGGGAGCCTGGGGAGCTGTTGGGGGTTAAGTGGCTTCTGTCTCCCGTTGCCAGCTCACTTCCCGACAGGCTTTTCCCATTGTACCCGGGATTCAAACTGGCAACCCTCCGGTTACTGGCTCGCCTCTCTTATCGCTAGGCTACCTGCCGCCCCCATCTATGTGTCTATCTATCCATATCGGGGTGGTTCTTCTTCCTCCTGTTGTCAGTTTGTTCTATCCATATCTGGGTGGTTCTTCTTCCTCCTGTTGTCTGTTTGTCTGTTTGCCTGTCTGGATGTTTCAGACTTGATTTGCTGCTGCAGTGCTCTTCAAAGCATTGTTTGCTTTATAGGACAGTGAGTAAAAATGGAGGTGGTTCTCATTTACATACTGTATATAACCCTGGGTGGATACTGTTAGATACTGTATATAGGTGGATACTGTTAGATACTGTATATAGCCCTGGGTGGAGACTGTTTGTCTCAATGGAGAGTTCAGTGTTCGACTAGCCATGTGCGACATGCACGCGCAGATACAAGCCTGCTAGAGTTAGTAGCAAGCGGACGAGCAATACCCTCCGTCGTAGAATGGATGAAACCTGAGCTGGAATGTTAGGCTAACTGAAGCTGGCTAGTTTAGAAAACCCTTAGTAAATCTAGCTTGGCTTCGTAGGACACCACTCTGGCTGGTTCCTGTTGTTAAGGTTTTCTTTTAATGCATTTTTATGGTTAAATGCATTCCATTCAGTTTACGTTTATGCATGTTGACCGCTTGAATAAGACAATTATCTTCTTAAATATTTACATAATAAATGGAGAAAAAAAAACTTTTTCTAACTTCCTGTTGGGAGTTAGTTAGCTATAGTTAGATAAGGAGCGTGCGTATTATATTTCAGTCCACTGGTTGGTTAGCCACATCACTTCTCCAACTATAGCTTCCTCTGCTGGCATAAATGTTAATAACCATAACTTCATTTGACTAATGGATGACAGTATAGATGTTAAAAACAATAACTTCATTGGACTAATATATGACCGTATAGATATTACTAACAAAAACTTCATTTGACTAAAGATGAACATGTAGATGGACCATAACTTCATTTGTCTCAGAACCTGCTAAGGAATAGTGAACAAATACTAGGATGAAACGGGGCAGCAGTAGTTGTATAGATGTGAGAGGGGCAGCAGTAGTTGTATAGATGTCAAAGGGGCAGCAGTAGTTGTATAGATGTGAGAGGGGCAGCAGTAGTTGTATAGATGTCAGAGGGGCAGCAGTAGTTGTATAGATGTCAAAGGGGCAGCAGTAGTTGTATAGATGTCAAAGGGGCAGCAGTAGTTGTATAGATGTCAAAGGGGCAGCAGTAGTTGTATAGATGTCAAAGGGGCAGCAGTAGTTGTATAGATGTCAAAGGGGCAGCAGTAGTTGTATAGATGTCAAAGGGGCAGCAGTAGTTGTATAGATGTCAGAGGGCAGCAGTAGTTGTATAGATGTGAGATGGGCAGCAGTAGTTGTATAGATGTCAGAGGGGCAGCAGTAGTTGTATAGATGTCAGAGGGGCAACAGTAGTTGTATAGATGTCAAAGGGGCAGCAGTAGTTGTATAGATGTGAGAGGGGCAGCAGTAGTTGTATAGATGTCAAAGGGGCAGCAGTAGTTGTATAGATGTCAGAGGGGCAGCAGTAGTTGTATAGATGTGAGAAGGGCAGCAGTAGTTGTATAGATGTCAGAGGGGCAGCAGTAGTTGTATAGATGTGAGAGGGGCAGCAGTAGTTCTATAGATGTGAGAGGGGCAGCAGTAGTTGTATAGATATGAGAGGGGCAGCAGTAGTTGTATAGATGTCAAAGGGGCAGCAGTAGTTGTATAGATGTCAAAGGGGCAGCAGTAGTTGTATAGATGTCAAAGGGGCAGCAGTAGTTGTATAGATGTGAGAGGGGCAGCAGTAGTTGTATAGATGTCAGAGGGGCAGCAGTAGTTGTATAGATGTGAGAGGGGCAGCAGTAGTTGTATAGATGTCAAAGGGGCAGCAGTAGTTGTATAGATGTCAAAGGGGCAGCAGTAGTTGTATAGATGTCAGAGGGCAGCAGTAGTTGTATAGATGTAAGAGGGGCAACAGTAGTTGTATAGATGTCAGATGGGCAGCAGTAGTTGTATAGATGTGAGAGGGGCAGCAGTAGTTGTATAGATCTGAGAGGGGCAGCAGTAGTTCTATAGATGTGAGAGGGGCAGCAGTAGTTGTATAGATGTGAGAGGGGCAGCAGTAGTTGTATAGATGTGAGAGGGGCAGCAGTAGTTGTATAGATGTGAGAGGGGCAGCAGTAGTTGTATAGATGTGAGAGGGGCAGCAGTCGTTGTATAGATGTCAGGGGGCATCAGTAGTTGTATAGATGTGAGAGGGGCAGCAGTAGTTGTATAGATGTCAAAGGGGCAGCAGTAGTTGTATAGATGTCAGAGGGGCAAGCAGTAGTTGTAATAGATGTGAGAGGGGCAGCAGTAGTTGTATAGATGTCAAAGGGGCAGCAGTAGTTGTATAGATGTCAGAGGGGGCAGCAGTAGTTGTATAGATGTGAGAGGGGCAGCAGTAGTTGTATAGATGTCAAAGGGGCAAGCAGTAGTTGTATAGATGTGAGAGGGGCAGCAGTAGTTGTATAGATGTCAAGGGGCAGCAGTAGTTGTATAGATGTCAAAAGGGCAGCAGTAGTTGTATAGATGTCAAAGGGGCAGCAGTAGTTGTATAGATGTCAAAGGGGCAGCAGTAGTTGTATAGATGTGAGAGGGGCAGCAGTAGTTGTATAGATGTCAAAGGGGCAGCAGTAGTTGTATAGATGTCAAAGGGGCAGCAGTAGTTGTATAGATGTCAGAGGGGCAGCAGTAAGTTGTATAGATGTCAAAGGGGCAGCAGTAGTTGTATAGATGTCCAGAGGGGCAGCAGGAGTTATATAGATGTCAAAGGGGCAGCAGTAGTTGTATAGATGTGAGATGGGCAGCAGTAGTTGTATATATGTCAAAGGGGCAGCAGTAGTTGTATAGATGTCAAAGGGGCAGCAGTAGTTGTATAGATGTCAAAGGGGCAGCAGTAGTTGTATAGATGTCAGAGGGCAGCAGTAGTTGTATAGATGTGAGAGGGGCAGCAGTAGTTGTATAGATGTCAAAGGGGCAGCAGTAGTTGTATAGATGTCAAAGGGGCAGCAGTAGTTGTATAGATGTCAAAGGGGCAGCAGTAGTTGTATAGATGTCAAAGGGGCAGCAGTAGTTGTATAGATGTGAGAGGGGCAGCAGTAGTTGTATAGATGTCAAAGGGGGAGCAGTAGTTGTATAGATGTCAAAGGGGCAGCAGTAGTTGTATAGATGTCAGAGGGGCAACAGTAGTTGTATAGATGTGAGAGGGGCAGCAGTAGTTGTATAGATGTCAGAGGGGCAGCAGTAGTTGTATAGATGTGAGAGGGGCAGCAGTAGTTGTATAGATGTGAGAGGGGCAGCAGTAGTTGTATAGATGTCAAAGGGGCAGCAGTAGTTGTATAGATGTCAGAGGGGCAGCAGTAGTTGTATAGATGTCAAAGGGGCAGCAGTAGTTGTATAGATGTCAAAGGGGCAGCAGTAGTTGTATAGATGTGAGAGGGGCAGCAGTAGTTGTATAGATGTGAGAGGGGCAGCAGTAGTTGTATAGATGTGAGAGGGGCAGCAGTAGTTGTATAGATGTGAGAGGGGCAACAGTAGTTGTATAGATGTCAAAGGGGCAGCAGTAGTTGTATAGATGTGAGAGGGGCAGCAGTAGTTGTATAGATGTGAGAGGGGCAACAGTAGTTGTATAGATGTGAGAGGGGCAGCAGTAGTTGTATAGATGTCGAAGGGGCAGCAGTAGTTGTATAGATGTCAGAGGGGCAGCAGTAGTTGTATAGATGTGAGAGGGGCAGCAGTAGTTGTATAGATGTCAAAGGGGCAGCAGTAGTTGTATAGATGTCAGAGGGGCAGCAGTAGTTGTATAGATGTGAGAGGGGCAGCAGTAGTTGTATAGATGTCAAAGGGGCAGCAGTAGTTGTATAGATGTGAGAGGGGCAGCAGTAGTTGTATAGATGTCAAAGGGGCAGCAGTAGTTGTATAGATGTCAGAGGGGCAGCAGTAGTTGTATAGATGTCAAACGGGCAGCAGTAGTTGTATAGATGTCAAAGGGGCAGCAGTAGTTGTATAGATGTGAGAGGGGCAGCAGTAGTTGTATAGATGTCAAAGGGGCAGCAGTAGTTGTATAGATGTCAAAGGGGCAGCAGTAGTTGTATAGATGTCAGAGGGGCAGCAGTAGTTGTATAGATGTCAAAGGGGCAGCAGTAGTTGTATAGATGTCAGAGGGGCAGCAGGAGTTATATAGATGTCAAAGGGGCAGCAGTAGTTGTATAGATGTGAGATGGGCAGCAGTAGTTGTATAGATGTCAAAGGGGCAGCAGTAGTTGTATAGATGTCAAAGGGGCAGCAGTAGTTGTATAGATGTCAAAGGGGCAGCAGTAGTTGTATAGATGTCAGAGGGCAGCAGTAGTTGTATAGATGTGAGAGGGGCAGCAGTAGTTGTATAGATGTCAAAGGGGCAGCAGTAGTTGTATAGATGTCAAAGGGGCAGCAGTAGTTGTATAGATGTCAAAGGGGGCAGCAGTAGTTGTATAGTGTCAAAGGGGCAGCAGTAGTTGTATAGATGTGAGAGGGGCAGCAGTAGTTGTATAGATGTCAAAGGGGCAGCAGTAGTTGTATAGATGTCAAAGGGGCAGCAGTAGTTGTATAGATGTCAGAGGGGCAACAGTAGTTGTATAGATGTGAGAGGGGCAGCAGTAGTTGTATAGATGTCAGAGGGGCAGCAGTAGTTGTATAGATGTGAGAGGGGCAGCAGTAGTTGTATAGATGTGAGAGGGGCAGCAGTAGTTGTATAGATGTCAGAGGGGCAGCTGTAGTTGTATAGATGTGAGAGGGGCAGCAGTAGTTGTATAGATGTCAGAGGGGCAGCAGTAGTTGTATAGATGTCAGAGGGGCAGCAGTAGTTGTATAGATGTGAGAGGGGCAGCAGTAGTTGTATAGATGTGAGAGGGGCAGCAGTAGTTGTATAGATGTGAGAGGGGCAGCAGTAGTTGTATAGATGTGAGAGGGGCAGCAGTAGTTGTATAGATGTGAGAGGGGCAGCAGTAGTTGTATAGATGTCAAAGGGGCAGCAGTAGTTGTATAGATGTCAAAGGGGCAGCAGTAGTTGTATGGATGTCAAAGGGGCAGCAGTAGTTGTATAGATGTGAGAGGGGCAGCAGTAGTTGTATAGATGTCAAAGGGGCAGCAGTAGTTGTATAGATGTGAGAGGGGCAGCAGTAGTTGTATAGATGTGAGAGGGGCAGCAGTAGTTGTATAGATGTGAGAGGGGCAGCAGTAGTTGTATAGATGTCAAAGTGGCAGCAGTAGTTGTATAGATGTGAGAGGGGCAGCAGTAGTTGTATAGATGTCAAAGGGGCAGCAGTAGTTGTATAGATGTGAGAGGGGCAGCAGTAGTTGTATAGATGTCAAAGGGTTAGCAGTAGTTGTATAGATGTCAAAGGGGCAGCAGTAGTTGTATAGATGTCAAAGGGGCAGCAGTAGTTGTATGGATGTCAAAGGGGCAGCAGTAGTTGTATAGATGTGAGAGGGGCAGCAGCAGTTGTATAGATGTGAGAGGGGCAGCAGTAGTTGTATAGATGTGAGAGGGGCAGCAGTAGTTGTATAGATGTCAAAGGGGCAGCAGTAGTTGTATAGATGTCAGAGGGCAGCAGTAGTTGTATAGATGTGAGAGGGGCAGCAGTAGTTGTATAGATGTGAGAGGGGCAGCAGTAGTTGTATAGATGTCAAGGGGGCAGCAGTAGTTGTATAGATGTCAAAGGGGCAGCAGTAGTTGTATAGATGTCAGAGGGGCAGCAGTAGTTGTATAGATGTCAGGGGGCAGCAGTAGTTGTATAGATGTCAGAGGGGCAGCAGTAGTTGTATAGATGTCAGAGGGGCAGCAGTAGTTGTATAGATGTCAAAGGGGCAGCAGTAGTTGTATAGATGTCAGAGGGGCAGCAGTAGTTGTATAGATGTCAAAGGGGCAGCAGTAGTTGTATAGATGTCAAAGGGGCAGCAGTAGTTGTATAGATGTCAAAGGGCAGCAGTAGTTGTATAGATGTGAGAGGGGCAGCAGTAGTTGTATAGATGTCAGAGGGGCAGCAGTAGTTGTATAGATGTCAAAGGGGCAGCTGTAGTTGTATAGATGTCAGAGGGGCAGCAGTAGTTGTATAGATGTCAAAGGGGCAGCAGTGGTTGTATAGATGTCAGAGGGGCAGCAGTAGTTGTATAGATGTCAAAGGGGCAGCAGTAGTTGTATAGATGTCAGAGGGGCAGCAGTAGTTGTATAGATGTCAGAGGGGCAGCAGTAGTTGTATAGATGTGAGAGGGGCAGCAGTAGTTGTATAGATGTGAGAGGGGCAGCAGTATTTGTATAGATGTGAGAGGGGCAGCAGTAGTTGTATAGATGTGAGAGGGGCAGCAGTAGTTGTATAGATGTCAGAGGGCAGCTGTAGTTGTATAGATGTGAGAGGGGCAGCAGTAGTTGTATAGATGTCAGAGGGGCAGCTGTAGTTGTATAGATGTGAGAGGGGCAGCAGTAGTTGTATAGATGTGAGAGGGGCAGTAGTAGTTGTATAGATGTGAGAGGGGCAGCAGTAGTTGTATAGATGTGAGAGGGGCAGTAGTAGTTGTATAGATGTCAGAGGGGCAGCAGTAGTTGTATAGATGTCAGAGGGCAGCAGTAGTTGTAAGAGGGGCAGCAGTAGTTGTATAGATGTGAGAGGGGCAGCAGTAGTTGTATAGATGTCAGAGGGGCAGCAGTAGTTGTATAGATGTCAGAGGGCAGCAGTAGTTGTATAGATGTCAAAGGGGCAGCAGTAGTTGTATAGATGTCAAAGGGGCAGCAGTAGTTGTATAGATGTCAAAGGGGCAGCAGTAGTTGTATAGATGTCAAAGGGGCAGCAGTAGTTGTATAGATGTGAGAGGGGCAGCAGTAGTTGTATAGATGTCAGGGGGCATCAGTAGTTGTATAGATGTCAAAGGGGCAGCAGTAGTTGTATAGATGTCAAAGGGGCAGCAGTAGTTGTATAGATGTCAAAGGGGCAGCAGTAGTTGTATAGATGTGAGAGGGGCAGCAGTAGTTGTATAGATGTCAAAGGGGCAGCAGTAGTTGTATAGATGTCAAAGGGGCAGCAGTAGTTGTATAGATGTGAGAGGGGCAGCAGTAGTTGTATAGATGTCAGAGGGGCAACAGTAGTTGTATAGATGTGAGAGGGGCAGCAGTAGTTGTATAGATGTCAGAGGGGCAGCAGTAGTTGTATAGATGTGAGAGGGGCAGCAGTAGTTGTATAGATGTGAGAGGGGCAGCAGTAGTTGTATAGATGTCAAAGGGTTAGCAGTAGTTGTATAGATGTCAAAGGGGCAGCAGTAGTTGTATGGATGTCAAAGGGGCAGCAGTAGTTGTATAGATGTGAGAGGGGCAGCAGTAGTTGTATAGATGTGAGAGGGGCAGCAGTAGTTGTATAGATGTCAAAGGGTTAGCAGTAGTTGTATAGATGTCAAAGGGGCAGCAGTAGTTGTATAGATGTCAAAGGGGCAGCAGTAGTTGTATAGATGTCAGAGGGGCAGCAGTAGTTGTATAGATGTCAAAGGGGCAGCAGTAGTTGTATAGATGTGAGAGGGGCAGCAGTAGTTGTATAGATGTCAAAGGGGCAGCAGTAGTTGTATAGATGTCAGAGGGGCAGCAGTACATTTTTACATTTTACATTTTAGTCATTTAGCAGACGCTCTTATCCAGAGCGACTTACATGAGCAATTAGGGTTAAGTGCCTTGCTCAAGGGCACATCGACAGATTTTTCATCTAGTCGGCTCAGGGATTAGAACCAGCGACCTTTCGGTTACTGGCACAACGCTCTTAACCACTAAGCTACCTGCCGCCCAGTAGTTGTATAGATGTGAGAGGGGCAGCAGTAGTTGTATAGAAGTCAAAGGGGCAGCAGTAGTTGTATAGATGTCAGAGGGGCAGCAGTAGTTGTATAGATGTCAAAGGGTCAGCAGTAGTTGTATAGATGTCAGAGGGGCAGCAGTAGTTGTATAGATGTCAAAGGGTCAGCAGTAGTTGTATAGATGTGAGAGGGGCAGTGTATTGGAGCGTTAGCCTACGTGTGCAACTCAAACCATCTGGCAGCGTAGATAGGGTTTCTTCAGACCCGGCACGGAGGGCAAGCTTTGTGCTTGTTCCAACCTGCTCTACATCTTGTTTGGTTGTCTCTGGTTGTAGAAATTCATTTCCCCCCAGAGTCAAGACTGTGAGTGATTGGGCCAAAATACTAATGGCTCAAACAAGTAACGCATTATCCAACAAGGGTTGATAAACAAAGGTTGATGTGAGCACTTCCTAGAATAGACCTTCTAATAACATATGCTGTAGCATATGATAGCTGTAACTGTTACAAATACCAACCTACTAAAAATGTTTCTGTGGACATCTGAGGGTTGGTATTAGGATTGGGGTGATTGATTGATTGGCCGATACACCTGGAGTCCAGTGCGATTAGGAAATAAACATGAAGCTGAAGCTAACCTTAGCCTAGTAGCGATGTGGCTAGCAGTGTCACCTGAAGCTAACCTTAGCCTAGTAGTGATGTGGCTAGCAGTGTCACCTGAAGCTAACCTTAGCCTAGTAGTGATGTGGCTAGCAGTGTCACCTGAAGCTAACCTTAGCCTAGTAGTGATGTGGCTAGCAGTGTCACCTGAAGCTAACCTTAGCCTAGTAGCTATGTGGCTAGCAGTGTCACCTGAAGCTAACCTTAGCCTAGTAGCGATGTGGCTAGCAGTGTCACCTGAAGCTAACCTTAGCCTAGTAGTGATGTGGCTAGCAGTGTCACCTGAAGCTAACCTTAGCCTAGTAGTGATGTGGCTAGCAGTGTCACCTGAAGCTAACCTTAGCCTAGTAGCTATGTGGCTAGCAGTGTCACCTGAAGCTAACCTTAGCCTAGTAGTGATGTGGCTAGCAGTGTCACCTGAAGCTAACCTTAGCCTAGTAGCGATGTGGCTAGCAGTGTCACCTGAAGCTAACCTTAGCCTAGTAGCTATGTGGCTAGCAGTGTCACCTGAAGCTAACCTTAGCCTAGTAGCGATGTGGCTAGCAGTGTCACCTGAAGCTAACCTTAGCCTAGTAGCGATGTGGCTAGCAGTGTCACCTGAAGCTAACCTTAGCCTAGTAGCGATGTGGCTAGCAGTGTCACCTGAAGCTAACCTTAGCCTAGTAGCTATGTGGCTAGCAGTGTCACCTGAAGCTAACCTTAGCCTAGTAGCGATGTGGCTAGCAGTGTCACCTGAAGCTAACCTTAGCCTAGTAGCGATGTGGCTAGCAGTGTCACCTGAAGCTAACCTTAGCCTAGTAGCGATGTGGCTAGCAGTGTCACCTGAAGCTAACCTTAGCCTAGTAGCGATGTGGCTAGCAGTGTCACCTGAAGCTAACCTTAGCCTACATGTATTAGAGCGTTAGCCTACACGTATTGGAGCGTTAGACTACATGTATTGGAGCATTAGCATACATGTATTGGAGCGTTAGCCTATGTGTATTTGAACGTTAGCCTATGTGTATTGGACCGTTAGCATAAGTGTATTGGAGTGTTGGCCTACGTGTATTGGAGCGTTAGCATACGTGTATTGGAGTGTTAGCCTACGTGTATTGGCGCGTTAGCCTACGTGTATTGGCGCATTAGCCTACATGTATTGGAGCGTTAGCCTACATGTATTGGCGCGTTAGCCTACGTGTATTGGAGCGTTAGCCTACATGTATTGGAGCGTTAGCCTACGTGTATTGGAGCATTAGCCTACGTGTATTGGAGCGTTAGCCTACATGTATTGGAGCGTTACCCTATGTGTATTGGAGCGTTACCCTATGTGTATTGGAGCGTTAGCCTACATGTATTGGAGCGTTAGCCTACGTGTATTGGAGCATTAGCCTACGTGTATTGGAGCGTTAGCATACGTGTATTGGAGCGTTAGCCTACGTGTATTGGCGCGTTAGCCTACGTGTATTGGCGCATTAGCCTACATGTATTGGAGCGTTAGCCTACATGTATTGGCGCATTAGCCTACGTGTATTGGAGCGTTAGCCTACATGTATTGGAGCGTTAGCCTACGTGTATTGGAGCATTAGCCTACGTGTATTGGAGCGTTAGCCTACATGTATTGGAGCGTTACCCTATGTGTATTGGAGCGTTAGCCTACATGTATTGGAGCGTTAGCCTACGTGTATTGGAGCATTAGCCTACGTGTATTGGAGCGTTAGCCTACGTGTATTGGAGCGTTAGCCTTCGTGTATTGGAGCGTTAGCCTACGCGTATTGGAGCGTTAGCCTACATGTATTGGAGCGTTAGCCTACGTGTATTGGAGTGTTAGCTACATGTACCCTAGCATCCGTGCCTCATGCGCTACATCACTAATCTGTTGTTTTAACTCGGTGATCCCCTCTAGTGATCTCTGACCAACTAAGGAATCCAGGAAACTCCGTCCCAAATGGCACCCTATTCCATATACAGTGCACTACTTTTGACCAGGGCTCATAAGGCTCTGTTAAAAAGCAGTGCACTATAAAGGGAATAGGGGGGCATTCTCTGGTCTAAAGTAGTGTACTATATAGGGAATAGGGGGGCATTCTCTGGTCTAAAGCAGTGCACTGTATAGGGAATAGGGGGCCATTTTCTGGTCTAAAGTAGTGCACTATATAGGGAATAGGGTGCCATTCTCTGGTCTAAAGTAGTGCACTATATAGGGAATAGGGTTCCATTCTCTGGTCTAAAGTAGTGCACTATATAGGGAATAGGGTGCCATTCTCTGGTCTAAAGTAGTGCACTATATAGGGAATAGGGTGCCATTCTCTGGTCTAAAGTAGTGCACTATATAGGGAATAGGGTTCCATTCTCTGGTCTAAAGTAGTGCACTATATAGGGAATAGGGTGCCATTCTCTGGTCTAAAGTAGTGCACTATATAGCGAATAGGGTGCCATTCTCTGGTCTAAAGTAGTGCACTATATAGGGAATAGGGTACCATTCTCTGGTCTATAGTGCACTATATAGGGAATAGGGTGTCATTCTCTGGTCTAAAGTAGTGCACTATACAGGGAATAGGGGGCCATTCTCTGGTCTAAAGTAGTGCACTATATAGGGAATAGGGTGCCATTCTCTGGTCTAAAGTAGTGCACTATACAGGGAATAGGGGGCCATTCTCTGGTCTAAAGTAGTGCACTATATAGGGAATAGGGTGCCATTCTCTGGTCTAAAGTAGTGCACTATATAGGGAATAGGGTGCCATTCTCTGGTCTAAAGTAGTGCACTATATAGGGAATAGGGTGCCATTCTCTGGTCTAAAGTAGTGCACTATATAGGGAATAGGGTGCCATTCTCTGGTCTAAAGTAGTGCACTACATAGGGAATAGGGTGCCATTCTCTGGTCTAAAGTAGTGCACTATATAGGGAATAGGGTGCCATTCTCTGGTCTAAAGTAGTGCACTATATAGGGAATAGGGTGCCATTCTCTGGTCTAAAGTAGTGCACTATATAGGGAATAGGGTGCCATTCTCTGGTCTAAAGTAGTGCACTATATAGGGAATAGGGTGCCATTCTCTGGTCTAAAGTAGTGCACTATATAGGGAATAGGGTGCCATTCTCTGGTCTAAAGTAGTGCACTATATAGGGAATAGGGTGCCATTCTCTGGTCTAAAGTAGTGCACTATATAGGGAATAGGGTGCCATTCTCTGGTCTAAAGTAGTGCACTATATAGGTAATAGGGTGCCATTCTCTGGTCTAAAGTAGTGCACTACATAGGGAATAGGGTGCCATTCTCTGGTCTAAAGTAGTGCACTATATAGGGAATAGGGTGCCATTCTCTGGTCTAAAGTAGTGCACTATATAGGGAATAGGGTGCCATTCTCTGGTCTAAAGTAGTGCACTATATAGGGAATAGGGTGCCATTCTCTGGTCTAAAGTAGTGCACTATATAGGGAATAGGGTGCCATTCTCTGGTCTAAAGTAGTGCACTATATAGGGAATAGGGTGCCATTCTCTGGTCTAAAGTAGTGCACTATATAGGGAATAGGGTGCCATTCTCTGGTCTAAAGTAGTGCACTATACAGGGAATAGGGGGCCATTCTCTGGTCTAAAGTAGTGCACTATAAAGGGAATAGGGTGCCATTCTCTGGTCTAAAGTAGTGCACTATATAGGGAATAGGGTGCCATTCTCTGGTCTAAAGTAGTGCACTATATAGGGAATAGGGTGCCATTCTCTGGTCTAAAGTAGTGCACTATATAGGGAATAGGGTGCCATTCTCTGGTCTAAAGTAGTGCACTATATAGGGAATAGGGTACCATTCTCTGGTCTAAAGTAGTGCACTATATAGGGAATAGGGTGCCATTCTCTGGTCTAAAGTAGTGCACTATATAGGGAATAGGGTGCCATTCTCTGGTCTAAAGTAGTGCACTATATAGGGAATAGGGTGCCATTCTCTGGTCTAAAGTAGTGCACTATATAGGGAATAGGGTGCCATTCTCTGGTCTAAAGTAGTGCACTATATAGGGAATAGGGGGCCATTCTCTGGTCTAAAGTAGTGCACTATATAGGGAATAGGGTGCCATTCTCTGTTCTAAAGTAGTGCACTACGTAGGGAATAGGGTGCCATTTGGGACGCATCCCTGGAGCAGTTAGCAGAGCGGTAAAGGGCCACAGGGCCAGAGGCTGCTGGATGTGGGTCAGTCCCAAACAGAAACAGTGTCAGCAAGCTCCTGTTAGATTTCACAGCACTGATTCATCAGCTGATAAAAGAGGACCCCCTTACAGACCAGGCCAGGGCCACATTCTTTAAGACACAGACATGGGTTTTGTTGGGATTATATAGGTATATAATTTAAAGCTAGAATTCTTAACTGAAACAATAACAAAATGTCACCCTTCCCCTGTTTCAGTAAAAAGCTGAGGGATGGGGCCTGGGAAAATTTTACTAATCTCAAATTCATAGACAGGTCTTTGGATGCAAGGACTGACCATCCATAATATCCAAATTATAGTTTTAACCATGTTTTGAGGTTATACAGTGGGGGGAAAAAGTATTTAGTCAGCCACCAATTGTGCAAGTTCTCCCACTTAAAAAGATGAGAGAGGCCTGTAATTTTCATCATAGGTACACGTCAACTATGACAGACAAAATGAGGAAAAGAAATCCAGAAAATCACATTGTAGGATTTTTTATGAATTTATTTGCAAATTTTGCAAATTATGGTGGATAAGTATTTGGTCAATAACAAAAGTTTCTCAATACTTTGTTATATACCCTTTGTTGGCAATGACACAGGTCAAACGTTTTCTGTAAGTCTTCACAAGGTTTTCACACACTGTTGCTGGTATTTTGGCCCATTCCTCCATGCAGATCTCCTCTAGAGCAGTGATGTTTTGGGGCTGTCACTGGGCAACACAGACTTTCAACTCCCTCCAAAGATTTTCTATGGGGTTGAGATCTGGAGACTGGCTAGGCCACTCCAGGACCTTGAATTGCTTCTTACGAAGCCACTCCTTCGTTGCCCGGGCGGTGTGTTTGGGATCATTGTCATGCTGAAAGACCCAGCCACGTTTCAACTTCAATGCCCTTGCTGATGGAAGGAGGTTTTCACTCAAAATCTCACGATACATGGCCCCATTCATTCTTTCCTTTACACGGATCAGTCGTCCTGGTCCCCTTCCAGAAAAACAGCCCCAAAGCATGATGTTTCCACCCCCATGCTTCACAGTAGGTATGGTGTTCTTTGGATGCAACTCAGCATTCTTTGTCCTCCAAACACGACGAGTTGAGTTTTTACCAAAAAGTTCTATTTTGGTTTCATCTGACCATATGACATTCTCCAAATGCACTCTAGCAAACTTCAGACGGGCCTGGACATGTACTGGCTTAAGCAGGGGGACACGTCTGGCACTGCAGGGTTTGAGTCCCTGGCGGCGTAGTGTGTTACTGATGGTAGGCTTTGTTACTTTGGTCCCAGCTCTCTGCAGGTCATTCACTAGGTCCCCCGTGTGGTTCTGGGATTTTTGCTCACCGTTCTTGTGATCATTTTGACCCCATGGGGTGAAATCTTGCGTGGAGCCCCAGATCGAGGGAGATTATCAGTGGTCTTGTATGTCTTCCATTTCCTAATAATTGCTCCCACAGTTGATTTCTTCAAACCAAGCTGCTTACCTATTGCAGATTCAGTCTTCCCAGCCTGGTGCAGCTCTACAATTTTGTTTCTGGTGTCCATTGACAGCTCTTTGGTCTTGGCCATAGTGGAGTTTGGAGTGTGACTTTTCGAGGTTGTGGACAGGTGTCTTTTATACTGATAACAAGTTCAAACAGGTGCCATTAATACAGGTAACGAGTGGAGGACAGAGGAGCCTCTTAAAGAAGAAGTTACAGGTCTGTGAGAGCCAGAAATCTTGCTTGTTTGTAGGTGACCAAATACTTATTTTCCACCATAATTTGCAAATAAATTCATAAAAAATCCTACAATGTGATTTTCTGGATTTTTTTTCTCTCAATTTGTCTGTCATAGTTGACATGTACATATGATGAAAATTACAGGCCTCTCTCATCTTTTTAAGTGGGAGAACTTGCACTATTGGTGGCTGACTAAATACTATTTTCCCCCCACTGTATAGTATTTGTTTACATTTACTCTGATTAGTAAAACAAGTGCATATGTTGTGTTCTGATGGGGTACGACAGCTAAACTAAGCTCATGAGGCATTTATAAGTTATATTCTTCAAATGGTCACTGAATATATCATTAAATAACACAATTGATGTAGCAATTAGGATTCTAGATTTAAGAAAGATTGTCAATCTTTTTTAATTTACTCAAGGAATGTGAGTGATGTATGAATTAATGTTCAGGAATTTAAATGAATCTTAAGCCACCACACCAGCTGCAATAGTTCTTCATTGATCAGCCGGCTGGAGGGCCATGTGGGGCCTCATTTCCTCTTAGTTATCTGTTATAAATGTTTATTAGTTAGAGAGAGAGAGTGAGAGAGAGAGAGTGAGAGAGAGCGAGAGATCACCCCCTGTAGAGACCCTGCTTCAGCCAACCCCTGGGCCGAGTGACCTCCTCCCTGGGCCAGTTGGGTCTGCTTGATGCCAAAAACAAGTCCACTGTTGACCATTGTTTTAAGTGCTGCCTCCCTCCTTCCCGTCCTCCCTTCCGTCCCTCCTTCCCTCCTTCCCTCCTCCCTCCCTCCCTCCCTCCCCTCCTCCCTCCTTCCCTCCCTCCCCTCCTTCCCTCCTTCCCTCCTCCCTCCTTCCCTCCTCCCTCCTCCCTCCTTCCCTCCTCCCCTTCCTCCTATTCTCCTCCTTCCCTCCTCCTCCCCCTCCTCCCCCTGCCTCCTTGCCCTCCTCCCTCCTTCCCTCCTCCTCCCTCACTCCTTCCCTCCTCCCTCCCTTCCCCTCCTTCCCTCCTTCCCTCCTTCCCCCTCCCTCCTCCCTCCTTCCCCCTTCCCCCCTCCTCCCTCCTCCCTCCTTCCCTCCTCACCCCTCCTCCCTCCTTCCCCTCCATCCTCCTTCCCTCCTTCCCCATCCCCTTCCCCTCCCCTTCCCTCCTCCCTCCTTCCCTCCTTCCCTCCCTCCCTCCTCCCTCCTTCCCTCCTTCCCTCCTTCCCCTCCTCCCCTCCTCCCCCCTCCTTCCCTCCCCTTCCCCCTCCTTCCCTCCTCCCTCCTTCCCTCCTTCCCTCCTTCCTCCTTCCCTCCTTCCCATCCTTCCGCTCCTCCCCTCCCTCCTTCCCTCCTTCCCCTTCCTCTCCTCCTTCACCCTCTCCCTCCTCCCCCTCTTTGTTTTTTTTTGTTTCCCCCCTTTTTTTTTTTTTTTAAAAAAAAAAAAAAAAAAAAAAAAAAAAAGGGGGGGGGGGGGTCTTTTCCCAAAAAAAAAAAGGAAACAAGAAAAAGAAAAAGGAAAAAAAAAGAAGGAAAAAAAAAAAGGGGGAAAAGAAAAAAAGGGAGAACAAAAAAAGAGGAAAAAGAAAAAAAGAAGAAAAAAAAGGGGGGGGGAAAAGGGAAAAGAAAAAAAAAAAAGGAAAAAAAGAAGGGGAAAAAAAGGAAAAAAAGGGGGAAAAAAGGGGAAAAAGGGAAAAAAAAAAAAAGGGGGGAAAAAAAAAGGGGGGCAAGAACCCCAAGGGGAAAAAAGGAAAAAAAGTCCCAAGGTTTTTTAGGGAAAAGAAAAGGTTAAAGAAAGGAAAAAGGAAAAAAAAAAAAAAGGGAAAAAAAAGGGGAAAAGGGGGGAAAAAAGGAAAAAAGGGGGGAAAAAAAAAAAAAAGTAAAGAAGGGGAAAAAAGGATGGAGATGGCTACTGCGTTTTAATGAGGCAGTAAATAATGATTGGCTGTAGAGGAGTCCTAGCCACTAGGTCTTGCTCAGTCATATCATTATTTTATGAAGATCCACCAGAGCTTCCAACTGATGTAAGAGGGTGTGGGGGGGATGAAATATGTTTGTGTTGTATCTGGAGCAAATTCATCAGAAGGAATTATAATCTCTATTAAGAGGTTTCGTCTTCATCTTCATTTGTGTCTCTCATACCGTTGTGGCCAAATCAAAATGGAGGGGGAACAAGCCCCCCCATAAATTACGCCCTGGCAGTTATACCCTTCCTTTTGTTTTGTGCGATGTTATTCCTCTGTGCAATCTGAGCAGGGAAAACAGAGAAAGGAAGTCCAACTGTTTCCTTCTAATACCAGGGGATCTGTATAGCGCATTAGGAAGTGTATCTAGTTTGTATTGATTCTAACTACACTTTCAATCTGAATTTACTGATTGCTTTCCTGATCCTGGCGGTGGAGCAGCTGAGGTCCAGGCTTGGGGGAGGATTCCTCTTTATTAGAGTTCAAATGGATATGACTTTAATGGCATTAATCAACTAGTGTGTCCTCTCTTTATGACCTTTTCTCTTCCAGTTCACACTGTACTCTGAGGTGTTCGGCAGCCTGGACAAAGAACCCCTCGCCTGCTGAAGACAAACTATTTCCCTCTGCCAATTAGCTCAGAATTTACAGTGGAACCTTTTCATAAATAAAAAGACACATTGATGCATAATGTCTTATTCTATCCTTCTTCTACAGACTGGTTAAGATGGACACAAGACTGTCTGCTATCCAACGGAATCAAACTAAATGACACAGGAAATAACTCGGCCTCAGACGAAGGCAGCGAGCTCCAGTAACACTTTGGGGAAAACAACAAAAGAGCCGTGGCCATTCCATGAAGAATGTCTGAGGAAAGGACTAGAGACTATCAAAGACATTTATGAAAAAATGAAAACGTTGTTTTCCTCTCTTTTGAATTCTGTTGTTTAAAGGACATTGCAATGACCAACGACCTTGAGAGTGGAATGCAGTGGGGAAAGAAAAGGGTCTGTTACTGCCTGGGAAAAAAAGACAGGGTTCATGGATTCAATAAATACATTGAGACAATCCTACTTTTTTCATAAAATAATCAAAGGACAATTTTTTCTACCAACGTATTCTAAGTGAACAAAAAGGGCAACAGCTATTCATAACATTGTTGTATTAAGGTCAGAGTGGGCATTCCATTAGGTTAAGGTCAGAGTGGGCATTCCATGAGATGTTGTATTAATGTCAGAGTGGGCATTCCTTTAGGTTAAGGTCAGAGTGGGCATTCCATTAGGTTAATGTCAGAGTGGGCATTCCTTTAGGTTAAGGTCAGAGTGGGCATTCCATGAGATGTTGTATTAATGTCAGAGTGGGCATTCCTTTAGGTTAAGGTCAGAGTGGGCATTCCATTAGGTTAATGTCAGAGTGGGCATTCCTTTAGGTTAAGGTCAGAGTGGGCATTCCATTAGGTTAAGGTCAGAGTGGGCATTCCATGAGATGTTGTATTAATGTCAGAGTGGACATTCCATTAGGTTAAGGTCAGAGTGGGCATTCCATGAGATGTTGTATTAATGTCAGAGTGGGCATTCCTTTAGGTTAAGGTCAGAGTGGACATTCCATTAGGTTAATGTCAGAGTGGGCATTCCTTTAGGTTAAGGTCAGAGTGGGCATTCCATGAGATGTTGTATTAATGTCAGAGTGGGCATTCCTTTAGGTTAAGGTCAGAGTGGACATTCCATTAGGTTAATGTCAGAGTGGGCATTCCTTTAGGTTAAGGTCAGAGTGGGCATTCCATGAGATGTTGTATTAATGTC
>LR778270.1:49437389-49439049 GCA_902810595.1 Coregonus sp. 'balchen'
TAGGTTAAAGTCAGAGTGGGCATTCCTTTAGGTTAAGGTCAGAGTGGGCATTCCTTTAGATGTTGTATTAAGGTCAGAGTGGACATTCCTTTAGGTGTTGTATTAAGGTCAGAGTGAGGATAACTAAAATGTGTCACTGGATCTTCTCATCTGTCGTTCCATCAAATGAAAGGAAATGGGAAAAAACATAAGTATTTTATGTTTCTAAATAAAGGTTTATAGGGTGCATACAGGTATGGTCTCACAGCTGGACAGGCTGCGTTTCCACTTTCTAGATCCATGCCATAACCAACCAGCTTTTGGCTGCTCTTAAATATCCCTATCAGTGCTGCCTGAAATTTTTAAGGACACACCTCAGATATTGCCACCCCTCCCACCTCAGCGCAAGTGAGCTCATATAAGACAGGTCAATTACCAATCCTGGAGCTAGGGTTTGAAAATAGAAGAGCGCCGTTTTTAACAGGTCGAAATTGCAAATAAGCGTGAGCTTGACAATTGCGCTGGCTTAACACCAGACGAAAATAGAGCTCACAATCTCTGTATTGGTGAATAGACCCCCCCTCCCCTCCCCCCGGAAACCATGGTTTCCACCCCTTCCCACCCTGCCTCGCAACACAGGTTGGTTATCAGTCGGTTGCAACACTCACTACTGAGTTCCAAACTGACCCAGGAAGCACAAGAACTGTTCGTCGGGAGCTTCATGAAATGGGTGAAATGGGTGAAATGGCAGCCAGGTCCATACAGAAATAGTTTGTCGAGATCGATGTGGAAGAACTTGACTGGCCTGCACAGAGCCCTGACCTCAACCACATCGAACACCTTTGGGATGAATTGGAACGCCGACTGCGAGCCAGGCCTAATCGCCTAACATCAGTGCCCGACCTCACTAATGCTCTTGTCGCTGAATGGAAGCAAGTCCCCACAGCAATGTTCCCAGAAGAGTGGAGGCTGTTATAGCAGCAAAGGGGGGGGACCAACTCCATATTAATGCCCATGATTTTGGAATGAGATGTTCGACGAGCAGGTGTCCACATACTTTTGGCCATGTGGTGCATGTACAGTACCAGTCAAAAGTTTTAGAACACATTTTTACATTTACGTCATTTAGCAGACGCTCTTATCCAGAGCGACTTACAGGCGCAATTAGGGTTAAGTGCCTTGCTTAAGGGCACATCGACAGATTTTTCACCTAGTCGGCTCGGGGATTAGAACCAGCGACCTTTCGGTTACTGGCACAACGCTCTTACCCACTAAGCTAACACCTACTCATTCAAGGGTTTTTCTTTATTTTTACTATTTTTTTTACATTGTAGACTAATAGTGAAGACATCAAAACTATGAAATAACACATATGGAATCATGTAGTAACCAAAAAAGTGTTAAACAAATCAAAATATATTTTATATTTGAGATTCTTCAAATAGCCACCCTTGACAAGTTACCAGACCTGGACTCTGGGATGGCTAACCCTGGACTCTGGGATGGCTAACCCTGGACTCTGGGATGGCTAACCCTGGACTCTGGGATGGCTAACCCTGGACTCTGGGATGGCTAACCCTGGACTCTGGGATGGCTAACCCTGGACTCTGGATGGCTAACCCTGGAGATTCCCTTCAATCTCCACCCAGATTGCGTCTCTCGTGTGGTCTTTAGAAAATTT
>LR778270.1:49439149-49587844 GCA_902810595.1 Coregonus sp. 'balchen'
TGTTTTTGTTGGGGGTCATAGGGAAAACGTTTGTTTAATCCAAGCAGCTCTGTTACGTTCTCCTGTCCTGGAGAGCTGATTCTCTCAGCTTGTCTTCCTTTCGCTGATTTAACCCCATTTCCCCCATTTCACTGTCTTGTTTTATTTCCTTCTGCTCAACTCAACCACCTCTACTATGGAGGAGGGAGGGGGAGGAGGGAAGAGGGAGGAGGGAGGAGGGAGGAGGGAGAGGGGGAGGAGGGAGGAGGGAGGAGGGAGGAGGGAGAGGGGGGGAGGAGGGAGGAGGGAGGAGGGAGGAGGGAGAGGGGGAGGAGGGAGGAGGGAGGAGGGAGAGGGGGAGGAGGGAGGAGGGAAGCAGGGAGGAGGGAGGAGGGAAGAGGGAGGAGGGAGGAAGGAGAGGGGGAGGGGGAGGAGGGAGATGGGGAGGAGGGAGAGGGGGAGGGGGGAGGAGGGAGAGGGGGAGGAGGGGAGGAGGGAAGCAGGAGAGGAGGAGGAGGGAGAGGGGGAGGAGGGAGGAGGGAGGAGGGAGAGGAGGGAGAGGGGGAGGTTGAGGAGGGAAGCAGGAGAGGAGGAGGAGGGAGAGGGGGAGGAGGGAGGAGGGAGAGGAGGAGGAGGGAGAGGGGGAGGGTGAGGGGGAGGAGGGAGAGGGGGAGGGGGAGGAGGGAGAGGAGGAGGAGGAGGAGGGAGAGGGGGAGGGGGGAGGAGGGAGAGGAGGAGGAGGGAGGAGGGAGAGGGGGAGGAGGGAGGAGGGAGAGGGGGAGGAGGGAGGAGGGAGAGTGTGTGTACTGCCTGGTGATTGTTGCTGTAATTATACAAGCCCCAGTACAGTTAACTGGCTAACAGTAGCTACTAAGGGTAAGTTATAACCTACATTTATTTTTGTTTTGTTTTTACATACTGGTAACCAGAGTCGTTCAAGGGAATTCGGGACATGGGTGACTAGTTAACGTTAACTTGGCTCTCTGTGTGTTTGTGCCGTGGGAGGAGGGGTTAGCTCGTTGGCAAAGAGCAATGGCTAGCTAGTATGCTAACTATTCTAGCTAACTAACTGGCTGAATAAGTTGACGACGTACTCACTCAAACTGTCAAAAGTAACCCAAAACTTTACACAACGTTAGACACGGACACAAATGATCTGTTTGGCGTGTTAACACGCTGGTGGTTTGTTGTAACCGAGTATTGGTGCCAAACCGTGTTATTGGAGGCTGGCATGCTAGTTGGCTTTGGCATCATAGGATTCGGTGCCCTGGACGGTTTTCACGGAAGAATACTGTACCAAGTTAGCTAGCTGAATAAACTAAGTTAGAGTCTATTCCTAGAAACATTGAACCACTGTAGTTTACAACAATTATAATTTCTAAAAGTGGAAGTTGGGAGAGTTATATTTGAGTGTTTCAGTGAAACGTAAGTGAGGGAGGCCCCGCTCTCTCACTTTCCCAGATGTTTAGTTCATTTCATTCCGATCTCCTTTGCATTATTGTAGCCTTTTTCTGTAGCCTGTCAACTATGTGTCTGTCTATCCCTGTTCTCTCTCTGCACAGGCCATACAAACGCTTCACACGGCGTGGCTGCTGCCACTCTAATCCGGTGGTCCCTGCGCGCACGACCCACGTGGAGTTCCAGGTCTCTGGCAGAGTTCATCTCAGCCTATGCTACCCTCCAGTCCCTCGACTTCTTGGCGCTGACGGAAACATAGATTACCACAGAAAACACTGCTACTCCTACTGCTCATTCCTCGTCTGATCATGTGTTCTCGCATACCCCGAGAGCATCTGGTCAGCGGAGTGGTGGCACAGGAATCTCTCCCAAGTGGACATTCTCTCTTTTTCCCCTGACCCATCTGTCTATCTCCTCATTTGAATTCCATGCTGTCACAGTCACTAGCCCATTCAAGCTTAACATCCTTGTCATTTATCGCCCTCCAGGTTCCCTTGGAGAGTTCATCAATGAGCTTGACGCCTTGATAAGTTCCTTTCCTGAGGATGGCTCACCCCTCACAGTTCTGGGTAACTTTAACCTCCCTACGTCTGCCTTTGACTCATTTCTCTCTGCCTCCTTCTTTCCACTCCTTTCCTCTTTTGACCTCACCCTCTCACCGTCCCCCCCTACTCACAAGGCAGGCAATACGCTTGACCTCATCTTTACTAGATGCTGTTATTCTACTAATCTCACCGCAACTCCCCTCCAAGTCTCCGACCACTACTTTGTATCCTTTTCTCTCTCGCTCTCCTCCAACACTACTCACTCTGCCCCTACTCAGATGGTAATGTGCCGTCGCAACGACATCCGATCCTCATTTATTAAGTCAAATGACACCGCTGGTCCTGCTCACACTGCCCTACCCTATGCTTTGACTTCTTTCTCCCCTCTCTCTCCAGATGAAATCTTGCGACTTGTGACGGCCGGCCGCCCAACAACCTGCCCGCTTGACCCCATCCCCTCCGCTCTTCTCCAGACCATTTCCATAGAGACCTTCTCCCTTACCTCACCTCGCTCATCAACTCATCCTTGACCGCTGGCCATGACCCTTCCGTCTTCAAGAGAGCGAGAGTTGCACCCCTCCTCAAAAAACCTACACTCGATCCCTCCGATGTCAACAACTACTGACCAATATCCCTTCTTTCTTTTCTCTCCAAAACTCTTGAGCATGCCGTCTCTAGCCAACTCTCCTGCTATCTCTCTCAGAATGACCTTCTTGATCCAAACCAGTCAGGTTTCAAGACTGGTCATTCAACTGAGACTGCTCTTCTCTGTGTCACGGAGGCTCTCCGCACTGCTAAAGCTAACTCTCTCTCTCCTCTGCTCTTATCCTTCTAGACCTATCTGCTGCCTTTGATACTGTGAACCATCAGATCCTCCTCTCCACCCTCTCCGAGCTGGGCATCTCCGGCGCTGCTCACTCTTGGATTGCGTCCTACCTGACAGGTCGCTCCTACCAGGTGGCGTGGCGAGAATCTGTCTCCGCACCACGTGCTCTCACCACTGGTGTCCCCCAGGGCTCAGTTCTAGGCCCTCTCCTATTCTCTCTATACACCAAGTCACTTGGCTCTGTCATATCCTCACATGGTCTCTCCTATCATTGCTACGCAGACGACACACAATTAATTTTCTCCTTTCCCCCTTCTGATAACCAGGTGGTGAATCGCATCTCTGCATGTCTGGCAGACATATCAGTGTGGATGTCGGATCACCACCTCAAGCTGAACCTCGGCAAGACGGAGCTGCTCTTCCTCCCGGGGAAGGACTGCCCGCTCCATGATCTCGCCATCACGGTTGACAACTCCATTGTGTCCTCCTCCCAGAGTGCAAAGAACCTTGGCGTGACCCTGGACAACACCCTGTCGTTCTCCACTAACATCAAAGCGGTGACCTGATCCTGCAGGTTCATGCTCTACAACATTCGCAGAGTACGACCCTACCTTACACAGAAAGCGGTATAGGTCCTAATCCAGGCACTTGTCATCTCCCGTCTGGATTACTGCAACTCGCTGATGGCTGGGCTCCCTGCCTGTGCCATTAAACCCCTACAACTTATCCAGAACGCCACAGCCCGTCTGGTGTTCAACCTTCCCAAGTTCTCTCATGTCACCCCGCTCCTCCGCACACTCCACTGGCTTCCAGTTGAGACTCGCATCTACTACAAGACCATGGTGCTTGCCTACGGAGCTGTGAGGGGAACGGCACCTCCTTACCTTCAGGCTCTGATCAGACCCTACACCCAAACGAGGGCACTACATTCATCCACCTCTGGCCTGCTAGCTCCCCTACCTCTACAGAAGCACAGTTCCCGCTCAGCCCAGTCAAAGCTATTTGCTGCTCTGGCACCCCAATGGTGGAACAAGCTCCCCCACGATGCCAGGACAGCGGAGTCACTGACCACCTTCCGGAGACACTTGAAACCCTACCTCTTTAAGGAATACCTGGAATAGTATAAAGTAATCATTCTACCCCCCCCCCCCTTCCCCCATCCACCCATAAAAAAAATTATAAAAGAAAAGTGGTTGTCCCACTGGCTATCATAAGTTGAACGCATCAATTTGTAAGTCGCTCTGGATAAGAGCATCTGCTAAATGATGTAAATGTAAAATGTAAATGAAAAGCTAGCTGCCATTTTGTTTTAATAGCCCGGTTCAACATCCCAGTTCAACATCCCAGTTCAACATCCCAGTTCAACATCCCAGTTCAACATCCCAGTTCAACAGCCCGGTTCAACATCCCAGTTCAACATCCCAGTTCAACATCCCAGTTCAACAGCCCAGTTCAACATCCCAGTTCAACAGCCCGGTTCAACATCCCAGTTCAACAGCCCGGTTCAACATCCCAGTTCAACATCCCAGTTCAACATCCCAGTTCAACACCCCGGTTCAACATCCCAGTTCAACATCCCAGTTCAACATCCCAGTTCAACAGCCCGGTTCAACATCCCAGTTCAACATCCCAGTTCAACAGCCCGGTTCAACATCCCAGTTCAACATATACAGTATTGTTTTCCTCTGTGTGTGTGTGTGTGTGCATGTGTGTGTGTGTGCATGTGTCTGTGGAAACGTGCTAGGTGTTGAACAGCACTCGATTTGTTTCTGTTTCGTAATGGGTTGGCTACCAGCCGACATACACGTTCGCTCCCACACACGCGCTCCCACAAACACACACACTGCTCACACACACACACACACACACACACACACACACACACACACACACACACACACATGCTGCTGCCAGAGAGGGAGATCCCAGCTGTTTTGGGTGTGAGCCAGGCTGGAATGCCACCAGCTCTACTTTCCTACATTCCCTGTCCTCCTGCCAAAGCTATACGCAATCTTCTTTTGCTGTTTTCCTCTCACTCTCTCGCTCTTCCCTCGGCTCTTCCCTCAGCTCTTCCCTCGGCTCTTCCCTCAGCTCTTCCCTCGGCTCTTCCCTCAGCTCTTCCCTCGGCTCTTCCCTCAGCTCTTCCCTCGGCTCTTCCCTCTGCTCTTCCCTCGGCTCTTCCCTCAGCTCTTCCCTCAGCTCTTCCCTCGGCTCATAAAACTCTCTCTGTTCTATCTCACTTTGTTTTACAGTAATACTGTACTGTACTTTATGATATTCTCAATATAGTATTATTCTATTATATATTTGAGGGTCTCTTCTTTCAATACATTTTATTCATTCATTCATTCATTCATTAGGGGTCCATTTCTGTAAAACCACAATGCCTTTTTATCACCCCAACTGTCAATCAATCAAATGTAGAACCTTATTTGAAGCTATATAGATCATAACAAAAACTGTGTTTGAGATTTCAGATATGTCAAATAGAAAGTTAGATTCTATTCTGTTCATCCACAGAAATCCATTCACAAAAGCAGCATCTAACTGTCATCTACATACGTCAACAGATTGATGTTACAGTCAATATTAACCGGCCTAAAGGGCAGATTGAAATATACTCCTCCTCTAGCCTCAACACCACATCTTGTTCCCATTTACAAAGATGCATTTAGTTGCTGCCTCCCTTCAGTTGCCCTCAAATGTGGTTTTGTTTTGCAACTCTGAAAACGCATAGTAGTCTGGCTCCAGGGTGTCTGCTCAGTGACCATAAGTATCCTTTTATTGTGCTCTGACCATTTCTTCCCAATGACCCGGCTACAAAAGCACATCCTGAAAAATATAGCTCTCAACTTGATTATACACAGGAGAAATGTCATTTTACATGATTTACATTTGACAATATTCACGTAAAGTCTGAAAAATGTAAGTATTTCCTTGATAATAGACTAGTCTTTCCTTGATAATAGATACTAGTATTTCCTTGATAATATAGACTAGTCTCTCCTTGATAACAGACTTTCCTTGATTATAGACTAGTCTTTCCTTCATAATAGACTAGTCCTTCCTTGATAATAGAGACTAGTCTCTCCTTGATAACAGACTAGTCTTTCCTTGATTATAGACTAGTCTTTCCTTCATAATAGACTAGTCTTTCCTTCATAATAGAGACTAGTCTTTCCTTGATTATAGACCAGTCTTTCCATGATAATAGAGACTAGTTTTTAGCAAAGCCTCATACAGTATTCAATATGACAGCTAGTGTTACTGATCAATACTACATACACTATTGTTACTAATCAATACTACATACACTATTATTAGTGGTAATGATCAATACTACATACACTAGTGCTAATGATCAATACTGCATACACTATTGTTACTAATCAATACTACATACACTAGTATTAGTGGTAATGATCAATACTACATACACTAGTGTTACTGATCAATACTACATACACTAGTGTTACTGATCAATACTACATACACTAGTATTAGTGGTAATGATCAATACTACATACACTAGTGCTAATGATCAATACTGCATACACTATTGTTAGTTGTAATGATCAATACTACATACACTAGTGTTAGTTGTAATGATCAATACTACATACACTAGTGTTACTGATCAATACTACATACACTAGTGTTAGTTGTAATGATCAATACTACATATAATAGTGTTAATGATCAATACTACATACACTAGTGTTACTGATCAATACTACATACACTAGTGTTGTAAAATATTTGCACAATTCTTCAACCTCTGTCAAGTTGGTTGTTGATCATTGCTAGACAGACATTTTCAAGTCTTGCCATATATTCTAAAGCCTATTTAAGTAAGAACTGTAATTAGACCACGCAGGAACATTCAATGGTGTCTTGGTAAGCGACTCCAGGGTAGATTTGGCTTTGTGTTTTAGGTTATTGTTCTGCTGAAAGGTGAATTCATCTCCCAGCGTCTGGTGGAAAGCAGAATGAACCAGGTTTTCCTCTAGGATTTTGCCTGTGCTTAACTCTATTCCGTTTCTTCGTATCCTAAAAAACTCCCCAGTCCTTGCCAATGACAAGCATACTCATGACATGAAGCAGCCACCACCATGCTTTAAAATATGAAGAGTGGTACTCAGTGATGTGTTGTGTTGGATTTGCCCCAAACATAATGATAAAGATCATTTCTTTGGCAATTTCTTTTGCAGTTTTACTTTAGTGCCTTATTGCAAACAGGATGCATGTTTTGGAATATTTTTATTCTTTACAAGCTTCCTTCTTTTCTCTCTGTCATTTAGGTTAGTATTGTGGAGTAACTACGATGTTGTTGATCCATCCTCAGTTTTCTCCTATCACAGCCATTATACTCTGTAACTGTTTATAAGTCACCATTGGCCTCATGGTGAAATCACTGAGCGGTTTCCTTCCTCTCCGGCAACTGAGTTAGGAAGGACGCCTGTATCTTTTTAGTGAATGGGTGTATTGATACACCATCCAAAGTGTAATTAATAACTTCACCATGCTCAAAGGGATATTCAGTCTGCTTATTATTTTTTTATCGACCAAAAGGTGCCCTTCTTTGCGAGGCATTGGAAAACCTCCTTGGTCTTTGTGGTTGAATCTGTTTGAAATTCACTGCTCGATTGAGGGACCTTACAGATAATTGTATGTTTGAGGTACAGAGATCAGGTAGTCATTAGAAAATCATGTTAAACACTATTATTGCACACAGAGTGAGTTCATGCAATTTATTATGTGACTTGTTAAGCACATTTTTACTCCTGAACTTATTTAGGCTTGCCATAACAAAGGGGTTGAATACTTATTGACTCAAGGCATTTCAGCTTTTCATTTTGTATTAAATTTGGACACATTTCGAAAAACATAATTCCATTTTGACATTATGGGTTATTGTGTGTTGGCCAGATACAAAAAACTCTCTATTTAATCCATTTTAATTTCAGGCTGTAACAAAACAAAATGTGGAAAAAGTCAAAGGGTGTGAATACTTTCTGATGGCACTGTAGATACTGGACAGAGAAACCCCATAAAAACCCTGAACTGAGGATGTAGAGAAATATAGCATCATTTATATAAAATGTAAATAATTGTATTTTGTCCAATGAGTAACATAAGAATTACACAATGGCAAATCTTAATAGTCGAGGTTTTAATTCTCCATGATTTTAATTGCATTTCCATTGCTTGGGATACCTAATGCACACATTACATTTCCGGAAGTATCTGAATGTTCCGTCATAAATAAAGGATGACCACATTCACATTCACTCAGAAATATAGACCTGTGTTCGCTTTCCAGCCTCTCTCTGGTGGATTGTAATGATTTACCTCGTTATCAGAATGATATTATGATTTACCTCGTTATCAGAATGATATTATGATTTACCTCGTTATCAGAATGATATTATGATTTACATCTTTATCAGAATTATATTATGATTTACATCTTTATCAGAATGATATTATGATTTATGATTTACATCTTTATCAGAATGGTATTATGATTTATGATTTACATCTTTATCAGAATGGTATTATGATTTACATCTTTATCAGAATGATATTATGATTTACATCTTTATCAGAATTATATTATGATTTACATCTTTATCAGAATGATATTATGATTTACATCTTTATCAGAATGATATTATGATTTACATCTTTATCAGAATGACATCATGCTGGAGTGAAGAGGACTACTTTCTTCTTCTTTAGTCACCTAAAATCAAGTCTTAAAGCCAATCCTGTTGTTGTGACGTGATATATAAACATCCACCCTCATTTTTTCATCAATAGGGGCATTTATCCAATAATTAAGCAATTATCAGTTAGTAATAAATCAGTAATAAGCAGGAGAACATATTTTTTCATTTTTTTATTGTAGACTTTTAAGATAAATCACTAAATATATTATTGTATACATATTAAATAAAATAGTAATATCAATATATTGTATACATGTAAATTGGGCCTGGTCAGCTAACAAATGATATTCTTTGAACAAGTGGTCTGGTCTAGGGTTCTTCTATGCTCAACGTGATTTGAACAAGTGGTCTGGTCTAGGGTTCTTCTTATTAAATAGACATGAAGGAAATACAAAGATGTTCTCTCTCATCATCTGGTTTTAGACCTGCACCGTTTCATTGCTTAGAAAAATAACATAATTGTGCTGCCTTGTTTGTAGACCTCCCCAAGGTCTTTGACACCGATACTGTTGACCGTCACATTCTCATTCAAAGGCTGACTGAAATAAGCCTGGATCAGGCTCCTTGAAAGTGGTTTGAGAATGATCTGTCAGACAGGACACAATGTGTGATTTCTGATGGCGTTAAGTCTAGTTTCCTGGATATTACAAAAAGGTGTACCGCAGGGGTCGGTACTGGGACCTGTTCTCTTTACTATTTATTTAAATAATATTGTAATATTAATCTATATTCAGACGATACCGTTATGTATACCATTGCCCCAACTGTAGACCAGGCGTTGATATATCTGCAATGTGACCTTGTTACCTTACAGAAAGCCCTGGTTGGTTTAAAACTGGTACTTAATGTGGGCAAGACTACATATATGTTGTTCTCTAGTTCTGGCAAAAAAAAAATGTTTCAGATGGACTCCATCTTTTTTTATTGAATGGTTCTCCCCTCGATCGGGTTCCCATCTATAAATATCTGGGCATTTGGATTGACAAAGATTTCATGTTTAAAGAACATACTGACGAGCTAGTTAAAAAGCTAATATTTAAAGTGGGCTTTAAAAAAAATATATATATATCTTGCCTCTCCCTAAACAGCAGGAAGCAGATTGTACAGTCAACTTTCCTGCCAGTTTTTGACTATTTACCAGAATATAGTAGCCACTACTCTTAGACCTTTGGGTGCCGTCTACCATAGTGCCCTTCACAGGTGACCGTTTTAATACTCATCACTGCATCCTGTATTAAAAAGGTTGTCTGGTCCTCATTAAAGTCCCCTAGATCACTTCACTATTCCCTTTTTGTTAACAAAGCTCTACTACACAAGCTTCCAACTTACCTAACTTTGTTGTTTAAGTACAAAAACATGAGATACCAAACCCGCTCACAGGGTTGGTTAACTCTCGAGGTTCCTCGGGTCTCCACTGAACTAGGTAAATCCGCTTTTAGTTTTAATGCACCTCACTGCTGGAGCAATCAGCAGAACAAATTACATTTTACATTTTAGTCACTTAGCAGACGCTCTTATCCAGAGTGACTTACGGTTAGTGAGTGTGTACATTTTCATACTGGATTACAACTGGATGTCTCAGGTGCCGCTGGGCAGTTTAGGGTGTTGATTGGGGACCTATTAGCTGAGGAATGGAACTGTTTTTCTAAAATGTTTTACCTTGTATTGATTGCTGTTTTATTTCACATTGTATTGATTAATGTTTTGTTTCACGTTGCATTTGATTGTTGTATTACTGTGATCAGGGCACCATTGAGAATGAAATCCTTGTCTCAACGGGTTTACCCTGAATAAATAAAGTTAGTAAAAAAACATAATAATAATATGAAGGAATGACAGAGAGGAGAGAACAGCAAGGTGCTCCACAGCACAAACTTAAATTAGGGTCGTGTCTGAAGCCCAAATGTCCAAACAGTTTAACTTCCTCTTGAGAAGCTAGAGCCATCATGCTGTATAGGCTACTATTAAAACACATTGCAAATGTTTTGGACTTGGAAAAGTAACGGGCAGGCTTAATTATAGGCTACTTCGGTAAGGGGATGGGGTTGTTATCAACAAGGGGTAGTACAGTCAGTGGAGTCTAGTGTTTAGTAGGTGAAGTTTCATATCAAGTTATTACTTATTAGTCAGCTTTACCTGTTTGAATTGCTCCTCGTAAGTCCATTCATGGTGCTGAGACTGTGGTGCCATCCCGCCCGGGGACGCAGCGAAGGAGGGGGGGATTCTAGACATGAACTGCACCGGGGTGCCCTTTGGAGAGTGTCCCGCCCCGGGGTGCATGGGGTGGCGGGGCTGGTAGTGGCTGAGAGCCCCCTCCATGTCCTCCTCATTCTCATCATCCACGACTCCCTCGTTGTCCATGTCATCTCCATCCAGATTCCGCTCATCATCATCCATGCATCGGTCCATCCCCTCTCGATCATCATCCATATCGGAGTCGTCGGCTCTCTCTGAGTGCCTGCGGGCGTCGAAACTGTGAGGGACAGCCAGTCCCTGTTCAGCGGATCTCGCCAAGCTGGGAGAAGAGTTCGCTACTCCCGCAGCTAAAGCGCCCCGGACCGCTGCCTGGTAGTGGTGGAAGGCAAGGGCTTGTTGGTGGATCTGGGACTCGACCATGGAGCGGAGATCCTTCTCTTTCTCCGCCTGACGGAGCTTCTCTTCTAACGCCAGGCGGGCAGCCTGCTGTCTTTGGAGGTTTTCCATGACCGCCTCTAGCTTCATGCCTCCGCTGTTGGGCTGGTGGGACTGTGAGTGTGAGCCGGGTAAGTGGCTGTGTGTCGAGGCAGAGGAGACGAGCAGGGGGAGGTTGCTGGACGTGGAGAACGCTGCTTGCTGTGGAGGGCGAGCGGGGGTAAAAAATAAAAGAACCACTCAAAAATATTGTAACGGAGAGTAAACTGACTAAAAAGTAATAAACAATTAAGAAATAACTTGGTAATAAACGGTAAGAACCATGTTTATTATGATGGTGTGGCCGAAATGTGGCCATTGGAGACGATGTCTCTTAAAGCGTGGCTTCTAACATGTATCAAAAGTGCACCATAAATAGACTACAATGTATTGCGGAAATGAACGTGGGTAACACAGAAACAGTGTGCGCTGTATAGCCTAGTGCTGATGTGGCAGCCTACTATATATCTGACAAAAAATAATTACACAGAATAATTAGCCTATATAAACCATTGCATACTATTTTTCTATAACGCATCAGAAACGTGCGTATCAATCTATGTATTGAAGAGATAAAAGTTGTGTAAAAAGTTAATTTACTTTAAATGTGATTCTAAACATTCCAAAAAAAGTTATTAAAGTGTAAATAATTAGTTAGAGTAAATACACTGAGCCTAAAAGACAACGAAATAAAAGAACAAAACTCAATGGCCTATCTAAACATCTACATACTCTAATAACAATCATCCAAATCAGTCAACGTGGTTAGAGAAGGAACAAAATGTGATGCTTACCGAAGCAGATTTAGTTGCTATACTGGTGTTATCAACCATGCTTCGCCCGTCAGATCAAGACCGAAATATTTAACAGTTCACAAAGTATCTCCTTTCAGTGTTAGACGCGGGAGTATTCCTGAATCCTGATTCAACATCGAGATCCGCGTCTCTGTTGGAGAGAATAGATGAACGTGTAGGATTAAAGTGTAAAGGCTATAAATGTATTTGCGGTGGTCGAGTCTTGGAAGCCCTGAAGGTTTTAGCAACAAGTGGCAACTGTAGTCAGAATGACCCCCTCATGCGAAGGATCGGCCGTTCTGCTCCCATTTGCTAACAACACGTCAATACAGTGATATACGGAGGGCAGGTCTACGGACGGACGACCTAGGAAACACACTTTAACAATCTCACAGAATCACGGAGAACTGACGGATCCCACATCGCCAAGTGTTGGAAACCATCCAAAAATGGTCAATTCATTGCCAAAATTGTTAATAGGTTACACATTCTCTATTCTATAAATATATACATATTGTTATTCATTAGGCTATTTAGCCTGGACCCTGCCCCCACTGAACTAGTCATTCCACACATATGCTCCACTGAGCCTACTGCCTAGACTACATAATGGGGTTTTTATGTTGTTTATTTCGACAGAAATAAGTTTAGGGGTTATATTTTTTTGTGCAATAGGAGTTTTAATTCGGTAAAAAAAAAAATACATAATAATAATAATAATAATAATAATAATAATAATAATAATAAAAATAAATTGCATGCATCAGAATGGGGAAATAGTTTTGCATTCCATGGCCTGGGGCAGAAGTTTTTTTGTATTTTATATTTTTTTAAACATTGCATCAGATTATGACCTATAGATCCTATAAATACAACTCAACTTCCATCTAAATGTATATTAATACATTAACAGATTACAGCTCCCATAAGTGATCCAATAACATATTGTAAATTATTTGACACAATGTAGGCCTTACTATTCAGAGCCAAGGGACAGGCCTAGCTAAGCCTACCTAAGGGCATCATCAACACAAACCAGGAAAAAAAAGCTATTTGTTGAGTTTTTACAATGACTTACATAATCTGCTTGATGAGCTGCTTGTTGTCACTTGTCTCAATCCAAAACATGAAGTTGAACATCGCCTATAAAAACATGAAGTTGAACATCGCCTATAAAAACATGAAGTTGAACATCGCCTATAAAAACATGAAGTTGAACATCGCCTATAAAAACATGAAGTTGAACATCACCTCTAAAAACATGAAGTTGAACATCGCCTATAAAAACATGAAGTTGAACATCGCCTATAAAAACATGAAGTTGAACATCGCCTGTAAAAACATGAAGTTGAACATCGCCTGTAAAAACATGAAGTTGAACATCGCCTGTAGAAGCAGATCAGAAAAACAGAGATGTGGGTGGTGTAGTAAAGGTTGATTTGAAAGTGAAGTTAATACAGTGAAGTCATTTCGAATCCTTTTGGTCTTCTGTACTCTGAATCGTAGACAGTCTCTGAATGTACTTCTGGTACAAGACACGGATGTGCTGATGTCCATCGGATCCAACAGAAACACTTACAATATTAGTGACTTTGCGCTTTTCTTGTTCAATGCGTTTGTTTATTGGTGTGAATATCCGTCGTGTGTGAAATGTTTTATCTAATCCAAAATGCCACAAGCAAAATATTATAATATTATATTTCTACTGTATTATTTTCCATTCTGCAAGAACATGCAGTGGAATGGAGAGGCCTTGCCAATAGAGTCTATTTAGTGCTGGATGGACATTAATGTTCATTAGTCTGTATCATAGTGATGACCTCATGTGAAACACGAGACCTCTTGGTTATATCCCCTGGTTACCGACCCCTGGTTACCGACCCCTGGTTACCGACCCCATGTCCATATATATAGGACAGAGAGATTAGCAGGGATGTTTCTATGACTGAATAAATAAATGACCTTTAATCTTAAAGGGAAGATTGCTTGTTCGTTGTAAGGAGTACATCAAGGGCATGAACTGAAGTGTGATCAAAATCAAAATTATTCACATCGAAATAACTGTAAAAGTCTAACCATTTAAAAAAGATAGTAGGTTGAATTTTGACTATCATTAAGAAATGGAATACATTTGACATGTTTTCTGTACTAAAGCATTATACTGTACATGTGAAGTACGTGTTTCTCTGCTGCTTTCTCTAGTGTTTAATGTTCCGAAGAGAAAATATGTGTTTCCAACAGAGCATTATAGTCATTTTGTTAAGGCACAACAACAACTGGTTCCAGTCCATGGAATGAACAAAGCTAAAGTGTACATTGATATTGTACTCTATTGTGCAAGTAAAATGAGACTTTGTGTTTCACAGTATAATACATAATAAACAAAATTGAATTAATTTATGTTCAAGTAGCAAGTTGCTAATATTAAAAAGTGCATTTAATATTGTTGAGTTTTAAGCCTTGAAACTCCTGTTCGTAACAGTAACTAAACCTATGCATAGAAGGGATCTTGAACCATTATCATAACCACAGGACAAAATTGTGAAGTCATGTCTTTATGAAGCACCAGTAAGACATGTTTATCTGTAGATATATATATTATGTCTGTGTAGGATATATAATTACCCAGAACCCTACACGTGATTACTCAACATTACTATAATGACTCCTCCATTAAGGTCTGCGATGATCTTCCATATATGATTTGAGCAAATTGATAATAACCAGAAAGGGAGATGACGTTGGTTTGGAACACGTTGTGTCTGGCTGGCTGAAGTCACTTCTGGGTTACTCTGTAAGCATTTTGATATTTGAAAACCTCAATATTTTCCCTATTTTTTTTTTTTAATTCAAGTTAGTTGAGATCTAAACCTTTGTTTTCATGTAGTAGTGAAGTTAGCCATCTTATTCAAGTTCCTCAATTAAAATAAAAACATTCTCTCTCTCATGGCTTGGAGAATGGCAACGTGAAGCTCAAATAATAGGACAATCTTGGACAATATGCAACACGCGTTTTAGACTTCTAGGGGCCCCACCTTCTGCTCTGTTTGTAGCTGTGCTACCACATCTGTGGTCCAGCCCTGTGTGAGGATCTGACTGTAGGCTACATGTATGTGTGAGGATGATAAAAAAAAGGGTCTAAACTGAAAGGATCTCATCACCTCTTTCCAAAATAAGTATATTTGGAGATTGTGAATCTTCGGCCAAACACACACTCACTAAGTTTTTTGCTCTAAGCAGGATTCCATTCTTGTCATTTGTGGAGAGATGAGAGAAATTCCATTAAACGATTAGTACGGCCTGTGGCTAGCTAACCCTTGGAGTTGAGGGTCTGTGGTAAATATGACATCTGTCTGGAGGAAGCAGCCTGATGTGGGTCATCATGATCCAACCAGGGGAAAACATTTTACATTTTAGTCATTTAGCAGACGCTCTTATCCAGAGCGACTTACAGTTAGTGAGTGCATCAATTTTTTTTCTTCATACTGGCCCCCCGTGGGAATCAAACCCACAACCCTGGCATTGCAAGCGCCATGCTCTACCAACTGAGCTACACGGGGCCCATATCTTTCAAGTCCTCCACCTGCGAATCCAAGACCATTAACAGTGGAACATCAAATTACGCACAGTTCAGACGCCAAACTTATGGCGAGTCGAACTGAATAGAAATTAAGAGTGGGCTAGCACGTTAAGAGCTTTGCTTGACATTCCAACCGCTCTCAACACCGCAGCAGACTTCCTCGTTGTTGTTTTTTTGGGTCGAATTCAGGCATTAACAGCGACCTTTCACAGAAGTCCTCCGCCTGCGAATCCAAGACCATGATTGTGCTTCCGTTGTGGGTGTGGTAGAGAAGCAAGCTTTATTTGCATGTAATTAACATATAACATTCATTACCATTTCTCCCGACAGTGGAATTACTTCTCAAAAAACATCACGCCGAAAGAGCGGCAGAGGCTGCCGAACAATCGCAGAAAAGTCCGATTAGGCGTAATGGTTTCAGACGGCACTCCATCCCCGCTCTTCCAAAGAGATGTATTTCTTAGTTTGGTGTGTCGCTAGAGCGCTGTTTAACCCAGGGCTTAGATATGTCTCTTAACTTACATGTAACATTCTTATTGAGGGTTTGAGATACATTTAAGAACACTTTCAAGGTAAACAACCAATCATTGCGTAATAAATGTTGCTAAGTGTATATTAAACTTAGTGCTCATCAAGTACAATGTCAAGCCCAGACCAATGTGGGTTTCCATGCACCGTGTTCGAGACCATCAAAAACCGTGATGTATCATGGGTAAATTATGACTGACTGACTGACTGGTTTACAAATGGGTGAGTTTGCGTAGGTAAGGTGAACGCAACAGACAGTATATGAAAGTCGAGGAATTAAGTCAGGGGAGGTGCATCTGCACAGCCAAGAGCTGGACACTAACGTGGTTTTCCAACAGCAAGGCTCAGACCAACATGGCAGTGTTGATAAAGAAAATGTTTCTTTATAATGTTGAAACATGGCTTCAGACCCATATCACACACTCACAAACCTAAATCATGTGTGTGTTCATTGTACAATCAATTACTGAGAGAGCCTCAAATATCACATTCATTTGTATACAGGCTATCCAGGTAGCTTAGTGGTTAAGAGCGTTGTGCCAGTAACCGAAAGGTCGCTGGTTCTAATCCCTGAGCCGACTAGTTTAAAAAATCTGTCGATGTGCCCTTGAGCAAGGCACTTAACCCTAATTGTTCCTGTAAGTCGCTCTGGATAAGAGCGTCTGCTAAATGACTAAGATGTAATGATGAAGTTCGTTCCTGTTTCAGTCATGTCTTTGGGTCAAACAAAAAAAAAAAACGATTGATTGACAATAGAACAGGCAATGGTGAAGAACAGAAACTTGCAGAGGACTGCAGTCAAATCTTCATGACCTTTGATCACATGATTTCTGTAAAGTTCATGTAGGTGCAAGTCAGTCAATTTTTATCCCCATAAACACTGATTTGATGAAAGTGATCTGCTCAAACTTACCTTATTTATGATGCAAGCTGATTTGTAGATCAGTCAGTAGGCAGTCACCTTAACTGTCGACATGAACAAGCCCAGACAACGGATCATGTAGGGACTTGTTGGCAGTTTGGTAGAGGGGATGGAGTTTTGCCTCTATATAATGGTTGTACCTCCCTCTTGTGGTGAAAAGAAAGCACTTCTGGTCCCAGAGCTGGAAAAAATAAATACTTGCTGTACATTTTTGACACAGCCTAAATTCATGAGAAATGATGTGGGAGCTGTTGCAAATACCGTTCTGAGTAGAGGTTACCCTTACAAATTACTATAGAAATTCCTATAAGATTATCATACAAATGTATTATAAGAATATTATAGTAAATTATAGTAATTACTATAGAAATTCCTATAAGAATCAAATGGTATTTTCGGAAATAACTTTAGAAATTACTAGAAATCTAGTCATTTTTTATATATATATATAATAACCTTTTAGTAATTCAGGACATTATAGTACTTCTATAATAGTTATAGTATTCATAGGCCTATAAGTATACAGCCTATAGGCGACAAATCATATCATTATGCAACATATTTATATATATATATATATATATATATATATATATAATTATTGAACAATTCATCAAGCAAAAAATATTAAATGACTGAACAAATAAATATATAGGCCGATTGTCACGGATTCTGCCGAGGCTGCTCCTCCTCCTTGCTCGGGCAGGCTTCGACGTTCGTCGTCCCCGGAGTACTAGCTACCACCGTTAGATATTTCGATGTTTGATTGGTTTGGTCTGTCTGTTGCACCTGTGTCCGTTTGTGTCTGATTATGTGTCCTATAAGTTTCCGGCTTTGTGTTTGTGAGTTTGTGTGTTATTTTCCGCCTGTCCGTTGGTGTCACCCGTGCAGTACTCTGGACTTTGTTTATTGTGACGCACTGTGTTTGCGTTGTCGCTCGCCTCCTTGTTTTGAGGTCCTTTATTTTGTATTGTTTATACAGTTAGTAAAGTCTTGTTTGACTGAGCCCATGCGTCCTGCGTCTGACTCCTCAACCACATCCACATCAACACTGACACCGATCAACCATAATATACAGTGCTATGAAAAAGTATTTGCCCTCTTTCTAATTTTCTCTACTTTTGCATATTTGTGATACTGAATGTTATCAGATCTTCAACCAAAACCTAATATTAGATAAAGGGAACATAAGTGAACAAATAACACAACAATTACATATTTATTTCATTTATTTCATAAACAAAGTTATGCAACACCCAATTCCCCTGTGTGAAAAAGTAATTGGCCCCTTACATTCAATAACTGGTTGTGCCACCTTTAGCTACAATGACTCCAACCAAATGCTTCCTGTAGTTGTTGATCAGTCTCTCACGTCGCTGTGGAGGAATTTTGGCCCACTCTTCCATGCAGAACTGCTTTAACTCAGTGACGTGTGGGTTTTCAAGCATGAACTGCTCGTTTCAAGTCCTGCCACAACATCTCAATTGGGATTAGGTCTGGACTTTGACTAGGCCATTCCCAAACTTCCAATGTAGGAACTTCCGTCTCTGTAATCTAGCATGGATGGTCATCTGAATCTGAATAATATTTTATTTATTTTTGGGGGGGTAGATCAGCTTAATATTGCAGATAGATTGTAACTTCCATCAATGTAATTGTCTGCATCACTTCCAATCCCCCATATGTTATATACACATACACACATACATACACATATGCATACATACATACACATACATATCCTTTAAAAATATATATATTCCCCTTTATTACTTTCCAACCCCGCCACCCTTTCCCCACTTGGAGTAAACTAGTGAACAACAACGCCTAGGCCTCTACTTCCAGCTTATACCCACTATCTACATTTTATGGACACAGTCAATTTTACAATAATTACATTTTGTTTGTTCTTTCTCCTGAACTTCTTCTACTCTCAACCGCTCCGATCATTTTCATGATGTCCATCCGGTTTGCTTCTAGATGCCATATCTTTCTAACTGTGCTCCTTCACAAAAGCTCCCAACCTACAACCCATACACTTATTATGGACACAGTATGCTTACATTATTAGTTATCTTGTTATTATTTGTTGTTAGTTGTTATTAGTCCCATCCTTCAATTCCATTCAACACCTCCCATCTATCTTTTAACACCATCCATATAGGATTTCTATTTGCCATATATATTTCAACTGTACTGTGATGTTTTACAAAGTTCTGAACCTTTCTATTCTCATTGTTTCTACAGATTGTAAATTGAAAATACTTTTTTTTGCTAATAGTATTATTATATTATTGATCGATTGACTATGACTTTTCAGATCACCCAGTAGTGCTATCTGCAAGGTTAGCTCCAGGTAAATATTGCAATCCTTTAGCCATTCCTGGACCTGTGTCCAAAAACAAGCTACAAATGGACAGTACCAAAACAAATGATCTAATGATTCTGTCTCTTCGCAACAAAATCTGCAGAGCTGGGAAGATTGTATCCCCCATATAAATAACATTCTATTCGTAGCAAGAATTTTATATAATAATTTAAATTGAAAGATTCTAAGTTTTGAATCCGGTGTTGTTTTGTGTGTTAGTTCATAAACACTATGTCATGGAATCGGTACGTCAAAAATCTCTTCCCAACTATTTTGCAATCTATATGGGACGGCTGTCAATCCTTTGGTCCTTAAATGAAACTGGTATACTTTTTTATTTATCATAATTTTCTTTAACCAATTGTGTTCTTTAATGCGGCTGACAGACAAGTTCCTTACTTTCTCCCCCTTCCACTTTCCTCTTCCATTTTTGCGGTAAGGCTGCAATTATTTGGTTGTAATTTTGGGTAGAGCAGACATTTCCATATGTGTTTGTTAGCTGCATGTGCGACATAACTCCGCCAATCCTACCGATGATATCATTTACAAAGATTATACCTTTTTTTTTTTTTTTTGTCAAAAAAAACGTTTTTTTGTCAATTATTATATTTGAGTTTAACCACAATATTTGTTGCATTATTTGTTCTGTCGTTTCTGGAGGATTAAATTGAAATTGCAACCAACTTTCTATGGCTTGTTTTAGAAATAGTGATATCTGGGAGATGATTTCCTTTTCAAATAACTGAAAGTGAGTGGTTGTAATCTGAATAAGAGTTAGTTTGGCAACTGGAGAAAAAAACAAAATACTGAAAAACAAAATACTGCAAAGTTTCCTAAGAGCTAGTCACGAGGACACCATCTTCGTCGGCGCCAGGTTGATCAGTCCCAGTGGGTCTTGCAACGGATATACAGAGATGACCCATTTACAGAGGAGTATAGAGTGCAGTGATGTGTCCTATAAGGAGCATTGGTGGCAAATCTGATGGCCGAATGGTAAAGAACATCTAACCGCTCGAGAGCACCCTTACCTGCCGATCTATAAATTACGTCTCCGTAGTCTAGCATGGGTAGGATGGTCATCTGAATCAGGGTTAGTTTGGCAGCTGGGGTGAAAGAGGAGCGATTACGATAGAGGAAACCAAGTCTAGATTTAACCTTAGCCTGCAGCTTTGATATGTGCTGAGAGAAGGACAGTGTACCGTCTAGCCGTACTCCCAAGTACTTGTATGAGGTGACTAACTCAAGCTCTAAACCCTCAGAGGTAGTAATCACACCGGTGGGGAGAGGGGCATTCTTCTTACCAAACCACATTACCTTTGTTTTGGAGGTGTTCAGAACAAGGTTAAGGGCAGAGAAAGCTTGTTTGACACTAAGAAAGCTTTGTTTAGTATTTTACCAAATAGAGCTATCTTCTGTATACCTTGTCACAACACAACTGATTGGCTCAAACACATTAAGAAGGAAAGAAATTCCACAAATTAACTTTTAAGAAGGCACACCTGTTAATTGAAATGCATTCCAGGTGACTACCTCATGAAGCTGGTTGAGAAAATGCCAAGAGTGTGCAAAGCTGTCATCAAGGCAAAGAGTGGCTACTTTGAAGAATCTCAAATATAAAATATATTTTGATTTGTTTAACACTTTTTTGGTTACCACATGATTCCATATGTGTTATTTCATAGTTTTGATGTCTTCACTATTATTCTACAATGTAGAAAACAGTAAAAATAAAGAAAAACCCTTGACTGAGTAGGTGTTGTAAAACTTTTGACCGGTAGTGTATGTCATAATGAATAGGCCTAGTCCCGATAGCCTATATGGTGAGAATAGGATCTAGGCCTCCTGTTTTCAAATCAATGATGGACTGACAGACAGACTGAGACATGGGGTCCAGCAAAATAAAATAATGAGTGATGCCTTTACATGCTAGCTAGCTAGCTACATGCTAGCTCTGAGTGATGCCTTTACATGCTAGCTAGCTAGCTACATGCTAGCTCTGCGAATATTAAGTCTTTATGACAGTCCATTGATTTAACCAGGCTTAGCATATTGTTTTATTTGCTTTATGTATTGCTTATATCCAGATTCAACTATAAACTGAACTGTTATCACTAGCCAGGTTTCCATCCAACCTTCTAATGCGAGTAAAGTACGTCTGATAAAACATGTCAAGACAGGCCTGATGGAAACTTTTCCAAATAATAATAAATAATAATAATATGCCATTTAGCAGACGCTTTTATCCAAAGCGACTTACAGTCATGTGTGCATACATTTTTACGTATGGGTGGTCCCGGGGATCGAACCCACTACTCTGGCGTTACAAGCGCCATGCTCTACCAATTGAGCTACATGTCAACAAAACAAAATGGGCTAGACAAGGTGGGATCTTTTTTGTGTCTGTAAAAAATGTATTATGTGAGAAATGGCTGTGGAAACACGTTGATGCGCAAATATTGATTTAATAACCATCATATTGAACTAAACTTGGAGTCGTGCGATGATATGTTGTGTTAGCCTAGGCAGCCGAATGTGGGCGCTAGATCTGCACATCGTCTAGGATTGATACACTCCTGTCCCCCGTGGACCGGCTCGTACATAAAGCATCCTCCATTCAGGCTGCAAAGGCGTACATTTCCTCCTTTAATGGCTTTAATGGCGGGCAGTCTGAAAGAAACTGTAAAAACATGTGCACTGTCTTAATAAAACACCATTTTTGGACAGCCAAGGGTGTGAAACATCCTAAATTGTCAGAAAATTCGAAAATGGTGGCGTAACATTACAGCGCGGTATCTTCGACGGGGGAACAATACAGTGTGATGATTAAAAATGATTGATAAGAATTGATTAGTTAAAGAATTCAGCCATGTGAAGGGTTAACTATGTTCCAAGAACAGAAAAAAAAACAGTATTGGGTGGGGAGGTGTTGCCAGACGCCGCTTCAGTCTGAGACTGCCATCGTTGAAGTCGTTTGTGGTGACATCACAACGAGGGGCATTGTACAGTCATCAGTGAATGGATCATCACTACCCAATCAGTGTATGAAAGCCAATGCCAAATGTTCGAAACGCTCCTTTATCCCATATGTGTTCTGGCTCCAGCCCAACCCATCGGTTTCTGGGACCAATCGGAACGGTTAGAATGTGTTTGCGTTGTAGAAATTGTCTGTGAGGTGCTCAGATCCTGGACCTGAGCTGTGTTTGAATACTCCGCACGAATACACCGCACGAACCGTGAGTTGTACAGTAGAAGACCCTAGCTATAAGCTGTATGATGTGGTTAGTTGTACAGTAGGAGACCCTAGCTATAAGCTGTATGATATGGTTAGTTGTACAGTAGGAGACCCTAGCTATAAGCTGTATGATGTGGTGAGTTGTACAGTAGGAGACCCTAGCTATAAGCTGTATGATATGGTTAGTTGTACAGTAGGAGACCATAGCTATAAGCTGTATGATATGGTTAGTTGTACAGTAGGAGACCCTAGCTATAAGCTGTATGATATGGTTAGTTGTACAGTAGGAGACCCTAGCTATAAGCTGTATGATATGGTTAGTTGTACAGTAGGAGACCCTAGCTATAAGCTGTATGATGTGGTTAGTTGTACAGTAGGAGACCCTAGCTATAAGCTGTATGATATGGTTAGTTGTACAGTAGGAGACCCTAGCTATCAGCTGTATGATATGGTTAGTTGTACAGTAGGAGACCCTAGCTATAAGCTGTATGATGTGGTTAGTTGTACAGTAGGAGACCCTAGCTATAAGCTGTATGATATGGTTAGTTGTACAGTAGGAGACCCTAGCTATAAGCTGTATGATATGGTTAGTTGTACAGTAGGAGACCCTAGCTATAAGCTGTATGATGTGGTTAGTTGTACAGTAGGAGACCCTAGCTATAAGCTGTATGATGTGGTTAGTTGTACAGTAGGAGACCCTAGCTATCAGCTGTATGATATGGATAGTTGTACAGTAGGAGACCCTAGCTATAAGCTGTATGATATGGTTAGTTGTACAGTAGGAGACCCTAGCTATAAGCTGTATGATATGGTTAGTTGTACAGTAGGAGACCCTAGCTATCAGCTGTATGATGTGGTTAGTTGTACAGTAGGAGACCCTAGCTATAAGCTGTATGATATGGTTAGTTGTACAGTAGGAGACCCTAGCTATAAGCTGTATGATGTGGTTAGTTGTACAGTAAGAGACCCTAGCTATAAGCTGTATGATATGGTTAGTTGTACAGTAGGAGACCCTAGCTATAAGCTGTATGATGTGGTTAGTTGTACAGTAAGAGACCCTAGCTATAAGCTGTATGATGTGGTTAGTTGTACAGTAAGAGACCCTAGCTATAAGCTGTATGATATGGTTAGTTGTACAGTAGGAGACCCTAGCTATAAGCTGTATGATGTGGTGAGTTGTACAGTAGGAGACCCCAGCTATAAGCTGTATGATGTGGTTAGTTGTACAGTAGGAGACCATAGCTATAAGCTGTATGATATGGTTAGTTGTACAGTAGGAGACCCTAGCTATAAGCTGTATGATGTGGTTAGTTGTACAGTAGGAGACCCTAGCTATAAGCTGTATGATATGGTTAGTTGTACAGTAGGACACCCTAGCTATAAGCTGTATGATGTGGTTAGTTGTACAGTAGGAGACCCTAGCTATAAGCTGTATGATATGGTTAGTTGTACAGTAGGAGACCCTAGCTATAAGCTGTATGATGTGGTTAGTTGTACAGTAGGAGACCCTAGCTATAAGCTGTATGATGTGGTTAGTTGTACAGTAGGAGACCCTAGCTATAAGCTGTATGATATGGTGAGTTGTACAGTAGGAGACCCTAGCTATAAGCTGTATGATATGGTGAGTTGTACAGTAGGAGACCCTAGCTATAGGCTGTATGATGTGGTGAGTTGTACAGTAGGAGACCCTAGCTATAAGCTGTATGATATGGTTAGTTGTACAGTAGGAGACCCTAGCTATCAGCTGTATGATATGGTTAGTTGTACAGTAGGAGACCCTAGCTATAAGCTGTATGATATGGTTAGTTGTACAGTAGGAGACCCTAGCTATCAGCTGTATGATATGGTTAGTTGTACAGTAGGAGACCCTAGCTATCAGCTGTATGATATGGTTAGTTGTACAGTAGGAGACCCTAGCTATAAGCTGTATGATATGGTTAGTTGTACAGTAGGAGACCCTAGCTATAAGCTGTATGATATGGTTAGTTGTACAGTAGGATACCCTAGCTATAAGCTGTATGATGTGGTTAGTTGTACAGTAGGAGACCCTAGCTATAAGCTGTATGATATGGTTAGTTCTACAGTAGGCCTACAGTGAGGGAAAAAAGTATTTGATCCCCTGCTGATTTTGTACGTTTGCCCACTGACAAAGACATGATCAGTCTATAATTTTAATGGTAGGTTTATTTGAACAGTGAGAGACAGAATAACAACAACAAAATCCAGAAAAACGCATGTCAAAAATGTTATAAATTGATTTGCATTTTAATGAGGGAAATAAGTATTTGACCCCTCTGCAAAACATGTCTTAGTACTTGGTGGCAAAACCCTTGTTGGCAATCACAGAGGTCAGACGTTTCTTGTAGTTGGCCACCAGGTTTGCACACATCTCAAGAGGGATTTTGTCCGACTCCTCTTTGCAGATCTTCTCCAAGTCATTAAGGTTTCGAGGCTGACGTTTGGCAACTCGAACCTTCAGCTCCCTCCACAGATTTTCTATGGGATTAAGGTCTGGAGACTGGCTAGGCCACTCCAGGACCTTAATGTGCTTCTTCTTGAGCAACTCCTTTGTTGCCTTGGCCGTGTGTTTTGGGTCATTGTCATGCTGGAATACCCATCCATGACCCATTTTCAATGCCCTGGCTGAGGGAAGGAGGTTCTCACACAAGATTTGACGGTACATGGCCCCATCCATCGTCCCTTTGATGCGGTGAAGTTGTCCTGTCCCCTTAGCAGAAAAACACCCCCAAAGCATAATGTTTCCACCTTCATGTTTGACGGTGGGGATGGTGTTCTTGGGGTCATAGGCAGCATTCCTCCTCCTCCAAACACGGCGAGTTGAGTTGATGCCAAAGAGCTCGATTTTGGTCTCATCTGACCACAACACTTTCACCCAGTTCTCCTCTGAATCATTCAGATGTTCATTGGCAAACTTCAGACGGGCCTGTATATGTGCTTTCTTGAGCAGGGGGACCTTGCGGGCGCTGCAGGATTTCAGTCCTTCAAGGTGTAGTGTGTTACCAATTGTTTTCTTGGTGACTATGGTCCCAGCTGCCTTGAGATCATTGACAAGATCCTCCCGTGTAGTTCTGGGCTGATTCCTCACCGTTCTCATGATCATTGCAACTCCACGAGGTGAGATCTTGCATGGAGCCCCAGGCCGAGGTAGGTTGACAGTTATTTTGTGTTTCTTCCATTTGCGAATAATCGCACCAACTGTTGTCACCTTCTCACCAAGCTGCTTGGCGATGGTCTTGTAGCCCATTCCAGTCTTGTGTAGGTCTACAATCTTGTCCCTGACATCCTTGGAGAGCTCTTTGGTCTTGGAGAGTTTGGAATCTGATTGATTGATTGCTTCTGTGGACAGGTGTCTTTTATACAGGTAACAAGCTGAGATTAGGAGCACTCCCTTTAAGAGTGTGCTCCTAATCTCAGCTCGTTACCTGTATAAAAGACACCTGGGAGCCAGAAATCTTTCTGATTGAGATGGGGTCAAATACTTATTTCCCTCATTAAAATGCAAATACATTTATAAAATCTTTGACATGTTTTTCTGGATTTTGTTGTTGTTATTCTGTCTCTCACTGTTCAAATAAACCTACCATTAAAATTATAGACAGATCATTTTTTTGTCAGTGGGCAAACGTACAAAATCAGCAGGGGATCAAATACTTTTTTCCCTCACTGTAGCTATAAGCTGTATGATGTGGTGAGTTGTACAGTAGGAGACCCTAGCTATCAGCTGTATGATATGGTTAGTTGTACAGTAGGAGACCCTAGCTATCAGCTGTATGATATGGTTAGTTGTACAGTAGGAGACCCTAGCTATCAGCTGTATGATATGGTTAGTTGTACAGTAGGAGACCCTAGCTATAAGCTGGTTAGTTGTACAGTAGGATACCCTAGCTATAACCTGTATGATATGGTTAGTTGTACAGTAGGAGACCCTAGCTATAAGCTGTATGATATGGTTAGTTGTACAGTAGGATACCCTAGCTATAAGCTGTATGATATGGTTAGTTGTACAGTAGGAGACCCTAGCTATAAGCTGTATGATGTGGTTAGTTGTACAGTAGGAGACCCTAGCTATCAGCTGTATGATATGGTTAGTTGTACAGTAGGAGACCCTAGCTATAAGCTGTATGATGTGGTTAGTTGTACAGTAGGAGACCCTAGCTATAAGCTGTATGATATGGTTAGTTGTACAGTAGGATACCCTAGCTATAAGCTGTATGATGTGGTTAGTTGTACAGTAGGAGACCCTAGCTATCAGCTGTATGATATGGTTAGTTGTACAGTAGGAGACCCTAGCTATCAGCTGTATGATATGGTTAGTTGTACAGTAGGAGACCCTAGCTATAAGCTGTATGATGTGGTTAGTTGTACAGTAGGAGACCCTAGCTATAAGCTGTATGATATGGTTAGTTGTACAGTAGGAGACCCTAGCTATCAGCTGTATGAAATGGTTAGTTGTACAGTAGGAGACCCTAGCTATAAGCTGTATGATATGGTTAGTTGTACAGTAGGAGACCCTAGCTATCAGCTGTATGATATGGTTAGTTGTACAGTAGGAGACCCTAGCTATAAGCTGTATGATATGGTTAGTTGTACAGTAGGAGACCCTAGCTATAAGCTGTATGATATGGTTAGTTGTACAGTAGGAGACCCTAGCTATAAGCTGTATGATATGGTTAGTTGTACAGTAGGAGACCCTAGCTATAAGCTGTATGATGTGGTTAGTTGTACAGTAGGAGACCCTAGCTATAAGCTGTATGATATGGTTAGTTGTACAGTAGGAGACCCTAGCTATCAGCTGTATGATATGGTTAGTTGTACAGTAGGAGACCCTAGCTATAAGCTGGTGAGTTGTACAGTAGGCGACCCTAGCTATCAGCTGTATGATGTGGTTAGTTGTACAGTAGGAGACCCTAGCTATAAGCTGTATGATATGGTTAGTTGTACAGTAGGAGACCCTAGCTATCAGCTGTATGATATGGTTAGTTGTACAGTAGGAGACCCTAGCTATAAGCTGGTGAGTTGTACAGTAGGAGACCCTAGCTATAAGCTGTATGATGTGGTGAGTTGTACAGTAGGAGACCCTAGCTATAAGCTGTATGATGTGGTGAGTTGTACAGTAGGAGACCCTAGCTATCAGCTGTATGATATGGTTAGTTGTACAGTAGGAGACCCTAGCTATAAGCTGTATGATGTGGTTAGTTGTACAGTAGGAGACCCTAGCTATAAGCTGGTGAGTTGTACAGTAGGAGACCCTAGCTATAAGCTGTATGATATGGTTAGTTGTACAGTAGGAGACCCTAGCTATAAGCTGTATGATATGGTTAGTTGTACAGTAGGAGACCCTAGCTATCAGCTGTATGATATGGTTAGTTGTACAGTAGGAGGATCCCTAGCTATAAGCTGTATATGATATGTTAGTTGTCACAGTAGGAGACCCTAGCTATTAAGTGTATGATTTTGTGGGTTAGTTGTACAGTAGGAGACCCTAGCTATAAGCTGTATGATAGGGTAGTGACAGTAGGAGACCTAGCTATCAGCTGTATGATATGGTTTAGCTGTTTACAGTAGGAGACCTAGCGATAAGCTGGTGAAGTTGTACAGTAGGCGACCAGCTATCAGCTGATGATGTGGTTAGTGGTACAGTAGGAGACCCTTAGCTATAGCTGTTGATATGGTTAGTTGTACAGTAGGAGGACCCTAGCTATCAGTGTTATGATATGGTTAGTTGTTACAGTAGGATACCCTAGCTATCAGCTGTATGATGTGGTGAGTTGTACAGTAGGAGACCCTAGCTATCAGCTGTAGATATGGTTAGTTGCTACAGTAGGACCCTTAGCTATAAGCTGTATGATGTGGTTAGTTTGTACAGTAGGAGACCCCTAGCTATAAGCTGGTGAGTTGTACAGTAGGAGACCCTAGCTATAAGCTGTATGATATGGTTAGTTGTACAGTAGGAGACCCTAGCTATCAGCTGTATGATATGGTTAGTTGTACAGTAGGAGACCCTAGCTATAAGCTGTATGATGTGGTGAGTTGTACAGTAGGAGACCCTAGCTATAAGCTGTATGATATGGTTAGTTGTACAGTAGGAGACCATAGCTATAAGCTGTATGTGTGTGAACATCTCTCTCTCTCTCCCAATGTGAAAACGTTTCATTTTATTTGTTATAAATAATTTGGTATCAGTGTTGCTGGTTTAATAAAAAACTGTTCATCTGATGGATTTTAAAAAAATCCTTGGTCTTATTTATTTGTTTGTTTGAGAACTATTAGAAACAACAAACTATGTTTTAAGGGAGAAGTAGGCGTTGGTCTGAAGCCTAAAAATAAAGGAAATTCACATGAGCACCACAGTGCCTCCTCCACCCATGCTCCACCAAGGTTTTCCAGAACACAGCTCTGACCTACTACAGTCCATAGAGTGCCACAGTATGAGTAATACCCATAAAACCTAGAGGTCAAACAGGGAAATGGTTCCAATCATTTTTCCACCATTCATTTCCCATAAGGGATTTTAGAAACACTTAAAATAAGGGCTGTGTTTCGTGTAGGCTTACCGTGGCATGACGTTTTGATAACCATGTAAATATCTCTAGGACAAGATGACTTTTATCAATATATTTGCCTGTATATACCCCCCCAAAATGAAATACTAATTAGCTGATAATGTGGCTATTACAAAGAACTACAAATGCCATTATGATCTGGACGAGACTGCCAAATCGATGCAAAGGTAAGAATCTCTGGATTAACTATCTAACGTTAGCTAAATGTTTGTAATTAATAAATAGCCTACATTTCTTGAACTTGATAATTCTGTGAACTGTCTTGTGCAAGTTTTAAATTGACGCAATACCTGTTAGCAAATGTGTCAACTAGAGATGACACGCAGGAGCTTGCAGGGATTTGTAGTTTTGAATGACGTCTACGTTGATGCTAATTAGCATTTTTCGAATCTGAGAGTAAATAGAGCCGAATATATTGATAAAAGTCACCTTGTTTCGAGAGAGATTAACATGGTTATCAAAACGTCACGCCAGGGTAAGCCTACATGAAACACAGCCCTTATTTGAAGTGTTTCTAAAATCCCCTATGGGAAAAATGAATGGTGGAAAAACTATTGGAACCGTTTCCCTGTTTGACCGCTAGGTTTTATGGGTATTATGACACCTCCACTGTGGGGCTCTATTGTACTTCAAACAATGGGTAGGCAGGTTGCTTAGGATTCAAACCTTCTCAAACAGCCTAATTCATACTCTTAGAGAAGATGGTCCCACAACAATGTGAATTGTACTGCATACAATGTAAAGTATTTGATTCTTTACACACCACACTAAGACATTCCCACTACTTTTTCAAGCTTTTTTTTGTATTATATGAAAGCAAGCTTTGTTTTTACACTTACAAGACCATCAGGCCTGATTGAGTGAGCTGTTTTGTCTTGTAGTAATTTATGTGGTACCTGCCATGGTTGTTCCTTGTCGTTTAAATTGTAATTTATTTAAACCTTTATTTTAGCAATATATGTCACTGAGAAAAGTATATATTTCATAATCACATCCTTATTTGGTCAGTAGGTGTGCAACAGGTGGTGGTGGTGTTGGACACAGTCACTCATATAGACAGAGAGGTCTATAGAACCTGTCTCCATTCCTGACTTCTGTAACCATTAGCTAATATGTGTAATATTGAGATAAGCTCAGAACCACTTGTTTTGCAAACATGGTCCTGTTTAATCAATTGCTGTGCTGATTAATGGACAGTTCATTACCTCTGTCAAATGAATATGTAGCTTAAAGTTATGCTTGTATTTGTATTTATTTTTTGCAGTAAAACACATTTAGGCCTAAAATAGGCCTATATCTAAAAATACATTTTACATTTACATTTACGTCATTTAGCAGACGCTCTTATCCAGAGCGACTTACAAATTGGTGCATTCACCCTATAGCCAGTGGGATAACCACTTTACAATTATTATTATTATTATTTTTTTTTAGGGGGGGTGGTAGAAGGATTACTTTATCCTATCCCAGGTATTCCTTAAAGAGGTGGGGTTTCAAATGTCTCCGGAAGGTGGTGAGTGACTCCGCTGTCCTGGCGTCGTGAGGGAGCTTGTTCCACCATTGGGGTGCCAGAGCAGCGAACAGTTTTGACTGGGCTGAGCGGGAACTATGCTTCCGCAGAGGAAGGGGAGCCAGCAGGCCAGAGGTGGATGAACGCAATGCCCTCGTTTGGGTGTAGGGACTGATCAGAGCCTGAAGGTATGGAGGTGCCGTTCAATCAATCAATCAATTTTATTTTATATAGCCCTTCTTACATCAGCTAATATCTCGAAGTGCTGTACAGAAACCCAGCCTAAAACCCCAAACAGCTAGTAATGCAGGTGTAGAAGCACGGTGGCTAGGAAAAACTCCCTAGAAAGGCAAAACCTAGGAAGAAACCTAGAGAGGAACCAGGCTATGAGGGGTGGCCAGTCCTCTTCTGGCTGTGCCGGGTGGAGATTATAACAGAACCATGCCAAGATGTTCAAAAATGTTCATAAGTGACAAGCATGGTCAAATAATAATCAGGAATAAATCTCAGTTGGCTTTTCATAGCCGATCATTAGAGTTTAAAACAGCAGGTCTGGGACAGGTAGGGGTTCCATAACCGCAGGCAGAACAGTTTAAACTGGAATAGCAGCAAGGCCAGGCGGACTGGGGACAGCAAGGAGTCACCACGGCCGGTAGTCCCGACGTATGGTCCTAGGGCTCAGGTCTCTCAGTTGGCTTTTCATAGCCGATCATTTAGAGTTGAAAACAGCAGGTCTGGGACAGGTAGGGGTTTCGTAGCCGCAGGCAGAACAGTTGAAACTGGAATAGCAGCAAGGCCAGGCGGACTGGGGACAGCAAGGTGTCATCATGCCCGGTAGTCCTGACGTATGGTCCTAGGGCTCAGGTTCTCAGAGAGAAAGAGAGAACGAGAGAATTAGAGAGAGCATACTTAAATTCACACAGGACACTGGATAAGACAGGAGAAGTACTCCAGGTATAACCAACTAACCCCAGCCCCCCGACACATAAACTACTGCAGCATAAATACTGGAGGCTGAGACAGGAGCGGTCCGGAGACACTGTGGCCCCATCCGAAGAAACCCCCGGACAGGGCCAAACAGGAAGGATATAACCCCACCCACTCCGCCAAAGCACAGCCCCCGCACCACTAGAGGGATATCCCCAACCACCAACTTACAATCCTGAGACAAGGCCGAGTATAGCCCACAGAGGTTCCGTTCCCCTCACAGCTCCATAGGCAAGCACCATGGTCTTGTAACAGATGCGAGCTTCAACTGGAAGCCAGTGGAGTGTGCGGAGGAGCGGGGTGACGTGAGAGAACTTGGGAAGGTTGAACACCAGACGGGCTGCGGCATTCTGGATGAGTTGTAGGGGTTTAATGGCACAGGCAGGAAGCCCAGCCAACAGCGAGTTGCAGTAATCCAGACGGGAGATGACAAGTGCCTGGATTAGGACCTGTGCCGCTTCCTGTGTAAGGCAGGGTCGTACTCTCCGAATGTTGTAGAGCATGAACCTGCAGGATCGGGTCACCGCCTTGATGTTAGCGGAGAATGACAGGGTGTTGTCCAGGGTCACGCCAAGGCTCTTCGCACTCTGGGAGGAGGACACAACGGAGTTGTCAACCGTGATGGCGAGATCATGGAGCGGGCAGTCCTTCCCCGGGAGGAAGAGCTGCTCCGTCTTGCCAAGGTTCAGCTTGAGGTGGTGATCCGTCATCCATACTGATATGTCTGCCAGACATGCAGAGATGCGATTCGCCACCTGGTTATCAGAAGGGGGAAAGGAGAAGAAGATTAGTTGTGTATCGTCAGCGTAGCAATGATAGGAGAGGCCATGTGAGGATATGACAGAGCCAAGTGACTTGGTGTATAGCGAGAATAGGAGAGGGCCTAGAACTGAGCCCTGGGGGACACCAGTGGTGAGAGCACGTGGTGCGGAGACAGATTCTCGCCACGCCACTTGGTAGGAGCGACCGGTCAGGTAGGACGCAATCCAAGAGTGAGCCGCGCCGGAGATGCCCAGCTCGGAGAGGGTGGAGAGGAGGATCTGATGGTTCACAGTATCAAAGGCAGCAGACAGGTCTAGAAGGACAAGAGCAGAGGAGAGAGAGTTAGCTTTAGCAGTGCGGAGAGCCTCCGTGACACAGAGAAGAGCAGTCTCAGTTGAATGACCAGTCCTGAAACCTGACTGGTTTGGATCAAGAAGGTCATTCTGAGAGAGATAGCAAGAGAGTTGGCTAAAGACGGCACGCTCAATAGTTTTGGAAAGAAAAGAAAGAAGGGATACTGGTCTGTAGTTGTTGACATCAGAGGGATCGAGTGTTGGTTTTTTGAGAAGGGGTGCAACTCTCGCTCTCTTGAAGACGGAAGGGACATAGCCAGCGGTCAAGGATGAGTTGATCAGCGAGGTGAGGTAGGGGAGAAGGTCACCGGAGATGGTCTGGAGAAGAGAGGAGGGGATGGGGTCAAGCGGGCAGGTTGTTGGGCGGCCTGCAGTCACAAGTCGCAAGATTTTATCTGGAGAGAGAGGGGAGAAAGAAGTCAAAGCATAGGGTAGGGCAGTGTGAGCAGGACCAGCAGTGTCATTAGACCTAACAAACGAGGATCGGATGTCATCAACCTTCTTTTCAAAGTGGTTGACGAAGTCATCCACATAGAGGGAGGGGGGGGGGGGGGGGGGGGGGAGGAGGATTCAGCAGGGAGGAGAATGTGGCAAAGAGCTTCCTAGGGTTAGAGGCAGATGCTTGGAATTTAGAGTGGTAGAAAGTGGCCTTAGCAGCAGAAACAGATGAAGAAAATGTAGAGAGGAGGGAGTGAAAAGATGCCAGGTCCGCAGGGAGTCTAGTTTTCTTCCATTTCCGCTCAGCTGCCCGGAGCTCTGTTCTGTGAGCTCGCAATGAGTCATCAAGCCACGGAGCTGGAGGGGAGGACCGAGCCGGCCGGGAGGATAGGGGACATAGAGAGTCAAAGGATGCAGAAAGGGAGGAGAGGAGGGTTGAGGAGGCAGAATCAGGAGATTGGAGGGAGAAGGATTGAGCAGAGGGAAGAGATGATAGGATGGAAGAGGAGAGAGTAGTGGGAGAGAGAGAGCGAAGGTTGCGGCGGCGCATTACCATCTGTGTAGGGGCAGAGTGAGTGGTGTTGGAGGAGAGCGAGAGAGAAAAGGATACAAAGTAGTGGTCGGAGACATGGAGGGGAGTTGCAGTGAGATTAGTAGAAGAACAGCATCTAGTAAAGATGAGGTCAAGCGTATTGCCTGCCTTGTGAGTAGGGGGGGACGGTGAGAGGGTGAGGTCAAAAGAGGAGAGGTGTGGAAAGAAGGAGGCAGAGAGAAATGAGTCAAATGTAGACGTAGGGAGGTTGAAATCCCCCAAAACTGTGAGGGGTGAGCCATCCTCAGGAAAGGAACTTATCAAGGCGTCAAGCTCATTGATGAACTCTCCAAGGGAACCTGGAGGGCGATAGATGACAAGGATATTAAGCTTAAATGGGCTAGTGACTGTGACAGCATGGAATTCAAATGAGGAGATAGACAGATGGGTCAGGGGAAAAAGAGAGAATGTCCACTTGGGAGAGATGAGGATTCCTGTGCCACCACCCCTCTGACCAGATGCTCTCGGGGTATGCGAGAACACATGGTCAGACGAGGAGAGAGCAGTAGGAGTAGCAGTGTTTTCAGTGGTAATCCATGTTTCCGTCAGCGCCAGGAAGTCGAGGGACTGGAGGGTAGCATAGGCTGGGATGAAGTCAGCCTTGTTGGCAGCAGAACGGCAGTTCCAGAGGCTGCCTGAGACCTGGAACTCCAGGTGTGTGGTGCGTGCAGGGACCACCAGGTTAGAGAGGCAGCAGCCACGCGGTGTGAGGCGTTTGTGTAGCCTGTGCGGAGAGGAGAGAACAGGGATAGGCAGAGGCATAGTTGACAGGCTGTAGCAAATGGCTACAATAATGCAGAGGAGATCGGAATGAAATGAACTAAACATCTGGGAAAGGAGAGAGCGGGGCCTCCCTCACCACAACTCCCAAATATAACTCTCCCAACTTCCACCTCAGAAACTATAATTGTTTCACTGAAACACCCGAATAAAACTCTCCCAACTTCCACTTTAGAAATTAGAATTGTTGTAAACTACAGCGGTTCAATGTTTCTAGGAATAGACTCTAACTTACTTTATTCAGCTAGCTAACTATGACGCCATAGCTAACTAGCATGCTAGCATCCAATAACACACGGTTTAGCACCAATACTTGGTTACAACAAACTACCAATAGTGTGTTAACACACTAAACAGATAATTCGTGTCCGTGTCTAGTTCCTTTCATAACGCAGCAATAATTAAACGTTGGCATACATCCTAATGATAGATATAAAACATTTTAATAGCAGGACACTGTAAAGCCCATTACCACTCTGAAGAGTATTAATTAGGCAGTTTGAGAAGGTGTGAATCCTAAGCAACCTGCCTACACATAGTTTGAAGTACAATACCAACTGCAGTAGGTCAAAGCTGTGTGCTGGAAAACCTTGCTAGAGCATGGGTGGAGTAGACACTGTGGTGCTCATGTGAATGTCCTTTCTCTTTCGGCTTCATACCAATGCCTAATTCTCACTTATAACGTAGTTTTTTGTTTCTAATTTCATTTTTTTTTACACTGGAAGGTGATTATACAAAATTATAATTCCACCTCTCCCTTGACTACTGTCACATTAGGTGGCTCGGAGAGCGAGGAATGAAGTGGGTCAAACTGCTCCGTGTACTCCCGAGTGGCGCAGTGGTCTAAGGCACTGCATCGCAGTGCTAGCTGTGCCACTAGAGATCCTGGTTCGAGTCCAGGCTCTGTCGCAGCCGGCAGCGACCGGGAGACCCATGGGCGGCGCACAAGTTGTCCAAGGTAGGGGAGGGTTTGGCCGGCAGGGATGTGGGTTCGTTTCCCACGGGGGGGCCAGTATGAAAAAACTAACAAAAAACAAAACAAACAAAAAAACATGTATGCATTCACTAACTCTTAAGTCGCTCTGGAGCGTCTGCTAAATGACTAAAATGTCAATGTAAATGTTCTGCACCAGCAGAGTGCCTGTCCTGCTGCTTCCCCTCACATCATAGTCATCCATCTCGGTGGAAATGACTTGGGACACATAAAGGGACAGGCCTGGTGCGTCAGATGCATCCGAATGTTCCCCAGGACAACAGTGGTCTACTCTGACATCGGGCAGCGAACGAGTTGGATGTTCCAGTGGGAGGAGGACATCAACAAGCCCATAGAGATGGCCGGCGCTCTGTTAACCAGCTGGTGTTTGCATTTCTCAGTGACAGGCGCATGCCCACAATCCAGCACTGTGTCGTTGGGCAGGACCGTAGGGATGGCATTCATCTCACGGATGAGGGAAACAACCTCTCCCTTGAGAGTTGGTCTCTCCTCCGTTCTAGCAAGACGCACACAGTAGTACACACCACCACACTCACTGCCACTTGCCTGCCACTCCACAAACCCAAAGGCTATTTTAAGAGCTACCTAATGAATACAAATAAGTGTGTGTGTGAGTGTGTCGGGAGGGGTCTGTCAAAACTATAAACTAAATAATGGTCAAAATGTATCCTTCGTGAGACAAACACACAATCTTCAGATCCACAGGCACGTACTCTAACCATTACACTACAAATCCTGTTCTTAAAACATTGACTTCGACAGACCATTTAAATGGACAGCGTGGAAGCGTTCATTTCAAAATGATTTTGTTAATTCACTCAGTACGCATTGAACGTTTATTCATCTTGCTTGGTTAAAATACAATTGCCTAAAACCAGTTGATTTGTTAAAAACAGACTAATTTAATCACACAGCTAACCAAGTTAGCGAGCGTGTCGTTTTCATCTGACTGCACACAGCATGGTGCAGAACTTAAGCAAGCAGAGAGGGAGTTTGATTAATCTGGCCCAGGGTACACCGGGCCATGGCCCATCACGCCACTGGGCGAAAGCGGGGAGGGAAGGCAGATAAAGCGTTTTTATCAAAACCAATCAGTAGCTGTGGTCAGTAGTCGTGGTCAGAAGTTATTTTCAGTAGTTGTGGTCAGTAGTTGTGGTCAGTAGTTATGGTCTGTAGTTGTGTTGTTGTGGTCAGTAGTTGTGGTCAGTAGTTGTGTGGTTGTGGTGAGTAGTTGTGTGGTTGTGGTCAGTAGTTGTGTGGTTGTGGTCAGTAGTTGGGTGGTTGTGGTCAGTAGTTATGTGGTTGTGGTCAGTAGTTGTGTGGTTGTGGTCAGAAGTTGTGGGCATTAGTTGTGGTCAGTAGTTGTTTGGTTGTGGTCATTAGTTGTGGTCAGTAATTGTGGTCTGTAGCTGTGTTGTTGTGGTCAGTAGTTGTGGTCAGTAGTTGTGTGGTCAGTAGCTGTGTGGCTGTGGTCAGTAGTTTTGGTCAGTAGTTGTGGTCAGTAGTTGTGGTCTCTAGTTGTGGTCTGTAGTTGTGTTGTTGTAGTCAGTAGTTGTGGTCAGTAGTTGTGTGGTTGTGGTCAGTAGTTGTCTGGTTGTGGTCAGTAATTCAGGTCAGTAATTGTGGTCAGTACTTGTGGTCAGTAATTGTGTGGTCAATAGTATGTGGTCAGTAGATGTGGTCAGTAGTTATAGTCAGTATATGTGGTCAATAGGGGTCAGTAGTTGTGGTCAGTGGTTGTGGTCAGTAATTGTTGTCAGTAGTTGTCTGGTTGTGGTCAGTAATTGTGGTTAGCAATTGTGGTTAGTAGTTGTGTGGTTGTGGTCAGTAGATGTGGTCAGAAGCTGTGGTCAGTGATTGTGGCAAGTATTTTTGGTCAGTAACTCAGAGTTGAACTGTGTTCCACGGTGTGTTTCTCTGGTACTCAGCGTTGAACTGTGTTCCACAGTGTGTTTGCTACATTAAAAAAAAAAAAATTCTCCACTTTTTAGAAGTTGATTGGATCAGTTTTTTGGGGGTGCTCTTTCTGTCTAGCTGAGCCAGTCAGAACAACATGTGAACACAACTTCTGCAAGGCCTGTATCACAAATTACCGAGATAGCAATGACCTGTGCCAGTGTTTAATGTGTAAAAATATTTTCTACGATTTTACTGAGTTAAAGTTCATATGAGGAAATCAGTCAATTGAAATAAATTCATTAGGCCCTAATTTATGGATTTCACATGACTGGGAATACAGATATGCATCTGTTGGTTACAGATACCTTTAAAAAAAATGGGCCTCACAATGGACCTCAGCCCTCAGGAACTCGTTGTGGTATTTTTGTGCATTCAAATTGCCAATCGATAAAATGCAATTGTGTTCGTTGTCCGTAGCTTATGCCTGCCCATACCATAACCCCACCGCCACCATGGGGCACTCTGTTCAAAATGTTGACATCAGCAAACCGCTCGCCCACACGACGCCATACACATGGTCTGCGGTTGTGGGGCCGGTTGGACGTACTGCCAAATTCTCTAAAATGACATTGGAGGCGGCTTATGGTAGAGAAATTAACATTCAATTCTCTGTCAAAAGCTCTGGTGGACATTCCTGCAGTCAGCATGCCAATTGCACGCTCCCTCAAAACTTCAGACATCTGCGGCATTGTGTTGTGTGACAAAACAGAGTGGCCTTTTATTGTCCCCAGCACAAGGTGCACATGTGTAATGATCATGCTCTTTAATCAGCTTCTTGATATGCCACACCTGTCAGGTGGATGTATTAACTCGGCAAAGGAGAAATGCTAACTAACAGGGATGTAAACAAATTTGTGGACCAAATTTGAGAGAAATAAGCTTTTCTGCGCATGGAACTTTTCTGGGATCTTTTATTTCAGCTCATGAAACATGGGACCAACACTTTACATGTTGCATATATATTTGTGTTCAGTGTATAACGTTAGCCTGTACGATGTCCAGCCCTGATGTCCCCTTTCCTTTAGCCCTGTGATCCAGTTATGGAGATTCTGTACGAAATATGTGTGGGTGGGTTTTTGTCTATTCATGATTCAGTTCTGTGTCAGATTCAATAGCCATTTGGCTCATTCATTGAGCCTAGGTTACAAGGTTCTTTCATTGAAAATCATTTTTAATATAGGATTTTGATATTCTATTGATGGTATTAATTGAGAACCTGGTTCATATTTGTATCTGTGATTTCATAGCTCTTTTTAATCAGGTTGTGGGTCATTTAAATTGTATTGAGGGGCTTTGTTATTGTGGAACACTGTCTATTTGTCCTATTCTGTATTCTATTATATTGTGAAATGTTTGTATCATATTGGAAGTCTTTTTATATCACTAATTCCTGCTCATTCATCTAATTAATCTATTTATATTTTATTCATATTTCAACATTGGTGCCTTATTCTATTAGCTATTGACCTTAAAGCCTCTTATAAATTGAAGTGTGATATCTTATTGTTATTTATTATGTGATACATTGAGCATGTATGGCAGAGCTGTTTCCATCTGAACGAGGGGAGGCACAGCAAATATATAGCCTGTCCAGCCTTGACGTCCCCTTTCCTGTTGCCCTGTGATCCAGAGCTGTCAATAAAGCCAACCCTCAGCACGACTCCTCTTGGAAGGCGCCAGAACACAACGCAACACACCATCTGACATAGGCACAGCACGCCGGCTACAATGGCAGAACGAAACCGGATGTCATTGTTTTCAATGAGACAATGACGGCATGGGTGCTATGCCGTCGACCGCAACAGCAAAACCAAACCTGATGTTAGCTCTCATTAATATTCTTAACTGAAACAGTACAACTGTAAGTGATTTTGCTATTTCATTCTCACGATACATTTAGCAAAGTCTAGCTGAGAAGGTTTGAGATTCAAAGTGATTTTTTCAGTCTGCAATTTTGATCGGAGGGAGCGTTCCCGTGCTCGGAGCTCAGAAGGAACGCAAGAAACATTCTCACCATTGACAGCTGAAATCGTGGTCATGTTTGTTGCCATTTTTAGTGGTGCATTATGGGGAGGTCAATGATCGTGATTAGGAAACATCTGAGGATTTCTGAAATGTATCATGTGTTGGACTAATACGTTGGACAGACGTCTGAAGAGGTTAAAGAAGACGGAAATGCTAAAAGTGTCCAACTTATTCTGAATTCACCCTACAGGGATTCACCCTACAGGGATTCACCCTACAGGGATTCACCTTCCATTCTCCCAGCCATTTTCCCAGCTCTGGCTGTCCACATTTTGGCATAGCACCATTCCGACTACAGAATAAATAATAATAATAATATCAGAGTTTCCTAGTCATAATTATGGATTTCCCAGTAGGAAGGTCGTATTTACGAGTTCCCGACATGACGTGAACGCGGCATTAGCTAGGCCTACATGTTTTTCAAACCAACTGGCTAGCCCACGAGTTTTCATGCCATCGTGTGTCAAGTCGGTAATGTGTAGGCCAAGGGTGTCGAGCTCATTATGCCCCTGGGGCCGCATTCGATCTTCATTTTCATTTTTAGATTTTTAGATTTACATTTTTGAAAATGTGTTATATTTTCTTGCCCTCAGAATTTGCTAAAAATTGTCCTCTATCCCATCATATTTGGAATGTGCTATGCTCCCTGACTGTGTAGTGATTATTAGCAAGCGGGACAGTCAAGAAACTCTGAATATAGGTCCATTATCATTTCTACACAATTTCGATTTGGTTTAAGTCATTTTAAAGTATTATTGAGTTTGTTATTTCCCCACCCACCTCTCCACATATATATATCTTCTTTTTTTTACTCAAACTACCCGCGGGCCGGATTGGACCCCCTCACAGGCAGTATGTTTGAAACCCCTGGTGTAGGCTATGTCCAATTTCAAAAAATGTGGTCTCAGAATAGGCCAAAAGACGGTCAGGCCATGTATTGTAGTTCTGTCTTTTGCTAAGAAAAGAAAGAAAGAAAAAAGTATGTTTACATGCACAGTAATAATTCGATATTAAACTGATTATGGAAGTAGGCAGATTGTTGCAATAGTCATGTAAACACCTTACACTGTTTATTTTAATTGGCGTATGGTCAAAATCGAAGTAAGCATAAACTGACTAAAACACCTGGTTTTCTGAGCAATCTTTCAAATGATTAGGACATATGAACGCCTTAATCAGCAACCCAGCGGTGTATCTGATCTGCGCATGTGCTTGCACCAGGGAAGTGAGTTCGGAACAACTGAATGTATGTGTCAGACTGCTTCAGTTCTGCTGGCGCCTAGACAGCTAGGCAACCCGACCTTGCACGAATACTCCCTTAAAAGACCTTCACTTAAAAAAAAAAAAAAAAAAAAAAAGCGCCAATAGTACTGTTTGTCCATTTTGAGACGGCGTAGCCAGTATAAGCTTCCTCAAAATAGTCAGAATTAAGCTAAGATATATCAAGAATTCTGTCATTCATTTAGACGTTTTTGCCAAGAAGATCTTAGTCGCGCAATTTTGTATCTGACTAAGCTAGGACGTTTGATGCAGTATTTCTCAAGTGAAAAAATTTGCATGAGAAGGAGTTGTCTGTCATTGAATGACAACAGACGAATCCCTACTCTTGACCAAACGCTGACGAGGGGGCGTAGACTTCGGCTACCGATTTTGGCTTGCCTCGATAATTTTTTAAAAATTGTTTTCCGATCAGCCGAAAAAACCCTCGCTGAAGTCCAAAACGAACAAAAACGTCATAATATATGCTTAGAACAGTTTTCGGCCGGGAAGCGTATGCCAAGTTGTTTTGAACGCGGCAATACTGACTGTCTCTTGGTCACCATGACATCCATGAAAGGGGCCCTTCCTGTGGGCGTTCCTCACAACAATCAACACCCACAACTTCCTGTGGGCGTTCCTCACAACAATCAACACCCACCAAGACACGTCATTCCGCTGCCAGGCACCCATGTCATGTGACGGGGAGGTCAATGATCCTGACAAGAAAATGGCGGAATTTGAGGAGCTACGGGTAGGCTAAAATAAAATAAAAAGCATAGCCACTAGGTAGAAAGCTGTACTACGGCTAATCCTTCCATTTAATACATTTGCGTTGTCGGATAAGGCAATAAATTAGAATTCTGCTTTATAAAGGCAAAAAATACTGCATGTCTGTTGTTTTACATAGCTAACAACCGGTGCTGCTCTCGACATTAGCATGCCGCGAGCTAGCTAACAACAATTATCCACATGTAGCCATTGGCTTATCAATGCGAAATTGTTTTGTAATGTTGCTTCACGTTAATTCACTTTATCTAACAAAATGTGTGTTACCTGTTGCATGTAAATACTGTTAGTTGACTACAGTAGGTAGCTACTCATTTTACAGTCAAATAGGCTGTGCTAACATAACTAGCTATCCAGCTAGCGACTATTGTTGTTTTCAGTGTTGCTAACTAGCTGGACTGCTGTTAACTGTTATCTAAAAATAAGAGTAATTTTCAGGTTTGACATTCTAGATAAGGTTATCTAGACCGGACCGCTATAAACATTACTGTAACTAACTGTAATGTAAGATTTTAGTAAAATGATAGCGACTTTATGAATCAGTCAAATGATAGTTAGCCATCTACATAAGATGAGACCGAGGCTAAATTAGTTTAATATAAAGCTGAAGCATCCGTTTAGAACGTTTTCTCACCACCAAATATGGTAACGACAGGAAGTCCAGTCGGGGGTAGTGGGAGAAGATGGAACTAGGTGAAACTGGACCTGCATTCTGCACATTTTTCTCATCGATAAAACATCTAATATCAATAAAATGTTCTGTTCCCAAAACCAGAATTTGTTACAAACTCAATGCACTAAGTTTTATAGACTTGACACTTTGCTAAAGTGTTTTTTTTTTTGTGCGCACGTGCTCTTCACAGATACATGCTACAACACGTCAATAGGATCTCACTAGCTCGTGCATGCCATGACTATGAAGATGGTATATTCTGAATTAGGGGTGGATGGAGAAAAATGCACAGCTTTTTTGTTGTTTAAATAGTTTTTTTCCCCCAACTTTCAATCTTCAATATCGCTTAATTAATACTTTTCTTAAATGTAAAGTCCCCTGTTTTAGGGGACCTGCGTGGTTCAGGTACCGGTTCCGACCAACGTTTCTGCTTATAAATCGATCTGTGGACACCTTAGATCGAAATGGCTTGGGTTGAGTGATAGCCCTGGTTCCCATGGACACAGTAGTATATTTTCTGAGCCGGTGTGACATAGGATGTGAAATTTGAAGCTGGGATGTCCCTCCTACCATTTCATTCGCTCTTCCGACTGTCCATCAACTCCTGGCTGAGCCCTATGTCACAGCCCCTGTCAAAGCACATGCCTGCAATCCTTATATCGTAGCTTGGTTTCAGCACTGTAGCACATTCAGAGATCCATTTATAGCCATTAATCTAAAATAATTAATAGATTTTAAACACAAAAAAACACTTTCTGTTTGTCATAGACGGACACAATTAATATGAGATGAAAGGCGAGTTCCTAACGAGTTCAGGAAGCCAGGCTAGAGCTCTGTGAGACGTTCACAGCGATGGGGGCAGACGTTTTGATCGAGACCTTTAGAAAATATGCACATTTTCTCTAACACTAAACAAACAAATATGTATTTAACATTTATAAGGAAGGTGAAATCTTATAGTTAATCGTTTTATAATTTTATTATACTATATTTAGAAAGCATATGTCATTTCAAGCCTTATTCATGCAGTTTTGTTGAATAGGAAATGCATCATATACAATATTTAAAATGTTCATATTTTTTTGCATATTTGTGCTGTTTACTTGAGCTTGTGTCCTCAAAATTAACTACACCTCAGCAATTTATAACTATTTTTACCAGAAAGGTGAGATTTTAACCTTTTCTTGGAGTATTAAGCATTACTAGTTATTGTTTATGGCCCTCATGATAAATAATTACTTTTGCGGATTATGTAGATTTAGATTTTCGATTACATTTAGTTACATTTAACCGGTTTAAACAAAGCGTGCCATGACTGAAAAATGATATATTCTGGAGAGAAAAAATACTCATAAAAAAGCTGTGGAATTTTTCTCCACCCTCCCCTCATTCAGAATATATAATTTTCATAGTCATGCAAGAGCTGGTGAAGATTGAAAACCAGATCAGAAGATCGGATAATGTTATGTTCACATATGGAACCATGCTCATGTTCATCATTTGCAGGAATTATTGATATTTTGATACGTTTTTTCTGTTGCTATTCAAATGATCAAATGAATGCCCCATAACAATACCTATTTGTGTACAGCATCATTGTATAGCTTAACAAATTCTTACCACGAGCATGATTCTGCAGTCCCACAGTTTTCCTTTGCCTACCTAACCATATAGCTAGCAAATGTTGTGGTTTTTTCCTTTCTAAAGTCAACGCTCGGCCTCACTGCTCTCCATCCATCATTTGTCTGCCTTGCCCAATGCCATGCTCTCCCCGTGTTTGGTGTTTGATCTGATCTAATGGCTCTGGCGTTATTCCCATTCAACATTTTTTAGATGCTTAACGGTCACATATAATAAGGATTTCTAAGAACAAAGGAAATGCACACGTAAGAGCGATCGAGCATGGACCATATAATGAAGGGTCAGTTGGGGTTTTATTCCTTTCCTGTTCTGGGGGTGGGGGGTGGGGGTCATAAAATGTGTAATAATAATTGTGTTGGAATAGCTCTACTCTGGGTAGTTTTACCTGCCATTGACATGTTTGGTGTTTTTGCTTTGAAAGACAATATTGCTAACCTGGCTGTGTGCCATGTAAGGATAATGTGACATTTGAGTCATTATTTTGTTAGGATATCAGAATATACAGCATCCTAGTTACATACTTTTACACTTTTGACTTCTTAAAAATGGGGCTAATCAACTGTAACTTGATTTTGAACTAAAGAAAACATGGCATGAAAACTTGAATTTTCCTCAAGTGGCAAAATGATTAGCCTAATCATTCCTAATCATGTTTTATCAATGTCTTAATTGCTGCATTACATTGACAATTCTACATTTACATTTTTAGTCATTTAGCAGACGCTCTTATCCAGAGCGACTTACAGTTAGTGAGTGCATACAATTTTCCCATACTGGCAATGACATGGCAATGACATGGTAGCCTGTCTGTGTCCTCATGTCTCCCCTTGTCTCTACAGAGCATGGTATCAAGTTTCAGAGTGTCAGAGCTACAAGTGTTACTGGGCTTCGCTGGGCGAAACAAGAGTGGTCGCAAGCATGAGCTCCTTCTGAGGGTCTTGCACCTCCTGAAGAACGCCTCCTGCAGTCCAGCCGTCCAGATCAAAATCAAGGAACTTTATCGACGCCGCTATCCCAGGACGATAGACACTAGTCATACCGACTTGGCTGCCATTAAGTCTGCGTTCTCCACGGCAGCGGAAGTAGGTTGTGGTGTTACCCTGGTAACCTCTGACCTCAGTGACCTGTCCCCTGACGGCGCCGCCGGTGTCTCCCGGGACTCTGACCAGGTCTCCGATTCGCTGCTCCTCTCCGGTGATTCTCTGGTCCTGTCTGGTGATTCGCTGCAGCTCCACGAGGAGACCAATAAGGAGCTGAGGATGAACCTCCAGCAGCCCGCCCCTCTCATCCCCCCTGTCCACCCAGATGTCCAGATGAAGTCTCTGCCGTTCTACGACGTGTTGGACATCCTCATCAAACCCTCCAGCCTGGGTCAGTGTCTCTAGGAAATCTAGATGGACCACCACCATATTACTGGGCAGGCTTTACATTGATAATAATAATAATAATAATAATAATATGCCATTTAGCAGACGCTTTTATCCAAAGCGACTTACAGTCATGCGTGCATACATTTTTACGTATGGGTGGTCCCCGGGGATCGAACCCCACTACCCTGGCGTTACAAGCGCCATGCTCTACCAATTGAGCTACAGAATGATTACTGCTCCCCTCTCCTCATCTAGGTTCCTTCATATCACTGGTCCCCTCTCCTCATCTAGGTCCCTTCATGTTACTGGTCAGACTTGACATTACTGATGAAGGAGTCTGTGATGAAGTGCCTGAATGTTTGTTTATTCTGGTCATAATCTGATGTCCTTGTCTTGTTGGCCATTCCACTGTAGAGCCTTAAGCCAGCCTGTGGGCTCTAATTTTAGACACTTCTCAAGTTCTCATAGATCCAAATGATGGGTGTTGTCAATATCTCTCTGATGACGTGTACCTTCCATCATATTACCTGTCCACTGGCCAGGCTTGACGTTACTGACCAAAGACTGCAATGAAGTGTCTGAATGTTTTGTATTTGCGTCACGTCACAATCCGACGTCCTTGTTCTATTAGGAGCCAGCACTGTTCAGAGATACCACCAAGAGAAATACTTCATCTTCGCCTTGACGCCTCAACAAGTCAGGGAGGTGTGCATCTCCAGGTATGGGGGCTGCTCTCTACTCTCACAGCGCCTTACTTACTCCTGACGTCTTCCGGAATAGTTCTGTTTCTAATTATCATGTGTTCTTGTTCTTTCTTTAAAGGGACTTCCTACCAGGTGGCAGAAGAGACTACATGGTTCAGATACAACTGAGGTGAGAATAGATCGAATGCAGTCGTAATTCCAGGACCTATTCAGACACCTGGAGCCCCTGAGGGGATTTATTTCAAACAGCTTGTTTATCGCTTCTCCACATTTTGATTTTTTCTTGATTTTTTTTTTCTTGTAGGTTCTGTCTGTCAGAAACCAGTTGTCCCCAAGAAGACAACTACCCCAACAGTCTCTGCATTAAAGTTAATGGGAAGCTCTTCCCCCTGCCGGTACGTTTCTCGGCTGATATAGGATCAGGTCCCACCTGTCCATTTAATCTTATTCATTATGATCTAAAAGGCTCAAGTGATCCTAGATCAGCACAGACTAAAGTGAGACTATTTCTAATATAACGTGATGGTGAAGTTGATAACGAGTATGCTGTAAGACGTGTGTTTTGTTTTTCAGGGTTATGCCCCGCCCCCTAAAAATGGAGTGGAACAGAAGAGACCTGGAAGACCTCTAAACATCACCTCATTGGTTAGATTGTCCTCTGCCGTACCCAATCAGATCTCTGTAACGTGGGCAGCCGAAATCGGAAAGGTACTGTAAGCACTAACCTTGAGGAGCAGGGCATTCTTCACTCTGTGATTGGGAACTTCATTTGTAGTAGTGGAAACTGTAAAGATGCCTTTCTGCATCATAGACTTCATCAGCCTTTCAAGCTGATATGATGTTCCAGACGTACTCCGTGTGTTGTTCAGACGTACTCCGTGTGTTGTTCAGACGTACTCCGTGTGTTGTTCAGACGTACTCCGTGTGTTGTTCAAGCGGACAGATAATTCTATTTCTGACTGTTGTTCCAGACGGACTCCGTGTGTTGTTCAAGCGGACAGATAATTCTATTTCTGACTGTTGTTCTAGACGTACTCCATGTCGGTGTACCTGGTGAGACAGCTCACATCACCTCTACTGCTGCAGAGGCTCAGGATGAAGGGCATCAGAAACCCTGACCACTCCAGAGCACTGAGTGAGCACACACACACACTTGTGTGGTCACACTCATACACACACACACACACACACACACAAAAGCATACACACACAGTCTCTCTCACTCACACACACACACACACACACACACACACACACACACACACACACACACACACACATAAACATAAATTGGAAGACAGGCTCATTGTAATTGATTCCCACTGAATCACACTCATACACCCGTTTATGTGTTTAATCTGTAATGTCCTTCATATCTTCCCTGTCCTCTTGCAGTAAAAGAGAAGCTGACCGCAGACCCTGACAGTGAGATTGCCACAACCAGTCTGAGAGTGTCGCTCATGTGCCCCGTGAGTAAAACATGCTGGGGAAGAAAACCTACATTTCATACAATCATGCTGCTACACTTTTACTGACAGACAAAGATATATATATAATAATAATAATAATATGCCATTCAGCAGACGCTTTTATCCAAAGCGACTTACAGTCATGTGTGCATACATTTTTGTGTATGGGTGGTCCCGGGGATCGAACCCACTACCTTGGCGTTACAAGCGCCGTGCTCTACCAGCTGAGCTACAGAGGACCACAATATAGGGTGTTACAAATATGTAAAGTGTGGTGAAACTCACTCTTGTCTCTCTCCTCCCTTCCTCTCCCCCATCTCTCTCCCCCATCTCTCTCCTCCCTCTCTCTCCTCCCTCCCTCTCCCCCATCTCTCTCCTCCCTCTCTCTCCTCACTCTCTCTCCTCCCTCTCTCTCCTCCCTCCCTCTCCCCCATCTCTCTCCTCCCTCTCCAGCTGGGTAAGATGCGTCTGACAGTGCCATGTCGAGCTGTCACCTGTTCCCACCTGCAGTGTTTCGACGCAGCGCTCTACCTGCAGATGAACGAGAAGAAACCCACCTGGGTCTGTCCTGTCTGTGACAAGAAGGCCCCCTACGAGAGCCTCATCATCGACGGGTTGGTACCTTTCTATAACTACACTGAACAAAAATAGAAACGCAACATGTAAAGTGTTGGTTTCATGAGCTGGAAATAAAAGAACCCAGAAATGTTCCATACGCACAATTTTTTTTTATTTCTCTCAAATTTTGCGCACAAATTTGTTTACATCCCTGTTTGTGAGCATTTCTAATTTTGCCAAGATAATCCATCCACCTGACAGGTGTGGCATATCAAGAAGCTGATTAAACGGCATGATCATTACACAGGTGCACCTTGTGCTGGGGATAATAAAAGGCCACTCTAAAACGTGCAGTTTTGTCACACAACACAATGCCGCAGATGTCTGAAGTTTTGAGGGAGCGTGTAATTGGCATGCTGACTGCAGGAATGTCCACCAGAGATGTTGCCAGACAATTTGTTCATTTCTCTACTATAAGCCGCCACCATGCAGCCAACCTGAAAAATACTTTACAGGTTAGCTAGACTCATCCCTGAGCATGTGTGCCAAATTCCATCACTTTGAGACAAACAGATCAAGAGATTTTTAACAAGTGCCCTTTAAAGCGCCACCTTGTGGTCAATATGAATGTGCTTGCGTATGTTGAGTCTTGTTTGGACAATGTTTGGAACATTTGTACCAAGTTTTGTTAGAATGCGAATATCCGTGTCGGAGTTGTATTCCATTTATTTTCCAGACCACGCCCACATGAATATTTATTGGTCACTAGCGGCCATGTTTGAGATACTATCGCGCAATAACATAATTTGTGATTGGTCCGTAGATGCCACATATCCAGTTTTGGTCATTTGGTGCCAGAGGAGTAGCGTTTTAAAGTGTTTTTAAACTAAATTTAAAAATGGCAGAAAATCCATCGTGGTGGACTTTATGGGTCCTTGAGGGAAATGTATTATTTTGTGAGGAGCGGGACCTATGTACTGAATTGCAGGACTCTAGGCCATGGGGTGAGGGGCGTGACCTTTTCAAAGTTAGCATTTTTAATCGCTTGTTAAAGCACCACCATGTTACCATGGTGTTAGATGAGAGGGTGTGGCCTCAAGCAAGGTTACTACCTCCTAGGCCTTACCATCTCACGGAAATTTGCTTTAAATCAGCAGAAGGAAAATAATAAACAATGGCAACGAATACACGGTGTTACCCTGGTAACCTCTGACCTCAGGGTTTCGCTGCTGAACCCTTAATAATAATAATAACACCTGGATATATCCTGTGTGTGACATCATCGACGGGTCAGTGAGGGGGGGAATCTACTGTTAGACTTCTCATTCCATTTTTATTAGTAACGTTTTATTTTACATCCCGGTTGTTGCCGCGGCAATGATCTTGTAACTATGTTAGACTGTATTAGCTGAGCTGAATGGTATAAATAGATCTTGTAACTATGTAACTACGAGTGTATTAGTGACTTGCGAAAGTATTCACCCCCGTTGGCATTTTTCCTATTTTGTTGCCTTACAACCTGGAATTAAAATTGATTTTTTGGGGGGGTTTGTATCATTTGATTTACACAACATGCCTACCACTTTGAAGATGCAAAAATATTTTTTTATTCTGAAACAAACAAGAAATAAGACAAAAAAAAACAGAACTTGAGCGTGCATAACTATTCACCCCCCCCCCCCCCCCAAAGTCAATACTTTGTAGAGCCACCCTTTGCAGCAATTACAGCTGCAAGTCTCTTGGGGTATGTCTCTATTAGCTTGGCACATCTAGCCACTGGGATTTTTGCCCATTCTTCAAGGCAAAACTGCTCCAGCTCATTCAAGTTGGATGGTTTCCGCTGGTGTACAGCAATCTTTAAGTCATACCACAGATTCTCAATTGGATTGAGGTCTGGGCTTTGACTAGGCCATTCCAAGACATTTACATTTTCCCCCTTAAACCACTTGAGTGTTGCTTTAGCAGTATGCTTAGGGTCATTGTCCTGCTGGAAGGTGAACCTCCAGCCCAATCTCAAATCTCTGGAAGACTGAAACAGGTTTCCCTCAATAATTTCCCTGTATTTAGCGCCATCCATCATTCCTTCAATTCTGACCAGTTTCCCAGTCCCTGCCGATGGAACAATTTAGTTTCATCTGACCAGAGTACCTTCTTCCATATGTTTGGGGAGTCTCCCACGTGCCTTTTGGCGAACACTAAACGTGTTTGCTTATTTTGTTCTTTAAGCAATGGCTTTTTTCTGGCCACTCTTCCGTAAAGCCCAGCTCTGTGGAGTGTACGGCTTAAAGTGGTCCTATGGACAGATACTCCAATCTCCGATGTGGTGCTTTGCAGCTCCTTCAGGGTTATCTTTGGTCTCTTTGTTGCCTCTCTGATTAATGCCCTCCTTGCCTGGTCCGTGAGTTTTGGTGGGCGGCCCTCTCTTGGCAGGTTTGTTGTGGTGCCATATTCTTTCAATATTTTAATAATGGATTTAATGGTGCTCCGTGGGATGTTCAAAGTTTCTAATATTTGTTTATAACCCAACCCTGATCTGTACTTCTCCACAACTTTGTCCCTGACCTGTTTGGAGAGCTCCTTGGTCTTCATGGTGCCGCTTGCTTGGTGGTGCCCCTTGCTTAGTGGTGTTGCAGACTCTGGGGCCTTTCAGAACAGGTGTATATACACTGAGATCATGTGACAGATCATGTGACACTTAGATTGGACACAGGTGGACTTTATTTAACTAATTATGTGACTTCTGGAGGTAATTGGTTGCACCAGATCTTATTTAGGGGCTTCATAGCAAAGGGGGTGAATACATATGCACGCACCACTTTGCCGTTATTTATTTGTACACATTTTTTGAAACAAGTAATTTTTTTCATTTCACTTCACTAATTTGGACTATTTTGTGTATGTCCATTACATGAAATCCAAATAAAAATCGATTTAAATTACAGGTTGTAATGCAACAAAATAGGAAAAACGCCATGGGGGAGGAATACATTTGCAAAGCACTGTATTAGCTGAGGTTAAATAGAGCCCTGAATGGTATAAATAGCAGAACTGAATACTGTAGTGTTCTATTTAAGCAATAAGGCCAGAGGGGGTGTGGTATATGGCCAATATACCACGGCTAAGGGCTGTTCTTATGCACGACGCAACGCGGAGTGCCTGGACACAGCCCTTAGCCGTGGTATATTGGCCATATACCCCAAATCTCCGAGGTGCCTTATTGCTATTATAAACTGGTGACCAACGTAATTAGAGCAGTAAAAAATAAATGTTTTGTCATACACGTGGTATACGATCTGAAATACCACGACTGTCAGCCAATCAGCATTCAGGGCTCGAACCACCCAGTTTATAATGAACTTTTAGAACATGAATGGAATGTCAAAGGAACGTCATTGGAACACGGGAGTCTCTGTCCCTCTCTCTGTCTGTCAGGTTGTTCATGGAGATTCTGAACGACTGCTCTGATGTGGATGAGATCAAGTTCCAGGAGGATGGGACCTGGTGCCCCATGAGACCAAAGAAAGAGGCCCTCAATGTGTCCTCAACCTGTATCCCAAAAATAGAACGTAAGTCCTCCTATAGACGTCAGCCGTCACTGCTATAAATACTGTATCCACAATATACCTACTGGTCGATCTGTTACTTGATACTTTCCAAATCTTTACACCCCCCCCCCCCCCAAAGCGCGTCTGTGTGCCGTGGTCCCCTCCCACAGCGAGCCCAGCTCGGCCAATAAGAAGGCAGACGTGATCGACCTGACCCTGGAGAGCTCGTCAGAGGAGGAGGAGGAGGAGGAGGATCCTGACCCGCCGCTGAAGAAGAGATGCCTCTACATGTCCAAGACGGAGGAGGTGCACGCCAAGGGGTGGGTTGACTGGCCTTCACGGGTCTCTCCTAGGGCTGTGGTGGTCCTTACATTCTGTCAGCCGGTAACTGTCATGCAAATAACTGCCGGTCTCACGGTAATTGACCGTTAATTAATATAAACACTTTCGGCGTCTCCGGGCCTCCACGCATACAGGCCACTGATGCGGATCTTTTTTTTTTAGAACATCTACATTTAAAAAAGTAGAATAAATCAATTAAATATACACATCACAATAAAATGCAAGGTTTTTTTTAGTTGTGATGGGCCTACAAACCTTAGAATGTCTTAGAAAGCTAAACCTATGGGCTGGCTGCATGATGTAATGCTATTGGCGATTTGGAAAAGGCATAGGTTCTGATCCTTTCTTCCCGCGGAGGGAGAGAGAGAATATCATTGCTGCTCTGCTTGTGTGGCAAAGCAAGTTAGGAGATATTTAATCAATGGAAGATGGAATTAAAATGGCAGAATTCAAAGTGAAATGAGAAGGAAAGGCTACAACGACCAGAAGCCAACAGGTAGGCAGCCATTTATAATGTTGTTATGTGTTTGGCTAACTTTAGGATGGTGACAAACACAGTAATGTTATGGCTAGCCTCAATTAGCCTAGTTAGCTAGCTTCTCTCGGTGTGATGCAGTCGAGACAGTGTAGTATTTACTCTGATAAATAACTAGCAAGACCTTAGTCTAGCGGGAGATACCAGCCCTCTTTCCCCCACCGTGTCTCTCTTTCTCCCCCACCGTGTGTCTCTCTCTCTCCCCCACCGTGTCTCTCTCTCTCTCCCCCACCGTGTGTCTCTCTCTCCCCCACCGTGTCTCTCTCTCTCCCCCACCGTGTCTCTCTCTCTCCCCCAAACGGGGTCTCTCTCTCCCCCACCGTGCCCTCTCTCTCTCCCCACCCGTGCCCTCTCTCTCTCCCCCCACCGTGTCTCTCTCTCTCCCCCACCGTGTCTCTCTCTCTCCCCCACCGTGTTGTCTTTTCTCCCCCACCGTGTGTCTCTCTCTCCCCCACCGTGTGTTCTCTCTCCCCCCCGTGTGTCTCTCTCTCTCTCTCCCCCCCGTGGGTTCTCTCTCTCCCCCCCCGTGTGTCTCTCCCCCACCGGTTGCCCTCTCTCTCCCCCACCGTGTGTCTCCTCTCTCTTCCCCCACCGTGTCTCTCTCTCTCCCCCCGTGTTGTCTCTCTCTCCCCCACCGTGTGTCTCTCTCTCTCTCTCCCCCACCGTGTCTCTCTCTCTCCCCCCACCTTTGTGTCTCTCTCCCCCACCGTGTGTCTCTCTCTCTCTCTCCCCCCCACCGTGTGTCTCTCTCTCCCCACCGTGTTGTCTCTCTCTCTCCCCCACCGTGGTCTCTCTCCCCCCACCGTGTCTCTCTCTCTCCCCCACCGTGTCTCTCTCTCTCCCCCACCGTGTGTCTCTCTCTCCCCCCCCCGTGTGTCTCTCTCTCCCCACCGTTGTCTCTCTCTCCCCACCGTGTGCTCTTCTCACCCCACCGTGTGTCTCCCCTCCCCACCGGGGTGTCTCTCTCTCCCCCACCGTGGTCTCTCTCTCTCTCCCCCCCCGTGTCTCTCTCTCTCTCCCCACCGTGTGTCTCTCTCTCCCCCACCGTGTGTCTCCCCTCTCCCCCACGTGTGTCTCTCTCTCCCCCACCGTGTGTCTCTCTCTCCCCCACCGTGTGTCTCCTCTCTCTCTTCCCCCCACCGTGTGTCTCTGTTCTCTCTCCCCTCCCCCCACCGGGGGGTCTCTCTCTCCCCCACCGTGTGTCTCTCTCCCCTCTCTCCCCCCACCGTGTGTCCTTTTCCCCCACCGGGTGTCTCTCTCTCTCCCCCACCGTTGTCTCTCTCTCTCTCCCCCACCGTGTCTTTTCCTCCCCCCACCGTGTCTCTTTTCTTCTCCCCCACCGTGTCTCTCCCCTCTCCCCCACCGTGTGTCTCTCTCTCCCCCACCGTTTTGTCTCTCTCTCTCCCCCCACCGTTTTCTCTCTCTCCCCCACCGTGTGTCTCTCTCTCACCCACCGTGTCTCTCTCTCTCCCCCACCGTGTCTCCTCTCTCTCCCCCACCGTGTCTCTCTCTTCCCCCTCCCCCACCGTGGGGTCTCTCTCTCCCCCACCGTGTGTTCCTCTTTTCCCCACCGTGTTCTCCTCTCCCCCCCACCGTGTGTCTCTCTCTCCCCCACCGTGTGTCTCTCTCCCCCCCCGTTGTGTCTCTCTCCCCCACCGTGTCTCTCTCTCCCCCACCGTGTCTCTCTCTCTCCCCCACCGTGTCTCTTCTCTCTCCCCCACCTTTTGTCTCTCTCTCTCCCCCACCGTGTCTCTCTTTTTCTCCCCCCGTGTCTCTCTCTCCCCCCACCGTGTCTCTCTCTCCCCCACCGTGTGTCTCTCCCCCACCGTGTTCTCTTTTCCCCCACCGTGTGTCTCCCCTCCCCCACCGTGTGTCTCTTCTCCCCCACCGTGTGTCTCTCTCTCCCCCACCGTGTGTCTCTCTCTCTCCCCCCACGTGTGTCTCTCTCTTTTCCCCCACACGTGTGTCTCTCTCTCTCTCCCCCACCGTTTTGTCTCTCTCTTTTCCCCCCACCGTGTGTCCTCTCTCTCTCCCCCACCGTGTGTCTCTCTCTCTTCCCCCCCGTGTGGTCTCTCTCTCTCTCCCCCACCGTGTGTCTCTTCTCTCTCCCCCACCGTGTTTGTCTCTCTCTCTCTCCCCCACCGTGTGTCTCTCTCTCTCTCCCCCACCGTGTTCTCTCCCCTCTTCTCCCCCCCCCCCGTGTGTCTCTCTCTCTCTCTCCTCCCCCCACCGTGTGTTCTCTCTCTCTTCTCTCCCCCCACCGTGTGTCTCTCTCTCCCCCACCATGTGTCTCTCTCTCCCCCCCACCTTTGGTGTCTCCTCTCCCCCACCGTGTGTCTCTCTCTCCCCCACCCGTTGGTCTCTCTCTCCCCACCGGGTGTCTCTCTCTCCCCCACCGTGTGTCTCTCTCTCCCCCCACCGTGTGTCTCTCTCTCTCTCTCTCCCCCACCGTGTGTCTCCCCTCCCCCACCGTGTGTCTCTCCTCCCCCACCGTGTGTCTCTCCTTCTCCCCACCGTGTTCTTCCTCTCTCCCCACCGTGTGTCTCTCTCTTCTCCCCCACCGTGGTTTGCCCTCTCTCTCTCTCCCCCACCGTGTGTCTCTTCTCCCCCCACCGTGTTCTCTCTCCCCCCCTCTCTCTCCCCACCGTGTGTCTCTCTCCCCCACCGTGTGTCTCTCTCCCCCCCGTGTGTCTCTCCCCTCCCCCCCACCGTGGTCTCTCTCTCCCCCACCGTGGGGTCCCCTTCTCCCCACCGGTTTTCTCTCTCTCTCCCCCACCGTTTTGTCTCCCCCTCTCCCCCACCGTGTGTCTCTCTCCTCCCCCCACCGTGTGGTCTCTCTCTCCCCCCCCGTGTCTCTTCTCTCCCCCCCCGGGGGTTTGTCTCTCTCTCCCCCACCGTGGTCTCCCCTCTCCCCCACCGTGTCTCTCTCTCCCCCCCCTTTGTCTCTCTTTTCCCCCACCGGTGGTTCTCTCTCCCCCACCGTGTGTCTCTCTCTCTCTCTCCCCACCGTGTCTCTCTCTTTTCCCCCACCGTTGTGTCCTCTCTCTCTCTCTTCCCCACCTGTGTCTCTCTTCTCTCTCTCCCCCCCCCCCGGTGGTCTCTCTCTCTCTCTCTCCCCCACCGTGTGTCTCTGCTCTCCCCCCACCGTGTGTCTCTCTCTCTCCCCCCCCGTTTTGTCTCTCTCTCTCTCCCCCACCGTTCCTCTCTCTCTCCCCCACCGTGGGGTCTCTCTCTTCTCTCTCTCCCCACCGGTGTCCTCTCTCTCCCTGCTCTCCCCACCGTGTGTCTCTCTCTCCCCCACCATGGTCTCCTCTCTCCCCCCACCGTGTGGTACTCTTCTCCCCACCGTGCTGTCTCTCCCCCACCGTGTGATCCTCTCTCTCCCCCCCCCCACCGTCTGTTCTCTCCTCCCCCACCGTGTCTCTCTCTCCCCCACGTGTGTCTCTCCTCTCCCCACCGTGTGTCTCTCTCTCCCCCACCGTGTGTCTCTCTCTCCCCCACCGTGTCTCTCTCTCTCCCCCACCGTGGTGTCTCTCCTCCCCCACCGTGTGTCTCTCTCTCTCCCCCACCGGTCTCTCTCTCCCCCACCGTGTCTCTCTCTCCCCACCGTGTCTCTCTCTCCCCCCACCGTGTTATCTCTCTCTCTCTTCCCCCACCGTGTCTCTCTCTCTCTCCCCCCACGTGTTGTCTCTCTCTCTCTCTTCCCCACCGTGTGTCCTCTCTCTCTCTCTCCCCACCGGTGTCTTCTCTCTCTCTCTCTTCCCCCACCGTGTGTCTCTCTCTCCCCCACGTGTCTCTCTCTCCCCCACCGTGTGTTCTCTCTCTCTTCCCCACCGTGTGTCTCCTCTCTCTCTCCCCCACCATGTGTCTCTCTCTTCCCTCCCACCGTCTTCTCCTCTTTCTCCCCACCGTGTCTCTCTCTCTCTCTCTCTCTCCCCCCACCGTGTGTCTCTCTCTCTCTCTTTCCACACGGTGGTCTCTCTCTCTCTCTCCCCCACCGTGTCTCTCTCCCCCACCGTGTGTTCTCTCTCCCCCACCGTGTGTCTCTCTCCCCCACCGTGTGTCTCTCTCTCCCCACCCGTGTGTCTCTCTCCCCCACCGTGTGTCTCTCTCTCCCCCCACCGTGTGTCTCTCTCTCCCCCACCGTGTGTCTCTCTCTCCCCACTGTGTCTCTCTCTCTCCCCCACTGTGTCTCTCTCTCTCCCCCACCGTGTCTCCTCTCTCTCCCCCACCGTTGTCTCTCTCTCCCCCACCGTGTGCTCTCTCTCCCCAACGTTGTGTCTCTCTCTCCCCCACCGTGTCTCTCTCTCCCCACCGTGTCTCTCTCTCTCTCCCCCACCGTGTGTCTCTCTCTCCCCCCCGTGTCTCCTCTCTCTCCCCACCGTCGTTCTCTCATCTCTCTCCCCCCACCGTGCTCTCTCTCTCTCTCCCCCACCCGTGTCTCTCTCTCTCTCTCCCCCACCGTGTGTCTCTCTCTCTCTCCCCCACCGTGTGTCTCTCTCTCTCTCCCCCCACCGTGTGTCTCTCTCTCTCTCCCCCCCCGTGTGTTCTCTCCCCCCACCGTGTGTCTCTCTTTCCCCCACCGCCTGTCTCTCTCTCCCCCACCGTGTCTATCTCTCCCTCCCTCCCCCACCGTGTGTCTCTCTCCCCCACCGTGTTTTACATTTACGCCCCGCACGGCTCCTCCCCCGCTCCCTAGAAGCCTACAGCTGTGGCTCCTCCCCCGGATGTGCTTCTCTCTCCTGTTTCTCCGTAGCTCCGGTTAATAAAGAAGCAAAATGATCTGCTGCTTCCCTTACTCGGACCGGACATGGACCCGACCTGGTCCATACGGTGACGGGTCTGGTTGTCCTTAGGTCCGTTGGGAACGGGTTTTTAAAAATATATTTTTGCATATTGGGTCCGGGGCTTTCCTATGTCCATTTCGGAACGGGACTTCTAACTCCCATCACCATTTGTACTCATCATTCAGATTATTAAAATGTATTCATTAAGTTTTTTAGAGTGATTAGAGGGAATATAGCGAGGGCCGTTGGCTAGGCTTGAGTTTATTAAATGGATCACAACATTTTCTTTGCTACTTTGGGTAGAAAAAACTATTTTCTTTTTCTCATCCAGAGCAACTTACAGGAGAAATTAGGGTTAAGTGCCTTGCTTAAGGGCACATCGACAGATTTTTCACCTAGTCGGCTCGGGGATTAGAACCAGCGACCTTTCGGTAACTGGTACTACGCTCTTACCCACTAAGCTACCTGCAAAATAGCTTTTGCTCATGGTGAAAATAAATAGTTTGGTCATCCTCACAAGTCAAGCCAGTCCTCCATGAAAGCAGCTCAGTTTGTCTGTGTCTGATCCATAGATGCAACATATCAAGTTTCATGCAGAACGGTCATTCGGTGCCAGAGGAGTAGCTTTTTAAAGTATTGTTTTCACAAAATTGCATGAGAGGGTCTGGACTATGGGCCTTAACCATTTTACATTTACATTTTAGTAATTTAGCAGACGCTCTTATCCAGACCGACTTACATGAGCAATTAGGTTTAAGTGCCTTGCTCAAGGGCACATCGACAGATTTTTTCACCTAGTCGGCTCGGGGATTAGAACCAGCGACCTTTCGGTTACTGGCACAACGCTCTTAACCACTAAGCTTCCTGATCGCCATGTCATTAACCATGTCCAGTTGCACCCTCCTCTGCCTTACCGTCTCACAGGAATTTGCATGTTAATTTTCCTCGCAAGAAGAACCGGCATAATTATAATTAAAGGTGCAAGCAGCATTGCCGGGGTTCAAGCTGTGGGCCCACTCTGCCACCATCAGGACTGAATGTACACATCACTCTAGGATGAGCTACTTCAGTACTGTTTACCGTGCTTGGCAAATATCACAACTCAAAATCAATGCAATATACTTTAGATGTATCTTGGACAATTTTGTATGATATTGACTACTGTAAACTTCTTCTCCTGAACCTCTACTGTAAACCTCTTCTCCTGAACCTCCGGATCGATCGGAACCAAATTAGGTATATAGCGTCTATGGATGCACGTCTTTAAACACAACATTTTCCAAGAGTCTAGCTAAAACCACATGGCTGCTATGATTCAATGAGCTTGCATGAACAGCGCCACCATACGGCCATACTCAACCATACTCTACAGGTTAGCTAGACTCACCTCCCTGAGTGTGTGTACCAAATTTCATCTCTGAGTCAAACAGATCAAGAGATATAAACATGTGCCCGTTATAGCGCCACCGTGTGTTCGATCAGAAGTGTGCTTGCATATGCTGTCTTGACAGTGTTTGAAACATGTACTCCAAGTTTTGTTGCAATGTTAATATTATTTTCTGATCTGTATGAATTTATGTGACAGACCACGTGAATGTTTATTGGTCAGCAGCAGCCATGTTGTTTGACATACTAGCCTAGACAATGTTGCGTTGGGAGACATAGATGCCATTCATCAAGTTTTGTGCAGATCGGTAATTCGGTGCCAGAGGAGCAGCGTTTTGATTGCTTTTCACAAAATGTAAAATGGTGGAAAATGTATCACGTGGGGACTTTATGGGTTATTGAGGCAAAATGTGTTCCTTGTGAGGAGAGGGACCACATCTAGGGCTCTAACTCGTGCTTTCAAAGTTTGTTATAGCACCACCTTGTGGCTAATTGGCATTTGATTGTACGAGAGGGTGTGGCCCTTGTCCCTTTACCATCATGCCAGGTTGCTGCAACCTAAGCCTTACCATCTCACGGGAATTTGCATTAGATTTTTTTGGCGTTACGGAAGAAAATAAATAATAATTAAAGCTGCAAGCAGCGTTGCCGGGGTTCAGCTGCGTGCCCATTGTGCCACCGTCAGGAAAAATTGGACACGTTTCCCTAGGAGGAGTTACTTCTGTACTGTTTGCCATACTTGCCAAATATCAGAACTCAAAATAAAACGGATCATTTTTGGGACCATTTTCAGTGATGTTGACTACTTTAAACATCGTCTTCTCCAGGACTGCTGGACCGATCTTGGTACATAGCATCCATGTACCCATGTTTTTAAACGCAACATTTTTTTCCCCAGGACTTAAACAATATGGGCGCTATGAGTCAATGAGCTTGCATGAATGGTTCTTCCTGTCCAACAGCGCCACCATGTGGCCAAAATAAACCACACTTTATAGGTTAGCTGGACTCACATCCCTGAGCATGTGTGCCAAATGTCATCACTCTGAGTCAAACAGATCAAGCGATATAAGCATGTGCCCTTTATAGCGCCACCATGTGGTCGATCTGAATGTGCTTGCGTAGGTTGAGTCTTGACAGTGTTGGGGATTATTTGGCTGAAATATGGCACAATTTCCACAATTTAAATCAGTTTGCATCCGTTTCACTGAGGGACTTATAATTTGGAAGGTAAACCTCAAAATCAACTATTGTGGCTGGCTAATAGTTATTGTGGCTAGCTTCACATAGGTCAGTTCTCCGTATAACAGCAACATGCTAACAGCAGCCTATTTTAACCCACTGTAAATGTTGTGTCATCTGAACCTTAGCGAAACTGTACACTTGTTTCTAAAACGAACCTCAATTAGATAAGTGCCCTATACCGACATGGAAGTTTAGTGGTCTGTGTCAAATACACTTAAAACAGACTGTAGGCCTAAGCAACGTAAAGTAACGTTAGGCAGCTAACGCTACTACCTATGTTTAAACGTAGCTAGCTAGCCAGCTAAGATTAAGTTAGCTACCACCTAACCAATTGAGCTCAAGTGGCACTGTCAGTCTGACACTAGGAGCAATCAAATAACTTAGATAAAACCACTTGCAAAATAGACTCAGCGATGTGACGTTGATGCAGAAAGTAAATCGCCGAATGGGTCAATTTCCGCAACTAAGAGTTCAGAAGCGTGAGGCTCAACTTCTCCACTGGTTTGGTTGTACAACACTGTTACTTAGCTAGCTAGTTAGCGTGGAACCCCGTATTATTGGCATATTCAACAGCGTTAAAAAATCTATATTACCTTCAACAGTGTCTCCACCAATCTTGTCCCTGACATCCTTGGAGAGCTCTTTGGTCTTGGCCACGGTGGAGAGTTTGGAATCTGATAGATTGATTGCTTCTGTGGACAGGTGTCTTTTATACAGGTAACAAACTGAGATTAGGAGCACTCCCTTTAAGAGTGTGCTCCTAATCTCAGCTCGTTACCTGTATAAAAGACACCTGGGAGCCAGAAATCTTTCTGATTGAGAGGGGGTCAAATACTTACTTCCCTCATTAAAATGCAAATCAATTTCTAACATTTTTGACATGCGTTTTTCTGATTATTTTTTAAAATATTCTGTCTCTCACTGTTCAAATAAACCTACCATTAAAATTATAGACTGATCATGTCTTTGTCAGTGGGCAAACTTACAAAATCAGCAGGGGATCAAATACTTTTTCCCCTCACTGTAGCTACTAGCGATAGCCTTAGTGGCTAACGCTAGCCAGCTTCATGATACGGCCAAGAGTAGCCAATCTAAACTACACTATTATGGTCTCTGACACTAACATTACCCACTAAGTAAAACCTAAAAAAGTATGACCAACTCAGATACAACTGGTACTAATGTCAGACATACACACTATTTTGCACAACCACCTAGGGTGGGCCGTATCCAGATTTTCATATCGTCATACCGTCCTTCTCTCACCCGGGGTAGATGGTATTACCAGTTTAGTACACAAGGGGCCGCCCCCCCCCAAAAAATGCTAAAAAGCCCATTGGGTGTCTAATACCAGAATGCTAACAAAATTAGGACAAGTAATAATGCATTTCCATGGAGGCTGCTAGCTAAATATGCTAACGAGTACAAATCAAAATAAACAAATGACAAAGACAGGCAATCCAGCTCATAAAGTTATACATATATAGGTAGGAGCTACTGAATGTCATTTTTGCTGAGTTTGGACATTTACAAGCGGATGTGAACGAGAGACATTGTGCAAATGAACAAAGTTTTGACGCATGCAGGACTGGCTCTCCAGCAGCATGTCTACATGGATGTGTGTTGCTAGGGAAACGGGAGCATGCAGGACTGGCTCTCCAGCAGCATGTCTACATATATGTGTGTTGCTAGGGCAACGGAGATCATGCAGGACTGGCTCTCCAGCAGCATGTCTACATGGATGTGTGTTGCTAGGGCAACGGGAGCATGCAGGACTGGCTCTCCAGCAGCATGTCTACATGTATGTGTGTTGCTAGGGCAACGAGACTCCAAAAAACAAGATGGCAGTGACAGCTGTACAAATACAGCGCATTCGGAAAGTATTCAGACCCCTTGACTTTTTCCACATTTTGTTATGTTACAGCCTTATTCTAAAATGTATTACATCGTTTTTTCCCTCAATCTACACACAAAAGTCCATAATGACAAAGCAAAAACAGGTTTTCGGAAATATATAAAACTGAAATATCACATTTACATAAGTATTAAGACCCTTTACTCAGTGCTTTGTTGAAGCACCTTTGGCAGCGATTACAGCCTTGAGTCTTCTTGGGTATGACGCTACAAGCTTGGCACACCTGTATTTGGGGAGTTTCTCCCATTCTTCTCTGCAGATCCTCTCAAGCTCTGTCAGGTTGGATGGGGAGCGTTGCTGCACAGCTATTATCAGGTCCCTCCAGAGATGTTCAATTGGGTTCAAGTCCGGGCTCTGGCTGGGCCACTCAAGGTCATTCAGAGACTTGCCCCGAAGCCACTCCTGCGAGGTCTTGGCTGTGTGCTTAGGGTCGTTGTCCTGTTGGAAGGTGACCCTTCGCCCCAGTCTGAGGTCCTGAGTGCTTTGGAGCAGGTTTTCATCAAGGATCTCTCTGTACTTTGCTCCGTTCATCTTTCCCTCGATCCTTACTAGTCTCCAAGTCCCTGCTGCTGAAAGACATCCCCACAGCATGATGCTGCCACCACCATGCTTCACCGTAGGGATGGTGCCAGGTTTCCTCCGGACGTGACGCTTGGCATTCAGGCAAAAAAGTTCAATCTTGGTTTCATTAGACCAGAGAATCTTGTTTCTCATGGTCTGAGATTCCTTTAAGTGCCTTTTGGCAAACTCCAAGCGGGCTGTCATGTGCCTTTTACTGAGGAGTGGCTTCTGTCTGGCCACTCAACCATAAAGGCCTGATTGGTGGAGCTGCAGAGATGATTGTCCTTCTGGAAGGTTCTCCCATCTCCACAGAGAAACTCTAGAGCTCTGTCAGAGTGACCATCGGGTTCTTGGTCACCTCCCTGACCAAGGCCCTTCTCCCCCGATTGCTCAGTTTGGCCGGGCGGCCAGCTCTAGGAAGAGTCTTGGTGGTTCCAAACTTCTTCCATTTAAGAATGATGGAAGCCACTGTGTTCTTGGGGACCTTCAATGCTGCAGAAATGTTTTGGTACCCTTCCCCAGATCTGTGCCTCAACACAATCCTGTCGAGGAGCTCTGTGGACAATTCCTTTTTATTTGTAATACATTTGCACACAAACTGTTTTCGCTTTGTCATTATGGGGTATTGTGTGTAGATGATGAGGAAAAAATATATTTTTATCAATTTTAGAATAAGGCTTTAACGTAACAAAATGTGGAAAAAGTGAAGGGGTCTGAATACTTTCCGAATGCAGTGTAGAGAACTGATACTGTATACTGGTTGTTGGGGTGGGATTGGTGTGTCCATAGGTGGCTTTTATTGGATTCCTCATGTCTTACTCATTGTTAGGAAGAATTATGATCAAACTCTGTTGTTTGGTACTATATTTCTTGAAGATCAAAATTAAACCTTTTAAAATTAAAATAGCACATTTGGGTGTAATCAATTAGCTTAATTTCTCAGAGTTCAAATTATATTTAAACAATGTTTCAGGAAAGTTAATCTTATCTGTTTCTAACTATAGAAACGATTTCAGCACAATCTGAGATGGTGGGTGTCAGTCATCTTTCTTGTGCTTTTTGAGGTGCAATGACCCTAGTCTTAACTAGTCTGTAACTTAACTAGTCTGTAACTTAACTAGTCTGTAACTTAACTAGTCTCTAACTTAACTAGTCTGTAACTTAACTAGTCTGTAACTTAACTAGTCTGCTTCTACATGTCAAAGACAGGCAAGGTGTCATCTTCACTTAACTCAGCGAAATGACATGACCACAAGCAGCAGTGTGAATAACGTACTGCGACGTAGAGTTATGCCGGAGGCTGAACCTGTGAGCACCCACACAGGGCATCCGCTTCACTCGGCTGTAATGTGTAACAACTCCTAAAAAGAGTAAACTCTAGCTCTGTGCTATTTGTTGTTGGCCCGTTGACGATCGCTGAATCTACCCTGTGTTTCTAACCTTCAGAGTGTTGACGTACCAGCCGTCGACGGTGCGCCTGCCAAATGTACAGGCCCTGGACACGCCCTACCTGATGTCTTCACTAGCAGACTATGCAGTCCCCTTCCACCACTCTACCCTGTCCACCATCCCTACTGACATGCAGAGTAAGTAACCCTGTCACCATCCCTATAGACAGGAACAGGAAGTCACCCTGTCACCATCCCTACAGACATGCAGAGTAAGTAACCCTGTCACCATCCCTACAGACATGCAGAGTAAGTAACCCTGTCACCATCCCTATAGACATGTAGAGGAAGTCACCCTGTCACCATCCCTATAGACAGGAACAGGAAGTCACCCTGTCACCATCCCTACAGACATGCAGAGTAAGTCACCCTGTCACCATCCCTACAGACATGTAGAGGAAGTCACCCTGTCACCATCCCTATAGACAGGAACAGGAAGTAACCCTGTCACCATCCCTATAGACAGGAACAGGAAGTCACCCTGTCACCATCCCTACAGACATGTAGAGGAAGTCACCCTGTCACCATCCCTATAGACAGGAACAGGAAGTAACCCTGTCACCATCCCTACAGACATGCAGAGTAAGTCACCCTGTCACCATCCCTATAGACAGGAACAGGAAGTCACCCTGTCACCATCCCTACAGACATGCAGAGTAAGTCACCCTGTCACCATCCCTACAGACATGTAGAGGAAGTCACCCTGTCACCATCCCTACAGACATGTAGAGTAAGTCACCCTGTCACCATCCCTACAGACAGGAACAGGAAGTCACCCTGTCACCATCCCTACAGACATGTAGAGGAAGTCACCCTGTCACCATCCCTACAGACAGGAACAGGAAGTCACCCTGTCACCATCCCTACAGACAGGAACAGGAAGTCACCCTGTCACCATCCCTACAGACATGTAGAGGAAGTCACCCTGTCACCATCCCTATAGACAGGAACAGGAAGTCACCCTGTCACCATCCCTATAGACAGTAACAGGAAGTCACCCTGTCACCATCCCTACAGACATGTAGAGGAAGTCACCCTGTCACCATCCCTACAGACATGTAGGGTAAGTCACCCTGTCACCATCCCTATAGACAGGGACAGGAAGTCACCCTGTCACCATCTCTACAGACATGCAGAGTAAGTCACCCTGTCACCATCCCTATAGACAGGAACAGGAAGTCACCCTGTCACCATCCCTACAGACATGTAGAGGAAGTCACCCTGTCACCATCCCTACAGACAGGAACAGGAAGTCACCCTGTCACCATCCCTACAGACAGGAACAGGAAGTCACCCTGTCACCATCCCTATAGACATGTAGAGGAAGTCACCCTGTCACCATCCCTACAGACAGGAACTGGAAGTCACCCTGTCACCATCCCTATAGACAGGAACAGGAAGTCACCCTGTCACCATCCCTACAGACAGGAACAGGAAGTTACCCTGTCACCATCCCTATAGACAGGAACAGGAAGTCACCCTGTCACAATCCCTACAGACAGGAACAGGAAGTTACCCTGTCACCATCCCTATAGACAGGAACAGGAAGTCACCCTGTCACAATCCCTACAGACAGGAACAGGAAGTCACCTTGTCACCATCCCTACAGACATGTAGAGGAAGTCACCCTGTCACCATCCATATAGACGGGGACAGGAAGTCACCCTGTCACCATCCCTATAGACATGTAGAGGAAGTCACCCTGTCACCATCCCTATAGACATGCAGAGGAAGTCACCCTGTCACCATCCCTATAGACATGTAGAGGAAGTCACCCTGTCACCATTCCTACAGACAGGAACAGGAAGTCACCCTGTCACCATCCCTATAGACAGGAACAGGAAGTCACCCTGTCACCATCCCTACAGACATGTAGAGGAAGTCACCCTGTCACCATCCCTATAGACAGGAACAGGAAGTAACCCTGTCACCATCCCTACAGACATGCAGAGTAAGTCACCCTGTCACCATCCCTATAGACAGGAACAGGAAGTCACCCTGTCACCATCCCTACAGACATGCAGAGTAAGTCACCCTGTCACCATCCCTACAGACATGTAGAGGAAGTCACCCTGTCACCATCCCTATAGACAGGAACAGGAAGTAACCCTGTCACCATCCCTATAGACAGGAACAGGAAGTCACCCTGTCACCATCCCTACAGACATGTAGAGGAAGTCACCCTGTCACCATCCCTATAGACAGGAACAGGAAGTAACCCTGTCACCATCCCTACAGACATGCAGAGTAAGTCACCCTGTCACCATCCCTATAGACAGGAACAGGAAGTCACCCTGTCACCATCCCTACAGACATGCAGAGTAAGTCACCCTGTCACCATCCCTACAGACATGTAGAGGAAGTCACCCTGTCACCATCCCTACAGACATGTAGAGTAAGTCACCCTGTCACCATCCCTACAGACAGGAACAGGAAGTCACCCTGTCACCATCCCTACAGACATGTAGAGGAAGTCACCCTGTCACCATCCCTACAGACAGGAACAGGAAGTCACCCTGTCACCATCCCTACAGACAGGAACAGGAAGTCACCCTGTCACCATCCCTACAGACATGTAGAGGAAGTCACCCTGTCACCATCCCTATAGACAGGAACAGGAAGTCACCCTGTCACCATCCCTATAGACAGTAACAGGAAGTCACCCTGTCACCATCCCTACAGACATGTAGAGGAAGTCACCCTGTCACCATCCCTACAGACATGTAGGGTAAGTCACCCTGTCACCATCCCTATAGACAGGGACAGGAAGTCACCCTGTCACCATCTCTACAGACATGCAGAGTAAGTCACCCTGTCACCATCCCTATAGACAGGAACAGGAAGTCACCCTGTCACCATCCCTACAGACATGTAGAGGAAGTCACCCTGTCACCATCCCTACAGACAGGAACAGGAAGTCACCCTGTCACCATCCCTACAGACAGGAACAGGAAGTCACCCTGTCACCATCCCTATAGACATGTAGAGGAAGTCACCCTGTCACCATCCCTACAGACAGGAACTGGAAGTCACCCTGTCACCATCCCTATAGACAGGAACAGGAAGTCACCCTGTCACCATCCCTACAGACAGGAACAGGAAGTTACCCTGTCACCATCCCTATAGACAGGAACAGGAAGTCACCCTGTCACAATCCCTACAGACAGGAACAGGAAGTTACCCTGTCACCATCCCTATAGACAGGAACAGGAAGTCACCCTGTCACAATCCCTACAGACAGGAACAGGAAGTCACCTTGTCACCATCCCTACAGACATGTAGAGGAAGTCACCCTGTCACCATCCCTATAGACGGGGACAGGAAGTCACCCTGTCACCATCCCTATAGACATGTAGAGGAAGTCACCCTGTCACCATCCCTATAGACATGCAGAGGAAGTCACCCTGTCACCATCCCTATAGACATGTAGAGGAAGTCACCCTGTCACCATTCCTACAGACAGGAACAGGAAGTCACCCTGTCACCATCCCTATAGATAGGAACAGGAAGTCACCCTGTCACCATCCCTACAGACAGGAACAGGAAGTTACCCTGTCACCATCCCTACAGACAGGAACAGTAAGTTACCCTGTCACCATCCCTACAGACAGGAACAGGAAGTTACCCTGTCACCATCCCTATAGACAGGAACAGGAAGTTACCCTTTCACCATCCCTACAGACAGGAACAGGAAGTTACCCTTTCACCATCCCTATAGACAGGAACAGGAAGTTACCCTTTCACCATCCCTACAGACAGGAACAGGAAGTCACCCTATTACCAGTGGAGCTAGTTCTCAGATGTCTGGGGAATCAGGAGAGAGTGAGGAAGTCCTCCAAACAGGAGTTCTGGAAAACCTGTGAATTTCCGGAACTTTGCAACCCTAGTTGGTGCTTCGACCTGCTTGTCCTGCCAATCAAACAATGACATGTTTTGTTTAAATGTCTGGTAATAGCCATGTCTGTGATGTAGCTTTGAGTTCAGAGGAGGAGAGTGAAACAATCTTTTCCCCTCTCAACTAGGTCTGGATCTGTTCTCGCTGATCCAAGGTGACTCACAGCATTACAGAGCTCCCATGTTCCTGGATAACCTGACCAGCAGCCTGCAGGGTGCCACCACTAGCGCCGCCCTGGTGTCCTCTTCTAGCCAGTACGAGCCCAGCTCCCACCACCACACCACCACCACCTCCTCATCCTCCCATGAGACTGGGGTTATCACCGGGGGGGCAGGGTCAAACAGCATGTCAGACATCATCTCATTGGACTGATCCTCTGGTCCCTGAGAGCTCATTGGACTAAGCCTCCTATCAGACACAAAGCCTTCGAGGACTGAGGTAGTGCGCTATATAGGGAATATCGTGCCATTTTGGACGCACACCATGTCCACAGGCCACCGTGGGACAGGGAGATCCCAGAGCTAGGCTAAGTGGTCTGCTTCCCTGGGTTCCTTTCCTTTTATCGGTCTATGAACAATTGGAACAGATGACAGAGTTGTCTGTCTGCTAGTGAAGTTAGGACACATTGCTTTCTTTCACCATGCCCCCTGCTTTGCTAGATCAGTGCCGATGAAAGGAAACTAGGAGAGGAAGCCATTTTAGATAGTTGAGACTGTTGGACCCATTGACTCCAAAGCCTTTTCTCAATTGGATTTGCTCAACTCCTGCATCCTCTCTCGCCTCCTTTTGAAAAAGGTAAAAGGTTAATCGAGGTGAATGAACGTGGACGAAAATGACATTTACAGGGGTGGATCCCAAAATGTGTAGTGATTTTTTTTTTTTTACCGAATGAAGTTAGTTGTGCAAGACATTTTATAGCTACAACGATAAGTAGCATGTAGATTATAAACGTCTGTATGCTTTTCTCCTCCCACAAAACAACAGCTGATTCAAAGGGGGCAGATTTCAAAACTCTTCCGTGAAGGACTCCGGTAGGATACACATGACTATCCTCGAGGAAAGGTGGCTTTCGAGGAGAGGAGGAAACTCTTTGGTTCGCCTACTAACGAATTGACATCTCCCTTGACCACTCGACCACTTATCGGTTTCCCGGATCACAGAGGAGAGGACGGAGGATGGATGTTTCCCAAATAGAAAAGGCCCACGTTAACTGAGCTGGCCTCACCCCACACACACACCACCCCTGACCTCTGACCTGAAGTGGAAGAGAAGGGGAGGGAATTTTACCAGTCTGTCTGTCTTCACATTATGTGGAAGTTTTCTATTGGATGAGTTGACATGGAAGCATTCCGCAGGAAGTGAGACAATGTGTGGGGGGGGGGGGGTGACTGTTGATTGGTTAAAAACGTATCTTTGTCAGTACCGAGGAGGATTTATCCCAAGGCAGCTCACTGTTCTACTAACTCATTAACAGTGGATGTGTGTTCCCCTTCAGTCACAGCAATAATACTGAGTTTTCCAGATCTGTACATTGAACATGGTTGAAAGTGTATCTAAAACATGACTGCATTACAACTTAGTTCTTTGGGGGGGGGGGATCCATGAATTGGCGGTACAATTCGTTTTTTGTACAAATTATCAAAAATGAAACAAACTAGAGTGTTGAGTGTTTATAAAATGCTGCCATCTTTCCCAGCGTTTTTGAAAAATTGTTTTGTATTTAGTTTGACCTTGTGTGTATGTACCATCTAATTCTTTTTTTTGCGGTCTTGGAGCGTCCCCTTTTTGTTGTATGTGTAAAATTGTATATGAGTTAATGTCCCCAAATCCCCAAATGGTTTCCGTCCCACATTTTGAACCTTTCGTTTGTTGAGTAGAAGGTTAAGCAGGATATTTTCAACCCCACAACATAGCTGTGTAGAGAGAAGTTGTCAATTGAGCATTATTTTGTTGAACGTAGCAAAACGCAATCAGGGCCTGAAATGGTGAATTGTATTTAATGAACAAAACTCAATAGATAAATTAGCTAAGGCAATTAGTGCTGCAGTTTTAAAGTGTAGAAATGATATGTTGGCCCATATTTAGTTGGCCTTGTATGAGTTGTTTAGGGAAAGGGGACCTACCCACTAAAACGTTAGGACTTACATTAGATGAAGTTAGGTTAATGTTTTAAAATGGAACCAGAAGTCTTATGCGAACTTGAATTTAAGGGAATAGATATTTAATATGTTATGGGAAATGTAGCCCTACTTAGCTGGTTAAGTTACGGTAACTTAAAATACTATGTGAGTAGAAATTTAAAAATGTAGGTAAAGGATGCTCCTCTTGTTTCGCTATGGGTAAAGGATGCTCCTCTTGTTTCGCTATGGGTTACGGATGCTCCTCTTGTTTCGCTATGGGTAAAGGATGCTCCTCTTGTTTCACTATGGGTAAAGGATGCTCCCCTTGTTTCGCTATGGGTAAAGGATGCTCCTCTTGTTTCGCTATGGGTAAAGGATGCTCCTCTTGTTTCGCTATGGGTAAAGGATGCTCCTCTTGTTTTGCTATGGGTAAAGGATGCTCCCCTTGTTTCGCTATGGGTAAAGGATGCTCCCCTTGTTTCGCTATGGGTAAATGATGCTCCTCTTGTTTTGCTATGGGTAAAGGATGCTCCTCTTGTTTTGCTATGGGTAAAGGATGCTCCCCTTGTTTCGCTATGGGTAAAGGATGCTCCTCTTGTTTTTCTATGGGTAAAGAATCCTCCTCTTGTTTCGCTATGGGTAAAGGATTATCCTCTTGTTTTGCTATGGGTAAAGGATGCCCCTCTTGTTTCGCTATGGGTAAAGGATGCTCCTCTTGTTTTTCTATGGGTTAAGGATGCTCCTCTTGTTTCGCTATGGGTAAAGGATGCTCCTCTTGTTTCGCTATGGGTAAAGGATGCTCCTCTTGTTTCGCTATGGGTAAAGGATGCCATCATGACGCAAACAGACAAACAACAAGGTGCTCATTTTTTATTTGCTGTCAGGATCTCACAGACTTAAACAATAAAGCTGTATCTTTTTTAATACCTGTATTAGTCAACTTTCCCCCCCCTCATACCCCTTTTCTGTTATAATATAGTGCATTGTTGTTATTATTGTTTGGTTATGTTTTGTATTTTTTTACATTTCCACATTAGGGTGCTACGATGATTAAATTGCACTGGGAAGCAGCAATCCAATCACAGTTGATCACAGTTTATCCAGGTAGTTGTCCAGGGCAGGGATGCCCTCTTTGAGGCCTTTGCGTTTGCGGGTGTCTGCCACTACTTGCCATGGCCGACTGGTCTCGTCGAAGGGGTCCCCGGGCAGGATCTGCCAGTGGTCGAACACACACTGGGGGAAGGCCTGGCCGCCCGTGTTGGACCTCAGGTCCGCTGTGAAACCTAAAAACATCGGGGGAAATAAAAATACATATTCATAAACAACCAAGAGGTCTGTGTTGTTTTGTCATGCTTATCTGTAACTAGTTGGTTGGTTGGTTGACTCCTATTTCCATTGTTTCGCACCTATCCTGGCTGGATATGATGTCTAATGGATATGATGTTTTACATTGATGAACCATTGCTTGGTAAAGGGCGAATCCTTTATGATATGGCTGTGACGATACCAGTATCGTGATATTATTTCCATGGAAAACTCTTTGGTCCATTAAAAACCTGCTGTATGTAAAATATTTTGTGATATAGCTTGGAAAGTAAATACATGACAACATAGTGTTTATTTCCAACATAAGGGCTGTTTTCCTAAAGAAGTTAAATCCGTTTTGTTTGCTTGCCACGATACTAACAAGTACTGTGGTATTGTCCTGGTCCTACTAAATTAGTCTTTTTAGTTATAGAATAGAAAAAGTTTTAGAAAAGTTACATTTGAATGCGTTCCTTTTAAATGTTCTGTTTCCATTCAGTGTTAAGGTGAAAATGATTAGTTGGAAAGTGTGATGAAACTCACCAAATGATTCATTGACTGGAAGGAAAGCCTTAACGATGAAGATAGGTGTTCCAGCGACCTGGGACTCCTCAAATACCATGCCTCTCTTTCTGTTTAGCACACCGTAGATCCCTCCAACAACGTGCTCTGGACACTGTGGAAGAACGTTTAGGTAAGTTGAAATACACTGAACAAAAAATATAAACACAACATGCAACAATTTCAAAGATTTTACTGAGTTATAGTTCATATAAGGAAATCAGTCAATTGAAATAAATTCATTTGGCTCTAATCTATGGATTTCACATGACTGGGAATACAGATATGCATCTGTTGGGCACAGATACCTTAAAGAAAGGTAGGGTTATGGATCAGAAAACCAGTCAGTATCTGGTGTGACCACCATTTGCCTCATGCAGCGTGACACATCTCCTTTGCATAGAGTTAATCAGGCTGTTGATTGTGGCCTGTGGAATGTTGTCTCACTCCTCTTCAATAGCTTTGCGAAGTTGCTGGATATTGGCGGGAACTGGAACATGCTGTCGTACACATCGATCCAGAGCATCCCAAACATGCTCAATGGGTGACGTCTGGTGAGTATGCAGGCCATGGAAGAACTGGGACATTTTCAGCTTCCAGGAATTGTGTACAGATCCTTGCGAAATGGGTCCGTGCATTATCATGCTGAAACATGAGGGGATGACGGCGGATTAATGGCACGACAATGGGCCTCAGGATCTCGTCACGGTATCTCTGTGCGTTCAAATTGCCATCGATAAAATGCAATTGTGTTTGTTGTCCATAGCTTATGCCTACCCATACCATAACCCCACCATGGGGCACTCTGTTCACAACGTTGACGTCAACAAACCGCTCGCCCACACGACGCCATACACACTGTCTACCATCTGCCCGGTACAGTTGAAACCGGGATTCGTCCGTGAAGAGCACACTTCTCCAGCGTGCCAGTGGCCATCGAAGGTGAACATCTGCCCACTGAAGTTCGCTACGACACCGGACTGCAGTCAGGTCAAGACCCTGGTGAGGACGACTAGCACGCAGATGAGCTTCCCTGAGACGTTTTCTGACAGTTTGTGCAGAAATTCTTCAGTTGTGCAAACCCACAGTTTCATCAGCTGTCCGGGTGGCTGGTCTCAGATTATCCCGCAGGTGAAGAAGCCGGATGTGGAGGTCCTGGGCTGGCGTGGTTACACGTGGTCTGCGGTTATGAGGCGGGATGGACGTACTGCCAAATTCTCTAAAACGACGTTGGAGGTGGCTTATGGTAGAGAAATGAACATTCAATTCTCTGGCAACAGCTCTGGTGGACATTCCTGCAGTCTGCATTCCAATTGTACACTCCCTCAACTTCATCTGTGGCATTGTGTTGTGTGACAAAACTGCACATTTTAGAGTGGCCTTTTATTGTCCCCAGCACAAGGTGCACCTGTGTAATAATCATGCTGTTTAATCAGCTTCTTGATATGCTGTCAGGTGGATGGATTATCTTGGCAAAGGAGAAATGCTCACTAACAGATGTAATCCATTTGTAAACAATTTCAGAAAAATAAGCTTTTCATCAGGTCAAATTACTGGTATATGTAAATGTGTTGGCGTATAAAGGTGATTCTGATTTTGAATCTCACTCCTGAGTTCCACATGGACTCGCCTAGATCTGGACCACCATAAGGCGTGGCTGAACTGTGAGCTGAGAGGCGTAGATGACTCGCCTAGATCTGGACCAGGTAGATTGGCACCATAAGGTGTGGCTGAACTGTGAGGCGTAGATGTCTCACCTGGATCTCGACCAGGTAGACTGGTTCCATAAGGCGTGGCTGAGCTGTGAGTTGAGAGGCGTAGATGACTCGGCGTGCCGTTGGGATGATCTGCCCGCCCCCTCTATGGATGGCGTCCGCATGCAGCGTCACGTCATGGACGTCGAAACGTATCCCCCTCATGTTCTCCTCACACAGGACACCCTGGGAAAGAGGAAGTTTGTCACTGGTGGTGTGGTTCTCTGGTTCTAAGGGTTAGTTTGTCACTGGTGGTGTGGTTCTCTAATTCCAAGAGTTAGTTTGTGACTGGTGGTTTGGATCTGGTTCTAAAAGTTAGTGCTAAAGGGACTTGACCCCCGACCCTGCTGGCGTCTGCTCACCTCCTTGGACGCCCACTGGAACCCCGCCACCACGCTGTCCTTGATCTCGTTGAGGTACTGCACCCCCTTGGTGACGTCCGTCAGGATGTTGGGTCCCGTCCCGTCGGGGCCGAAACACCAGATTTTGCGGGCCTCTGTAACCTCCCACTCGTACTTCTCAGTCAGGTAGCGAGCCCTGGTCTTCAGTTCCTGTCTGGAGCTAACCTCCCCCTTATCGATGTCCTCTGCCAGACCGTCCTGGAAGGGCCGGGCCTTCATGTACAGACGGTTGTGTTTGTTGGGGGACTTGGACAGGCAGACCTGGTCTGAATCCTCGGCTACGGTCTCGCGGTAAGACACCACAGGGTCAGATTTCTGGGAGAAAGGAAGACGTATGAAGAGGATTCAGCTTTTTAGTATCTTCACTCATTATTAAAAAGGTTACAATTATGATGTGATTCAAAAGAAGGTAATTTCATCCTTTTGAAAAGGTGCAATGTATATCCTGTACAATGCAGTAAGTCAATATCGTCCCAACCTTCAAGGGGATACCAGCGTGATCCTCCTCCAGATCCTTCAGGCAGATCTCCAGATGCAGCTCTCCAGCTCCAGCTACGATGTGTTCTCCAGACTCCTCAATGATGCACTGCCACACAGAGAGAGGACGAAAACAGTTAAACTACACTGTTTCCCTACATCTCTAACATAAACCACACTGTTTCCCAACATCTCTATCATAAACCACACTGTTTCCCTACATCTCAATCATAAACTACACTGTTTCCCTACATCTCTAACATAAACTACACTGTTTCCCTACATCTATATCATAAACTACACTGTTTCCCAACATCTCTATCATAAACCACACTGCTTCCCAACATCTCTATCATAAACTACACTGTTTCCCAACATCTCTATCATAAACCACTGTTTGCCTACATCTCTATCATAAACCACACTGTTTCCCTACATCTCTATCATAAACCACACTGTTTCCCTACATCTCTATCATAAACCACACTGTTTCCCTACATCTCTATCATAAACCACACTGTTTCCCAACATCTCTATCATAAACGATACTGTTTCCCTACATCTCTATCATAAACCACACTGTTTCCCAACATCTCTATCATAAACCATACTGTTTCCCTACATCTCTATCATAAATCACACTGTTTCCCTACATCTCTATCATAAACTACACTGTTTCCCAACATCTCTATCATAAACCACACTGTTTCCCAACATATCTATCATAAACTACACTGTTTCCCAACATCTATATCATAAACCACACTGTTTCCCAACATCTCTATCATAAACCACACTGTTTCCCTACATCTCTATCATAAACCACACTGTTTCCCTACATCTCTATCATAAACTACACTGTTTCCCTACATCTCTATCATAAACCACACTGTTTCCCTACATCTCTATCATAAACCACACTGTTTCCCTACATCTCTATCAAACTACACTGTTTCCCTACATCTCTATCATAAACTACACTGTTTTCCCAACATCTCTATCATAAACCACACTTTTTCCCTACATCTCTATCATAAACGACACTGTTTCCCAACATCTCTATCATAAACTACACTGTTTCCCTACATCTCTACCATAAACTACACTATTTCCCTACATCTCTATCATAAACTACACTGTTTCCCTACAGCTCTATCATAAACCACACTGTTTCCCAACATCTCTATCATAAACTACACTGTTTCCCTACATCTCTATCATAAACTACACTGTTTCCCTACATCTCTATCATAAACCATACTGTTTCCCAACATCTCTATCATAAACTACACTGTTTCCCTACATCTCTATCAAACTACACTGTTTCCCCTAAATCTCTATCATAAACCACACTGTTTTCCCTACATCTCTATCATAAACCACACTGTTTCCCTACATCTCTATCATAAACCACATGTTTCCTACATCTCTATCATAACTACACTGTTTCCCTACATCTCTATCATAAACCACACTGTTTCCCTACATCTCTATCATAAACCACACTGTTTCCCTACATCTCTATCATAAACCACACTGTTTCCCTACATCTCTATCATAAACTACACTGTTTCCCAACATCTCTATCATAAACTACACTGTTTCCCTACATCTCTATCATAAACTACACTGTTTCCCTACATCTCTATCATAAACCACACTGTTTCCCTACATCTCTATCATAAACCACACTGTTTCCCTACATATCTATCATAAACCACACTGTTTCCTACATCTCTATCATAAACTACACTGTTTCCCTACATCTCTATCATAAACCACACTGTTTCCCTACATCTCTATCATAAACCACACTGTTTCCCTACATCTCTATCATAAACTATACTGTTTCCCTACATCTCTATAATAAACTACACTGTTTCCCAACATCTCTATCATAAACTACACTGTTTCCCTACATCTCTATCATAAACCACACTGTTTCCCTACATCTCTATCATAAACTACACTGTTTCCCAACATCTCTATCATAAACCACACTGTTTCCCTACATCTCTATCATAAACTACACTGTTTCCCTACATCTCTATCATAAACCACACTGTTTCCTACATCTCTATCATAAACGACACTGTTTCCCTACATCTCTATCATAAACTACACTGTTTCCCTACATCTCTATCATAAACCACACTGTTTCCCTACATCTATATCATGGGGTCAGACTAGTATAGTATAGTACCTGGACCATGGGGTCAGACTAGTATAGTACCTGGACCATTTGGTCAGACTAGTATAGTACCTGGACCATGGGGTCAGACTAGTATAGTACCTGGACCATGGGGTCAGACTAGTATAGTACCTGGACCATGGGGTCAGACTAGTATAGTATAGTACCTGGACCATGGGGTCAGACTAGTATAGTATAGTACCTGGACCATGGGGTCAGACTAGTATAGTATAGTACCTGGACCATGGGGTCAGACTAGTATAGTACCTGGACCATGGGGTCAGACTAGTATAGTACCTGGACCATGGGGTCAGACTAGTATAGTATAGTACCTGGACCATGGGGTCAGACTAGTATAGTATAGTACCTGGACCATGGGGTCAGACTAGTATAGTATAGTACCTGGACCATGGGTCAGACTAGTTATAGTATAGTACCTGGACCATGGGGTCAGACTAGTATAGTACCTGGACCATGGGGTCAGACTAGTATAGTACCTGGACCATGGGGTCAGACTAGTATAGTATAGTACCTGGACCATGGGGTCAGACTAGTATAGTATAGTACCTGGACCATGGGGTCAGACTAGTATAGTATAGTACCTGTACCATGGGGTCAGACTAGTATAGTATAGTACCTGGACCATGGGGTCAGACTAGTATAGTATAGTACCTGGACCATGGGGTCAGACTAGTATAGTATAGTACCTGGACCATGGGGTCAGACTAGTATAGTATAGTACCTGGACCATGGGGTCAGACTAGTATAGTACCTGGACCATGGGGTCAGACTAGTATAGTATAGTACCTGGACCATGGGGTCAGACTAGTATAGTATAGTACCTGGACCATGGGGTCAGACTAGTATAGATAGTACCTGGACCATGGGGTCAGACTAGTATAGTACCTGGACCAGGGGGTCAGACTAGTATAGTATAGTACCTGGACCATGGGGTCAGACTAGTATAGTATAGTACCTGGACCATGGGGTCAGACTAGTATAGTATAGTACCTGGACCATGGGTCAGACTATATAGTATAGTACCTGGACCATGGGGTCAGACTAGTATAGTATAGTATAGTACCTGGACCATGGGGTCAGACTATTATAGTATAGTACCTGGACCATGGGTTCAGACTAGTATAGTACCTGGACCATGGGGCCCAGACTAGTATAGTATAGTACCTGGACTAGGGGGTCAGACTAGTTAGTATAGTACCTGGACCATGGGGTCCAGGACTAGTATAGTATAGTACCTGGGACCTATGGGGTCAGACTAGTATAGTATAGTTACCTGGACCATGGGTTCCGACTCGTATATATAGTACCTGGACCATGTGGGTCAGACTAGTATAGTACCATGGACCATGGGGTCCCAGACTAGTATAGTACCTGGAACCATGGGGTCAGACTAGTATAAGTATAGTATAGTACCCCTGGACCATGGGGTCAGACTCGTATAGTATAGTACCTGGAACCATGGGGGTTCAGCTAGTCATGGTATAGTACCTGGACCCATGGGGTCAGATAGTATAGTATATTACTGGACCGGGGTCCAGACTAGTATAGTATAGTACCTGGTACCATGGGGTCAGACCTAGTATAGTTATAGTACCTGGACCAAGGGGGTCAGACTAGTAGAGTATCGTACCGTGGACCCATGGGGTCAGACTAGTATAGTAATAGTACCTGGACCATGGGGTCAGACTAGTATAGTTAGTAACCTGGACCATGGGGTCAGACTAGTATAGTATGTACCTGGACCATGGGGTCAGACTAGTATAGTATAGTACAACCTGGACCATGGGGTCAGACTAGTATAGTATAGTACCTGGACCATGGGGTCAGACTAGTATAGTATAGTACCTGGACCATGGGGTCAGACTAGTATAGTACCTGGACCATGGGGTCAGACTAGTATAGTATAGTACCTGGACCATGGGGTCAGACTAGTATAGTATAGTACCTGGACCATGGGGTCAGACTAGTATAGTATAGTACCTGGACCATGGGGTCAGACTAGTATAGTATAGTACCTGGACCATGGGGTCAGACTAGTATAGTACCTGGACCATGGGGTCAGACTAGTATAGTTACCTGGACCATGGGGTCAGACTAGTATAGTATAGTACCTGGACCATGGGGTCAGACTAGTATAGTATAGTACCTGGACCATGGGGTCAGACTAGTATAGTACCTGGACCATGGGGTCAGACTAGTATAGTACCTGGACCATGGGGTCAGACTAGTATAGTATAGTACCTGGACCATGGGGTCAGACTAGTATAGTATAGTACCTGGACCATGGGGTCAGACTAGTATATGTACCTGGACCATGGGGTCAGACTAGTATAGTACCTGGACCATGGGGTCAGGACTAGTATAGTACCTGGACCATGGGGTCAGACTAGTATAGTATAGTTACCTGGACCATGGGGTCAGACTAGTATAGTATAGTACCTGGACCATGGGGTCAGACTAGTATAGTATAGTACCTGGACCATGGGGTCAGACTAGTATAGTATAGTACCTGGACCATGGGGTCAGACTAGTATAGTATAGTACCTGGACCATGGGGTCAGACTAGTATAGTATAGTACCTGGACCATGGGGTCAGACTAGTATAGTACCTGGACCATGGGGTCAGACTAGTATAGTATAGTACCTGGACCATGGGGTCAGACTAGTATAGTACCTGGGACCATGGGGTCAGACTAGTATAGTATAGTACCTGGACCATGGGGTCAGACTAGTATAGTATAGTACCTGGACCATGGGGTCAGACTAGTATAGTATAGTACCTGGACCATGGGGTCAGACTAGTATATAGTACCTGGACCATGGGGTCAGACTTGGCCAGGCGTTTGAGTCCCTCCACTAGCTTGGGCAGGTCAGCAGGGTTCTTGCACTCCACGGCCACCCTGACCACGGGGCTGACGCTGAACTTCATCACCCTCAGGTTGTGGGCGTGCTCGAAGGTGGAGATGGTCCCGGTCTTCACCAGGAACTGGTCCACTCCCACCAGACCCACGATGTTGCCGCACGGCACGTCCTCAATGGGCTCCGTGTAGCGCCCCATCATCAGGATGGTCCTGGGAGTCAGGGGGGGAACACAGCAGAGTTTAGTGAAGTCTAGCAGTTATATTATATTTGTCAGAGGACCTCACCTTTTATAAAAATGTTGGCGTAGAACACACTCACACATTTTAGTCATTTAGCAGACGCTCTTATCCAGAGCAACTTACAGTTAGTGCATACATTTTTATTTTTTATACTGGAATCGAACCCACAACCCTGGCGTTGCAAACACCACGCTCTACCAACTGAGCTACATCCCTGCCGGCCATTCCCTCCCCCTACCCTGGACAACTGTGCGCCGCCCCCATGGGTCTCCCGGTCGCGGCCGGCTACAACAGAGCCAGGATTCGAACCAGGATCTCTAGTGGCACAGCTAGCACTGCGATGCAGTGCCTTAGACCACTGCGCCACTCGAGTCATGTTCCATAGGACGTGTACTGGGTCATCCACCCAATAAGGACATTTCGGGTAATGTAACTTAGTTCACCTCATTTGAACATTATGTCATAAAGAGCACACTTCATAAAAAAAAAAAAAACTAGTTTTCACTTCTCAAGAGGTTAAATAAAAATGTTTAAATAGTAGGTGTCTATTACGTGGCAAATAAAGTAACATGGTTGACCCCACTGCCATAAATCCCCTTGTGAGCTTAAAATGAGGGACAGACATTTAATGTGATTTAGATTAATCACTTATCACATGAAATAAATAATTATCTTCAGAAATGACTGTCAAAACAACACAATACGTAGGGCTTTAAAATGATGGTGAAACGTGGTGGTTAAGTGGTTTAAAATCTTCCTACAGGTCACAGAGGGACATGCCAAAAAGCTGCATTTTGGCACTTTAGCAAGTGCTTATTCATATAAAAAAATCGGATTTATTGAATTTTTCATGTGGTCTATATTAAAAAGGCACTTCATAAAAGAAAATTATTTCTACTTAAAATATCAATGGGATGCAACATATCCTCATTTGGTTGAGCAACCCTACTGTCTTTGAGCTGTTAAATAGGACATGAATGTATTAGATCTCCATGTACCTCTGGATGGGTTTGAGGTACAGGTCCTCCTTCTTGCCAGGAGTGTAGTTGGGTCCCATGATGCGAACCTTCTGCCCTGTAGCCACCATGCCGGAGAACACACGGCCAAAGGCGTAGAAGCGACCCTTGTCGCTGGTGGGCACCATTTTGGAGATATACATCATCAAGGGAGCTTTGGGGTCGCAGTTCTTAATGCCTGGGAGGGTTAAGAGGGAGGGCGATCAGGGAATGTATGATTTTCGGGAGAAGATTGAGAATCTGAATTGAGCTCTGGGTAGTTAATCTGAATTGGGCTCTGGGTAGTTAATCTGAATTGGGCTCTGGGTAGTTAATCTGAATTGAGCTCTGGGTAGTTAATCTGAATTGAGCTCTGGGTAGTTAATCTGAATTGGCCTCTGGGTAGTTAATCTGAATTGGGTTCTGGGTAGTTAATCTGAATTGGGCTCTGGGTAGTTAATCTGAATTGAGCTCTGGGTAGTTAATCTGAATTGGGCTCTGGGTAGTTAATCTGAATTGGGCTCTGGGTAGTTAATCTGAATTGAGCTCTGGGTAGTTAATCTGAATTGAGCTCTGGGTAGTTAATCTGAATTGGGCTCTGGGTAGTTAATCTGAATTGGGCTCTGGGTAGTTAATCTGAATTGGGCTCTGGGTAGTTAATCTGAATTGAGCTCTGGGTAGTTAATCTGAATTGGGCTCTGGGTAGTTAATCTGAATTGGGCTCTGGGTAGTTAATCTGAATTGGGCTCTGGGTAGTTAATCTGAATTGAGCTCTGGGTAGTTAATCTGAATTGGGCTCTGGGTAGTTAATCTGAATTGGGCTCTGGGTAGTTAATCGTTTCCCCCGATTCACCCTAGTCTGGTGATGTAGCCAGCTCTTCTATCGTTTGGCTGTTGGCATTACGAAGAACAAACAGACAGACAGAAGAATCGTCTAATGAACGAACTGGAGCACCAGGCTAGACTCCGACTCACCCATGGTGGAATCTTCGTCCCCGGGCCCTTCATACTAATAAACTACTACTACAACTACTACCAGGCTGGACTGACTCGCCCACCACAGACTCCTCGTTCTCAGGCACCAGTACAACAAACAGACTGAAGCACCAGTACTAATGAAGTACTACTACTACTGCTACTGCTACTACTACTACTAATAATAATAATTTTACTACTACTACTAATTTTACTGCTGCTACTACTACTGTTACTACTACTACTACTTTTACTATCATTACTACTACTAATACTATTACTACTACTACTACAACCAGGCTGGACAGGAGCACCAGTCTATAAACTCACCCATAGCGGCCTCGTCGTCGCCAGGCCCCTCGTAGAGCAGCTCACAGCGGTACCTCTGGGCCGTGACGGGGGAGGGCAGGTGGATGGTGATCATCTGGAGCAGAGCGTCCCCTGCTGGCAGCCAGCGGCGCATCACTGCCTGGGGGACAATGAAATACAACATTATACTGTATCACTATGGACCAGCATGTTCAGTAGAGTATGCCAGTATGTTCAGTAGGGTATACCAGTATGTTCAGTAGGGTATACCAGTATGTTCAGTAGAGTATACCAGTATGTTCAGTAGAGTATACCAGTATGTTCAGTAGGGTATACCAGTATGTTCAGTAGGGTATACCAGTATGTTCAGTAGAGTATACCAGTATGTTCAGTAGGGTATACCAGTATGTTCAGTAGAGTATACCAGTATGTTCAGTAGAGTATACCAGTATGTTCAGTAGAGTATACCAGTATGTTCAGTAGAGTATACCAGTATGTTCAGTAGGGTATACCAGTATGTTCAGTAGAGTATACCAGTATATTCAGTAGGGTATACCAGTATGTTCAGTAGGGTATACCAGTATGTTCAGTAGGGTATACCAGTATGTTCAGTAGGGTATACCAGTATGTTCAGTAGGGTATACCAGTATGTTCAGTAGAGTATACCAGTATGTTCAGTAGAGTATACCAGTATGTTCAGTAGGGTATACCAGTATGTTCAGTAGAGTATACCAGTATGTTCAGTAGAGTATACCAGTATGTTCAGTAGGGTATACCAGTATGTTCAGTAGGGTATACCAGTATGTTCAGTAGAGTATACTGGTACAAAACGGCTTAAAAAATAAATAAATAGCATTTCTTATTACACATTTCTGAAGCGGTGACATACCTTCAGCAGTGGTTTCCCCTCCTTCTCCTTGTCATCAGCATCTAGCTTCACATCCAGTTTCTTAATCAGCTTGTCGGCGGTCTCTTTGTTAAAGTTCATGATGGCATCAAACACCTTTGGCAAAACAAGATGAATGTGAATGTCACATTATTTAGTTCAGATGTGCGTGCTACCTCTCTATATATTTCTTTAACTGAAAAACCTCCAGTCATTTGACTATAATCAATCTCAGATCCTTGGCATAAACAAACCTTAAAGATGGGATCCAGGACGAGTTGGCAGAATGTGCGTGGGAGCTTTTCCCCTGCAGCGTTGGTGGCTGATTTGCTGAATTTTCCACATGAAGGGTCGAAGAACCTGGAGTAAAACACATTATCATTAACTGAACTGTACTCTGGAGTCATTGCTGGACACCGATTAAGCCTGGTCCTAGACTAAAACGATTCTCCATTGAGTTTGCTTTTTAGTCCAGGTTTAATCTGTGTCTGGAAAACTGACCCAGAATCATCCACTGAACTGTTCTCTATCTCCCTTCCTCTCTCTCTCTCTCTCTCTCCTCTCTGTTCTCTCTCTCTCTTCTCTCTCTTCTCTCTCTGTTCTCTCTCCTCTCTGTTCTCTCTCTGTTCTCTCTCTCTCTTCTCTCTCTCTTCTCTGTTCTCTCTCTCTCTCTGTTCTCTCTCTCTCTTCTCTCTCTCTTCTCTCTCTCTTCTCTGTTCTCTCTCTCTCTCTGTTCTCTCTCTTCTCTCCTCTCCACTCACTTTTCTCCCCACAGTTTCTTCATCATGTCCTCCACCTTCTTGCAGCGCTCCTCTGGGTTCATCTCCGTCTTTTTGTCTCCCTTGGCTGTGAACTTGGTCACGTACATCTCAGCAAACTGCTTCAGAGTGAAGGCCCAGCCGTGGAGGCCTGAGCCGAAACCCACTGTGCCCACCATTGGGTCCACCTACACAGGGACACACGGAACAGACGCATCAAGGGGATTGAACTAGTGATCCTCTGCTTTGCAAACACACTTGACTGCCCGCTTTTAACATACTAACTAACATACATGCAAACATGCACGTAACATACTAGCCAGTTGCGCCACCAAATATTTATTTTGCATTTCAGGGACCAAGTGAAACAATTTCGAGCTGTGGAGTGATCTAATGGTACCATCTTAACCCTGGAGGGATCTAATGGTACCATCTTAACCCTCTGGAGTGATCTAATGGTACCATCTTAACCCTCTGAAGTGATCTTACGATACCATCTTAACACTGGAGGGATCTTACGGTACCATCTTAACACTGGAGGGATCTTACGGTACCATCTTAACACTGGAGGGATCTTATGATACCATCTTAACTCTGGAGGGATCTTATGGTACCATCTTAACACTGTGGAGGGATCTTATGGTACCATCTTAACTCTGGAGGGATCTTATGGTACCATCTTAACACTGGAGGGATCTTACGGTACCATCTTAACACTGGAGGGATCTTATGGTACCATCTTAACTCTGGAGGGATCTTATGGTACCATCTTAACACTGGAGGGATCTTACGGTACCATCTTAACACTGGAGGGATCTTACGGTACCATCTTAACACTGTGGAGGGATCTTATGGTACCATCTTAACCCTGGAGGGATCTTATGGTACCATCTTAACCCTGGAGTGATCTCATGGTACCATCTTAACACTGTGGAGGGATCTTATGGTCCCATCTTAACTCTGTGGAGGGATCTTACGGTACAATCTTAACACTGGAGGGATCTTACGGTACCATCTTAACACTGTGGAGGGATCTTACGGTACCATCTTAACACTGTGGAGGGCTCTTATGGTACCATCTTAACTCTGTGGAGTGATCTTACGGTACCATCTTAACACTGTGGAGGGATCTTACGGTACCATCTTAACTCTGTGGAGGGATCTTATGGTACCATCTTAACTCTGTGGAGGGATCTTATGGTACCATCTTAACACTGTGGAGGGCTCTTATGGTACCATCTTAACTCTGTGGAGGGATCTTACGGTACCATCTTAACACTGTGGAGGGATCTTACGGTACCATCTTAACACTGTGGAGGGATCTTACGGTACCACCCTAACCCTGTAACACACTGACCATGATGCTGCCCATGGGTCCGCTCTCGTCCTCTCCGTAGGTGGCGATGATGACGTTGACGTTCTCTACGATGCGCTGGAAGGTGGCGAAGAGTGCGTCGGGCTTCAGCTGCAGCTCCAACAGCGCCCGGTCCATCTTGTTCATCATCAGAACCGGCTTGATCCGTTCTGCGATGGCCTGTCGCAGCACCGTCTCAGTCTGGACACACACACCTACAGGGGGAGGTTGGTATAGAACCACCTTAGAAGGGCTATCATGGTTATTGGACTCACAGTATGATGCATAAAGGCCTAAGGGCTATCATGGTTATTGGACCCACAGTATGATGCATAAAGGCCTAAGGGCTATCATGGTTATTGGACCCACAGTATGATGCATAAAGGCCTAAGGGCTATCATGGTTATTGGACCCACAGTATGATGCATAAAGGCCATCATGGTTATTGGACCCACAGTATGATGCATAAAGGCCATCATGGTTATTGGACCCACAGTATGATGTATAAAGGCCATCATGGTTATTGGACCCACAGTATGATGTATAAAGGCCATCATGGTTATTGGACCCACAGTATGATGTATAAAGGCCTAAGGGCCATCATGGTTATTGGACCCACAGTATGATGCATAAAGGCCTAAGGGCCATCATGGTTATTGGACCCACAGTATGATGCATAAAGGCCTAAGGGCCATCATGGTTATTGGACCCACAGTATGATGCATAAAGGCCTAAGGGCCATCATGGTTATTGGACCCACAGTATGATGTATAAAGGCCTAAGGGCCATCATGGTTATTGGACCCACAGTATGATGCATAAAGGCCTAAGGGCCATCATGGTTATTGGACCCACAGTATGATGTATAAAGGCCTAAGGGCCATCATGGTTATTGGACCCACAGTATGATGTATAAAGGCCTAAGGGCCATCATGGTTATTGGACCCACAGTATGATGTATAAAGGCCATCATGGTTATTGGACCCACAGTATGATGTATAAAGGCCATCATGGTTATTGGACCCACAGTATGATGCATAAAGGCCATCATGGTTATTGGACCCACAGTATGATGCATAAAGGCCATCATGGTTATTGGACCCACAGTATGATGCATAAAGGCCATCATGGTTATTGGACCCACAGTATGATGCATAAAGGCCATCATGGTTATTGGACCCACAGTATGATGTATAAAGGCCATCATGGTTATTGGACCCACAGTATGATGCATAAAGGCCATCATGGTTATTGGACCCACAGTATGATGCATAAAGGCCATCATGGTTATTGGACCCACAGTATGATGTATAAAGGCCATCATGGTTATTGGACCCACAGTATGATGCATAAAGGCCTAAGGGCCATCATGGTTATTGGACTCACAGTATGATGCATAAAGGCCATCATGGTTATTGGACCCACAGTATGATGTATAAAGGCCATCATGGTTATTGGACCCACAGTATGATGCATAAAGGCCTAAGGGCCATCATGGTTATTGGACCCACAGTATGATGCATAAAGGCCATCATGGTTATTGGACCCACAGTATGATGTATAAAGGCCATCATGGTTATTGGACCCACAGTATGATGCATAAAGGCCTAAGGGCCATCATGGTTATTGGACCCACAGTATGATGCATAAAGGCCTAAGGGCCATCATGGTTATTGGACCCACAGTATGATGCATAAAGGCCTAAGGGCCATCATGGTTATTGGACTCACAGTATGATGCATAAAGGCCTAAGGGCCATCATGGTTATTGGACCCACAGTATGATGCATAAAGGCCTAAGGGCCATCATGGTTATTGGACCCACAGTATGATGCATAAAGGCCTAAGGGCCATCATGGTTATTGGACCCACAGTATGATGCATAAAGGCCTAAGGGCCATCATGGTTATTGGACCCACAGTATGATGCATAAAGGCCTAAGGGCCATCATGGTTATTGGACCCACAGTATGATGCATAAAGGCCTAAGGGCCATCGTGGTTCCCTGTTGTACTACCTGTTGTTGTTTACTAATACGGATCCTCGACTAAACAAACTACAACTTATAAAGGCTTAGTAGGGCATTTGTAAAGTCTTCATAAGCACAGTACGTTAAGATGTGTCACAAACCATTTATAAGCGAAGTCGTACTATATAAAGGGTGAAATAAAAGGTCATTGGTGTGTTTTGCCAAATGTGGCGCAATCCTTTTGCCTCCCAGAATAACTAGCAACATAGATGTAGTTTCTATAATCTGAAAACACATCCGACAATATCTGGCTAAATGGTTAGACAATACATGTGGTTAGACAATACATGTGGTTAGAAAATACATGTGCGTTTTTTAAGTACATTTCAAAGTTAGAAAAATGTTAAGTGTTCGGAGCGACCTCCATTCCTGATGTGTTCGTATCCGAGGTCCCACAGTACAGTATATGTGGTTCTTTCGTTTTATACAGCTACAGTACTCGCACAGTATTTGTATAGTTCTTCATTATAATGTGTCAACGGTGAGAGTCCTTGTGAGTAACATTTTTTCCAATGTACTTTATAACAAAGGTCAAATAACCTTGAACATGAAGCATCATGGGGCTGTTATTGGGGCTGTGAGGAGCCAAGCATAGGATGCATTGCAGCCAGGACACTACACTTGCTACACAAACACAGGCTGTGTCCAAAACAGCACCCTAGTCCCCATATCATAGGTCACTACTTCTGATCAGAGCCTCATGAGTTCTTCCAGGGTTTTTTTTTTGGGGGGGGGGGGGGGGGGGGGGGGTCTGGTCTATAGTAGTGCACTATAAAGGGAATAGGGTGTCATTTGGGACGCCGACACAACATGAAGCCCTTCCTTGTCGTACCTGAAACACAGTCTACTACTACCAGAGCCCCGTCAGTGACACGGAGAGCAGCGGTCACCTCGGAGGAGAAGTCCACGTGACCGGGAGAGTCTATCAGGTTAATGAGGAAGCCAGAGCCATCCTTGCACTGTTTGATGAAGGCCAAGTCATTCTCAGCCAGTTCATAGTACAGAGAGATGGCTCTGCAGGGAGGGAGGGAGGGAGGGAGGGAGGTGCGACATGTAACAATCGTGACCATTGTACATTTTTTTATGTCTGTCTCTCAATCACTGTCACATAGTGGTATATTAGGGTACAGGATACCCGGGGTCGTAGGTCAAATATCTCAGAGCAGGAGTGCTGATCTAGGATCAGGTTTTTGTCTTTTAGGTTCATAATGAATAATATTTTAGGTCGTATGGTGATGTGGTCAATACATTCAAATGCAGGTTCATTGTCGAACAACTCTTAGTTTAGTAGGTCTACCTCAGATTCCCATAGAGGATATTACACTCACAAAGGTTCCACACTGATAGTAGAATCACCAGAATAAGAAGGAGAGACATATTGTTGTAAAAAAAAAAAACATTGTATACTACACTCTGAGGATGACGAGGTATATTGTCTTTCAGGAACACCTACGTTGACTTGATGGTGATGCATCTCTCCTGCTCATCTTTCCTGGTGTCTGTGAAACGCGTCTCGCCGGCCCGGGCGCCAGCGATGATGCCAGCCTTGCACACCAGGGAGTCTGTGAGCGTGGACTTCCCGTGGTCCACGTGGGCGATCACAGACATGTTCCTGATGTTGGACTTCTTGTCCATGATCGCACGGATCTGGTCTACTGTAAAATTCACCTGGAAAGGGGGAGGTGAGATCGGGTCTATTGTAAAATTCACCTGGAAAGGGGGAGGTGAGATCGGGTCTATTGTAAAATTCACCTGGAGAGGGGAGGTGAGATCTGGTCCACTGTTAAATTCACCTGGGGTGGTGGGATCTGGTCAACTGTAAAATTCAACTGGGGAGGTGGGATCTGGTCAACTGTAAAATTCAACTGGGGAGGTGGGATCTGGTCAACTGTAAAATTCAACTGGGGAGGTGGGATCTGGTCAACTTTAAAATTCAACTGGGGAGGTGAGATCTGGTCAACTGTAAAATTCAACTGGGGAGGTGAGATCTGGTCAACTGTAAAATTCAACTGGGGAGGTGGGATCTGGTCAACTGTAAAATTCAACTGGGGAGGTGGGATCTGGTCAACTGTAAAATTCACCTGGGGAGGTGGGATCTGGTCAACAGTCAAATTCAACTGGGGAGGGGAGGTGAGCGGAGTGGAGATTGATGAATTGTTGAATTCATTGTTGATGATTGTCTTTTTAAAGTGCTGTCGACTTAATTCTCTACATCTCTCTCTCTCTCTCTCTCTCTGTGTGTGTGCATACATTATGTATACTGTGTGTGTGTATGTGTGTCTCCCAATCAGTGAACACTGCCTATAGCTCCAAATCAAATAGCCTAATCATTTGCTGCAGTAGACTATAGGCTATGACGCATCTAAGAGAGGACACTGTAACCCCAGCTCGAACACCTGCATGGTTTCATTGTAACAGGTGCATTTGTTTACAATGACAACACCGTTTCTAAACTGTAGTCCCATGTAGTTAACTGGGTCTAGGCTAAAATGCTACAGAGGCAGGCAGCGTTGCCCAATGTGAGGACGGTGAAACTTTAATACGGCCATCTCAGCGAACTGCGTGCTTGTACTATTTATAACCCGGGCCGGGGGTAATGGTATTCTATCTGACCGTACCCCTGCACAGGCACGCACACTAGGCCCACCGAAAATAACACTATTTAAATTCAAACGAAACACTACGGGATAAGGAGTTGTTTACAACAAATGCATTCAGTTAGCCTGCAGCAACTAACTCAAGCTCCACAGGGTATTGGCGCACAGATTCCTTTATTGGCTTGTTGATAAATTGCCTAGTCACATTACATAGGTTATGCTTTACTTCGATTTGTAAAACGAATAACATATTTTGTTAACAGTGTGACCTGCTTTCGATAATCAGAGCATTCTTATTAGGCTAATAAGCAATGGATATATTGTATTTCTGTTCGTTTGATAATCATTTGCTAAAATTCTGCATACGTCATCGAAAATAATATTAAAGGGATATTAATTTGGAAACCGTCGCTTTTAGAAGAAAGGAAGACATTTCACACATTGTTAACAGCTGTAATTTGTCAAAACAGGCTATAGCCTAATCTTACCATGATAGCGGTTCGTTATATCCCCAGCCTCAGCCGGTTGTTCTTCTCTTTCGGGGGACTAGAGGAGAAAAGAGAGACTCTGACGCACTGATCTTGGTTAAATGCTGCGACAGCCGGCACTCTGGAAGTCATGTGGAAATGTCACGAAGTGTCATGAAGTGTCATATGGACCGAACTTAAATTAAAAGGGATATAGCAGAGAATTTCTATAGCCGATCCTGCGTCCTCACAAATGTAGGCTATGCAGCATGTTAGTCTCTCAGAGATGTGCAGGGACTGAAGCAGGGAGAGGAGAGGAACGTAAAGTGTTGGTCCCATGTTTCATGAGCTGAAATAAAAGATCCCAGATACAGTGCTATGAAAAAGTATTTGCCCCCTTTCTAATTTTCTCTACTTCTGCATATTTGTGATACTGAATGTTATCAGGTCTTCAACCAAAACCTAATATTAGATAAAGGGAACATAAGTGAACAAATAACACAACAATTACATATTTATTTCATAAACAAAGTTATGCAACACCCAATTCCCCTGTGTGAAAAAGTAATTGCCCCCCTTACACTCAATAACTGGTTGTGCCACCTTTAGCTGCAATGACTCCAACCAAATGCTTCCTGTAGTTGTTGATCAGTCTCTCATGTCACTGTGGAGGAATTTTGGCCCACTCTTCCATGCAGAACTGCTTTAACTCAGTGACGTGTGGGTTTTCAAGCATGCTCGTTTCAAGTCCTGCCACAACATCTCAATTGGGATTAGGTCTGGACATTGACTAGGCCATTCCAAAACTTCAAATGTGTTGCTTTTTAACTATTTTCATGTAGACTTGATTGTGTGTTTTGGATCATTGTCTTGTTGCATGACCCAGCTGCGCTTCAGCTTCAGCTCACAGACGGATGGTCTGACATTCTCCTGTAGAATTATCTGATACAGAGCAGAATTCATGGTTCCTTCTATTAAGGCAAGTCGTCCAGGTCCTGAGGCAGCAAAGCATCCCCAAACCATCACACCACCACCACCATGCTTGACCTTTGGTATGATGTTCTTACTCCAGTGTTTGGTTTTCGCCAGGCAAAATGGGACCCATCTCGTCCAAAAAGTTGACTCAAGTTTGCCAAAAAGCACCTGGATGATCATCAAGACTCTTGGAAGAACGTTCTATGGACAGATGATTCAAAAGTATAACTTTTTGGAAGGGATGGTTCCAGTAATGCCTGGCGAAAACCAAACTCTGCATTCCACAGTAAGACATAGCAATTAGTATGGTATGTTACGTTTCGTATGGTATTTATTAATTTGTGGAAGTCCATCATCCATTTCGTATGATATGTTATGAATTGCAATTTGTACATTATGTTATGAATTGCAATTCGTACAATATGTGGCTAACGTTAGCTAGGTGGCTAGCAGGGTTTCTGTTGGCCGGTAATAGCCAGCTTTTGTCTGATACAAAAATGGAAAAGCTGATAAATAATTATGTGAATAACAGTGGCTGTAAATACATTTGACTGGTCATGCTTATCGGTCTATAGGTTAATTTGCATAATTTAGTGGAATTAAATTGGCACTTGTGTACAGTATATTCGTTATGTATCTTATCACACATGTACAGCATACAGAGCCTTTGAGACGAAAATATGTCAGACAGCGCAACAGCTGCTGCTGCCAAATCTTGTGGTGCTTTCAAGACAACTGGGAACCTGAAAAATAGGATCAAGTCGAATTATGTCAGTGATCTTCAGATCGGAGATCTAGATTTCAAGACAACTGGGGCCCCTGAAAAATAGGATCAAGTCTAATTATGTCAGTGATCTTCAGGTCGGAGATCTAGAGAGAGGCCCGAGTTCCGGAGTTGTAATTCCGAGTTGGATAACTGTTCAAAATAATTTTCCCAGTCGGAGCTCGTTTTTTTTTTTTTTCCACCAGTTCCCAGTTGTTTTGAACGTGGCATCAAACGGCAACTGGAAGGCAGGCTGCATCAGGCGAGTCAAACACCACTTTGCAATGAGCTGGGAGGCAGTATGCATTTAGAAAACATATACTTAAATTGTTTGAAAGCTGAACGTTTTAATACATATTATGAGGCATGTCTTACCTTGCTTCAAAGTAGCCTATTATATATCTTTCTACATTTCTAATGGAAATCTCCGTCACATGAAACTCATAAGAAAGTGGCCTTTTGACAAAGGTGTTATCCTGCAAATTGCATTATGGAACTAACATTCTCGCGTAGCCTACTGCTTGCTGTGCTTGTAATGTGTAGAAATAAATAGTTCATCAACGTTTTAAGCTAAACGTTCTGATCTGTGGCATCAGACTCATTGCTTTTTAAATTTGTATTTTTTAATGTCGCCTAGGCCTACTGGTTGTATGAATTTGGGATCTATCATCTCACAACTGTCTGTTCGGAATAGGCTATTTCTTTCTCAACAAGCTGACCAATAGAATAGGTCAACTTTTCTACTCCGGCAGATAGTAGATTGACACAGGCTAGTGATTTGGCTGTTAGGTACTGGTCCTGTTGGCTGAGGAAGAGTAAACGTGGACAGTTATTTTAACATCTTCAAAGTGCACATCAGAATTGGGTAAGAAGGACCACGTCATTGCGTCCTCCACTTGCATGTTCTGTTAATTTGAATGACCATATTGTAAATGTGATTTCTGTCTTTCTGAGCACCATGGGGTGGACACCCTAATCAGGTCACGCACCCAATGCATATGGGTGTTACGCACGCCTCTCGGAAGAGGGAACGCAACACCCTGCTCCAACTCAACTCTCCGTGGTGTGAAAGAGGTATGGGACTGTAGGTGTGAGTAAGGATGACAAAAGGCAGAGAATACCGTTAACAGGGAATTTATTCCTTCGCACGGTAAGTTTGGGGAAAAGGGGCTGGACGGAACCAAAGCAAAGAAAGTAAATATCAAAGCCCCCTCTCTCCTACCTTACCTGCCTACCCACTACTTACTGAACTAGCACCACCTGGTGCACTAACCAAAATACAGGGGAAGGTCCGCCTAGGTCTTTCCTAATGTGCATAGACAGTATGCCTCTACGGGTAATGTATGCCCCGCGGGGCTCTTGCCTAAGCACTCCCTAGGTGCCTTCCCCTTCCCCCCTTGGGAACAAATGAAACAACATTGCACAAACTGGTTCACAACAAAACCTGAGAAAAACTAACTCAGGACATTAAAGAAACTCTGAGCCACAAACTAACACAAACCATTACAATTGGTTCTCAGAGCAACAACAACACAGTACATACCAAACTCTTAGCATACAACCAACATGCTGTAACTCTCAGCCATTCTGGTTCCCCCCCCCTTTCCTGAGCAACTGGGGCTTATATAGCATTTTACATATTACATTTTAGTCATTTAGCAGACGCTCTTATCCAGAGCGACTTACAGGAGCAATTAGGGTTAAGTGCCTTGCTCAAGGGCACATTTACGTCATTTAGCAGACGCTCTTATCCAGAGCGACTCACCAATTGGTGCGTTCACCCTATAGCCAGTGGGATAATCACTTTACAATTTTTTTTTTTTTTTTTTGGGGGGGGGGGGGGGTAGAAAAGGATTACCTTATCCTATCCCAGGTATTCCTTAAAGAGTGGGGTTTCAAATGTCTCCGGAAGGTGGTGAGTGACTCCGCTGTCCTGGCGTCGTGAGGGAGCTTGTTCCACCATTGGGGTGCCATAGCTTCAGGAGGAGTTGGTAATTGGAGACAGCTGGGTCCTGACGAGGGCGCGGGGTCAGCTCTCCAATCATCAATGTTCATTCAATCAATCAGCTGCTTGTTGGGGAATTTCAGGAACCCATTTCCTGAAATACCTACATGAAAATACACAAACCACAACACAGAAACTGGGGAACGTAACAATGGGTCCGGTTAATTTCTCAAATGTCCTGTAAATTAAAATGTTGCCGGTTAAATGTCCGCCACCACATTTTCCTAATGCAAACCCTGGTGGCTAGTTAGCTAGGCTAGGGGTTAGGAGTTCGGTTAAAGGGGAAGGGTTAGCTAGCATGCTAAGTAGTTGCAAAATAGCTAGAAAAGTAGTAAATAGTTGCTAATCAGCTAAAATGCTGAAGATGTCTGTGATGTGATTCAAACACGCAACCTTTGGGTTGCTAGACATTAGCGTTATATGATCAATCACCTTAATAACTTTCTGTCTTTTGTAACCATACCAAACATACTATAACATATACAAATGTGAGTGTCCCGGATTTACATGTACAATGTCTAGTGTATGAGACCAGGCTGGGTTGACAGTTTCGTGCCACCTGGGTTGACAGTTTCGTGCCACCTGGGTTGACAGTTTCGTGCCACCTGGGTTGACAGTTTCGTGCCACCTTGTGCCTTACAAAAGCTCCATACCATGTTGTGGTAGTTAATATGAATCGTCAGGCCGTAGGTGACAGTGTGGGCCTTTTTTACTTCAGTGAATCATTGGGACAGTTGCAACAGAGTTGTAGCTACTAACAGAGTCAAAGGAAATAAAAAAATAAAAAATTCCACAGAGCTTAATGTCATCCGGAAATACTCAAATGAAATAAGTAAAACGTGCAAATTTTTTTGTTCTAGCCCTGCACTGTCTGACACACCTAAGGCAGTGTGTTGAACCAAGTGGGTTCATCCCAGACCTAGGATAATAACGTCTAGGTTTTAGGTCAAAGAGCTGACACACCTAAGGCGAACCAAGTGGGTTCATCCCAGACCTAGGATAATAACGTCTAGGTTTTAGGTCAAAGAGCTGACACACCTAAGGCAGTGTGTTGAACCAAGTGGGTTCATCCCAGACCTAGGATAATAACGTCTAGGTTTTAGGTCAAAGAGCTGACACACCTAAGGCGAACCAAGTGGGTTCATCCCAGACCTAGGATAATAACGTCTAGGTTTTAGGTCAAAGAGCTGACACCAAAAACAGTACTGTGCTAACACTGTTGGATTCAAACCAAGATGATTGACTCCCATAAACAAACTGTGTGACCCCTTATGGACCCTGACCAGAGTAACTTATACCTTTTATTATCTGTGTACTTGCTTACTTTTGTTCATGTTAATGATGTGTTAAAGAGATTAGGTTTATAAATAAGTCACCGCACAAAAATGTCCAGGTCATCTATAAATCACTGCTAGGCAAATCTCCGTCTTATCTTAGCTCACTGGTCACCATAGCAACACCCACCCGTAGTCTGCGCTCCAGCAGGTATATCTCACTGGTCATCCCCAAAGCCAACACCTCCTTTGGCCGCAATTCCTTCCAGTTCTCTGCTGCCAATGACTGGAACGAACTGCAAAAATCTCTGAAGCTGGAGACTCTTATCTCCCTCACTAACTTTAAGCGTCAGTTGTCAGAGCAGTTTACCGATCACTGCACCTGTACACAGCCCATCTGAAATTAGCCCACCCAACTACCTCATCCCCATATTGTTATTTATTTTGCTAATTTGCACCCCAGTATCTCTATTTGCACATCATCTTCTGCACATCTATCACTCCAGTGTTAATACTAAATTGTAACTATTTTGCACTATGGCCTATTTATTGCCTTACCTCCATAACTTACTACATTTGCACACACTGTATATATATTTTCTGTTGTATTTTTGACTTTATGTTTTGTTTACCCCATATGTAACTCTGTGTTGTTGTTTTTATCGCACTGCTTTGCTTTATCTTGGCCAGGTCGCAGTTGTAAATGAGAACTTGTTCTCAACTGGCTTACCTGGTTAAATAAAGGTGAAATAAAAAAATTAAATAAAAAATTGGTCTAGTTTAGGTCATTAGCCACAATATAATATTCACTTTAACGTATGCCTTGATTCAGCACCACCTCCCAGGGACAGTTGGGCCATCCCTAGGCAGAAAATGCTTTTTTTAAATGACGGTGATTAGCATCATGGAAACCATTTACTTCCTCTCAGGGGCTCATTCTTATAAGACTTCTGTATATCTATCGACAATCAAATCAACAAAGAAATAGGACAAAATCCCCAACAACAAAAAAATTGTGGTCATTTTAATAGGGCTAAATTAGATTGACTGTCCAAACAATTTCAGCCAATCTAATTTCATTATTGTCATACCTGTCGGGGAGGGGGTATTTGTCAGTGAATATGAGAAATGTCATACATTCAGTTCACAGAAGGCCACTAGGCCTATAAGACAATAAGGCTTAATATATATATTAATATAAATATTAATATATGGCTATTTTCTTTTGAACAGCTTGGCCAGTAGATGGGACTATTGACTATTGCTGAGAAGTTACATAACGTTCAGCTGAATAGCCGTGCTGTGCTGGAACACCTGTTTCCACAGAGGGTAGAACACAACACGTATCTCACCTGGTTGGTCAGACACCTCCCTCACCTGGCTGGTTAGACACACCTCCCTCACCTGGCTGGTCAGACACCTCCCTCACCTGGCTGGTCAGACACCCTCCCTCACCTGGCTGGTTAGACACACCTCCCTCACCTGGCTGGTCAGACACCTCCCTCACCTGGCTGGTCAGACACCTCCCTCACCTGGCTGGTCAGACACACTCCCTCACCTGGCTGGTCAGACCAACACCTCCCTCACCTGGCTGGTCAGACACCTCCCTCACCTGGCTGGTCAGACACCTCCCTCACCTGGCTGGTCAGACACACTCCCTCACCTGGCTGGTCAGACACCTCCCTCACCTGGCTGGTCAGACACCTCCTCACCTGGCTGGTCAGACACCTCCTCACCTGGCTGGTCAGACACCTCACTCACCTGGCTGGTTCAGACACCTCCCTCACCTGGCTGGTCAGACACCTCCTCACCTGGCTGGTCAGACACCTCCCTCACTGGGCTGGTCAGACACCTCCCTCACCTGGCTGGTCAGGACACCTCCCTCACCTGGCTGGTAGACACACCTCCCTCCACCTGGCTGGTCAGACACACCTCCCTCACCTGGCTGGTCAGACACCTCCCTCACCTGGCTGGTCAGACACACCTCCCTCACCTGGCTGGTCAGACACACCTCCCTCACCTGGCTGGTTCAGACACCCTCCCTCACCTGGCTGGTCAGACACCTCCCTCACCTGGCTGGTCAGACACCTCCCTCACCTGGCTGGTCAGACACACCTCCCTCACCTGGCTGGTCAGACACCTCCCTCACCTGGCTGGTCAGACACACCTCCCTCACCTGGCTGGTCAGACACCTCCCTCACCTGGCTGGTCAGACACCTCCCTCACCTGGCTGGTTAGACACCTCCCTCACCTGGCTGGTTAGACACCTCCCTCACCTGGCTGGTTAGACACACCTCCCTCACCTGGCTGGTTAGACACACCTCCCTCACCTGGCTGGTCAGACACACCTCCCTCACCTGGCTGGTTAGACACCTCCCTCACCTGGCTGGTCAGACACCTCCCTCACCTGGCTGGTCAGACACACCTCCCTCACCTGGCTGGTCAGACACACCTCCCTCACCTGGCTGGTCAGACACCTCCCTCACCTGGCTGGTCAGACACCTCCCTCACCTGGCTGGTCAGACACCTCCCTCACCTGGCTGGTTAGACACCTCCCTCAGCTGGCTGGTCAGGTGTGGACACCCTGCAGTCTTAACCTCCTGAGTGGCGCAGTGGTCTAAGGCACTGCATCGCAGTGCTAGCTGTGCCACTAGAGATCCTGGTTCGAATCCAGGCTCTGTCGCGACTGGGAGACCCATGGGGCGGGGCACAATTGGTCCAGGGTAGGGGAGTGAATGGCCGGCAGGGATGTAGCTCAGTTGGTAGAGCATGGCGTTTGCAACGCTAGGGTTGTGGGTTCGATTCCCGCGGGGGGCCAGCATAAAAAAGAATGTATGCACTCTCGGGTCAGCTATCTCAATTTTAATATTTCCTTAACATTATAATTATTGCACAATACTGGCGACGGATCAGGTCGTAGAGAGAGATTACAACCTGACGGCTGCAAATATTGAGGCGTCTTGTTATAACGCTGACCCAATAAAATTGCAGAAAATCACTGATTTGGCACATCATTGCGCACGTTAGGCTACACATCATAATATAATAATATGCCACTTAGCAGACGCTTTTATCCAAAGCGACTTACAGTCATGCGTGCATACATTTTTACGTATGGGGTGGTCCCGGGGATCGAACCCACTACCCTGGCGTTACGAGCGCCGTGCTCTACCAGCTGAGCTACGGAGGACCAAGGATCACGGAATATGTTGAAACAAATTACAGACAGTAGCCTACAATTAGCAAAATAGAACTCAATTGTTTGAACATGAAATGTATTTCAAAATGATTGAAATAGGCCTCTAGCTCACTGTTTATATTTGAATGCGGTCATCGCGGTTTTCATTTGAAGCCTATTTTTATATGTTGCTTGTTTGTATCAATTGCGAAGACATTGGCAACTTTGTATTTGTAGTCAACTTAGTTCTGTAGTTATTGCGGTCACAGAGAGAGAATCACATGCTTTATCCATGTTTAGCGGATATCTTCTGTGTATAAAGTGACGCGGGAGGGCACAAAAAAATCTTTGAACGACGCACTTAACTGTTCTACGAGTGGTCTGAGGCGGACGTTAGATTACGATGGTGTTGGGAAACAGCTCAGAGATCTCTCTTCATTATTTCTGCAGTATGAGGAGTTGGATGGTTTGGGAAACAGCTCAGAGATCTCTCTTCATTATTCTGCATATAAGGAGTTGGGATGGTGTTGGGAAACAGCTCAGAGATCTCTCTTCATTATTTCTGCAGTATAAGGAGTTGGGATGGTGCTGGGAAACAGCTCAGAGATCTCTCTTCATTATTTCTGCAGTATGAGGAGTTGGGATGGTTTTGGGAAACAGCTCAGAGATCTCTCTTCATTATTTCTGCAGTATGAGGAGTTGGGATGGTGTTGGGAAACAGCTCAGAGATCTCTCTTCATTATTTCTGCAGTATAAGGAGTTGGGATGGTGTTGGGAAACAGCTCAGAGATCTCTCTTCATTATTTCTGCAGTATAAGGAGTTGGGATGGTTTTGGGAAACAGCTCAGAGATCTCTCTTCATTATTTCTGCAGTATGAGGAGTTGGGATGGTGTTGGGAAACAGCTCAGAGATCTCTCTTCATTATTTCTGCAGTATAAGGAGTTGGGATGGTGTTGGGAAACAGCTCAGAGATCTCTCTTAATTATTTCTGCAGTATAAGGAGTTGGGATGGTTTTGGGAAACAGCTCAGAGATCTCTCTTCATTATTTCTGCAGTATGAGGAGTTGGGATGGTTTTGGGAAACAGCTCAGAGATCTCTCTTCATTATTTCTGCAGTATAAGGAGTTGGGATGGTGCTGGGAAACAGCTCAGAGATCTCTCTTCATTATTTCTGCAGTATAAGGAGTTGGGATGGTTTTGGGAAACAGCTCAGAGATCTCTCTTCATTATTTCTGCAGTATAAGGAGTTGGGATGGTTTTGGGAAACAGCTCAGAGATCTCTCTTCATTATTTCTGCAGTATAAGGAATTGGGATGGTTTTGGGAAACAGCTCAGAGATCTCTCTTCATTATTTCTGCAGTATAAGGAGTTGGGATGGTTTTGGGAAACAGCTCAGAGATCTCTCTTCATTATTTCTGCAGTATGAGGAGTTGGGATGGTGCTGGGAAACAGCTCAGAGATCTCTCTTCATTATTTCTGCAGTATGAGGAGTTGGGATGGTGCTGGGAAACAGCTCAGAGATCTCTCTTCATTATTTCTGCAGTATAAGGAGTTGGGATGGTGTTGGGAAACAGCTCAGAGATCTCTCTTCATTATTTCTGCAGTATGAGGAGTTGGGATGGTGCTGGGAAACAGCTCAGAGATCTCTCTTCATTATTTCTGCAGGATAAGGAGTTGGGATGGTTTTGTCTGTCTGAGCAGATCTCTCTTCGTTGCTCCACCAGGATGAGGAGTTGGGGTGGTTTTGTCTGTCTGAGCAGATCTCTCTTCGTTGCTCCACACACACACACACACACAGTCAGAAAGTGCAGACTTTCAGCTTTAGTTTGAGGGTATTTACATCCAGATGGGGTGAACTGTGTAGGAATTACAGCACTTTTTATATGTGCTCCCCCCCTTTTTAAGGGACTAAAAGTAATTGGACGATTGGCTGCTCAGCTGTTCCATGGCCAGGTGTGTGTTTGGCTGCTCAGCTGTTCCATGACCAGGTGTGTGTTTGGCTGCTCAGCTGTTCCATGACCAGGTGTGTGATTGGCTGCTCAGCTGTTCCATGACCAGGTGTGTGTTTGGCTGCTCAGCTGTTCCATGACCAGGTGTGTGTTTGGCTGCTCAGCTGTTCCATGGCCAGGTGTGTGTTTGGCTGCTCAGCTGTTACATGGCCAGGTGTGTGTTTGGCTGCTCAGCTGTTCCATGGCCAGGTGTGTGTTTGGCTGCTCAGCTGTTCCATGGCCAGGTGTGTGTTTGGCTGCTCAGCTGTTCCATGGCCAGGTGTGTGTTTGGCTGCTCAGCTGTTCCATGGCCAGGTGTGTGTTTGGCTGCTCAGCTGTTCCACGACCAGGTGTGTGTTATTCCCTCATCAGTTCATTTACAAGGAAGCAGATAAAATAAAATAAAAATAAAATAATATGCCATTTAGCAGACGCTTTTATCCAAAGCGACTTACAGTCATGCGTGCATACATTTTTGTGTATGGGTGGTCCCGGGGATCGAACCCACTACCTTGGCGTTACAAGCGCCGTGCTCTACCAGCTGAGCTACAGAGGACCAGGTCTACAGATAAAAGGTCTAGAGTTGATTTCAAGTGTGGCATTTGCATTTGGAATCTGTTGCTGTTAACCCTCAATATGAAGTCCAAAGACTCTGTCACTGCCAGTGAAGCAAGCCATCATTAGGCTGAAAAATCTAAACAAACCCATCAGAGAGAAAGCTAAAACATTAGGTGGCCAAATCAACTATTTGGTACATTCTTAAAAAGAAAGAACACACTGGTGAGCTCAGGAACACCAAAAGGCCCGGAAGACCACGGAAAACAACCGTGGTGGATGGAACGGGTTCCCTTGTATTTATTGATGATGTGACTGCTGACAAAAGCAGCAGGATGAATTCTGAAGTGTTAAGGGCTGTATTATCTGCTCAGATTCAGCCAAAACGCTTCAAAACTCATTGGACGGCGCTTCACAGTGCAGATGGACAATGACCCGAAGCATACTGCGAAAGCATCCCAATATTTTTGTAAGGCAAAGAAGTGGAATGTTCTGCAATGGCCAAGTCAACCACCTGACCTGAATCCAATTGAGCATGCATTTCACTTGCTGAAGGCAGGAACTGAAGACAGCTGCAGTAGAAGGCCTGGCAGAGCATCACCAGGGAAGAAACCCAGCATCAGGTGATGCCTATGGGTTCCAGACTTCAGGCAGTCATTGACTGCAAAGGATTTGCAACCAAGTATTAAAACTCACAATTTAATTTATGATCGTGTTAGTTTGTCCAATTTACTTTTAAGCCCCTAAAATTGGGGGGCTATTTATGAAAATGGTTGTAATTCCTACACGGTTCGTACAATAATTTTGACAAAACCCTTAAAATAAAGATGTAAGTCTACACTTAAAGCACATCTTGATTGTTTCCTTTCAAATCCATTGTGGCGGCGTACAGAGACAAAACGATGCAGATTGTGTCACTGTCCAAACACTTATGGACCTGACTGTATATCTAAACATTTACTTGCTCGGTGTCGAGTTTGATTGAAGTCTTAGATGGTTATCCAACCGGCAGATGTCTAGGTGTGGGGTGTGTGTGTGTGTGTGTGTGTGTGTGTGTGTGTGTGTGTGTGTGTGTGTGTGTGTGTGTGTGTGTGTGTGTGTGTGTGTGTGTGTGTGTGTGTGTGTGTGTGTGTGTGTGTGTGTGTGTGTGTGTGTGTGTCAGAATTTGCGTTAGTTAACTTTGGCACCAGACAAGTGACCTGGAAGATTGAAATTCATCTGACATTTGAGAAATGTACCGGTCATCCATATGCATTGGGTATGTAACCCATTATTGCACCCAGACATGCAGCCAACACCATCAATAAACAGGGAAGGGATATTGGCCAAATGAGCCACATTTAGGTGTCCTTAAAAACAAATGAACAAATTACAATTTGTGTTTCGATGTGTAGCACGACTTTATAGCCTTTTTGTTTTAATGTTTTTTTTTACTTTCCAGTTGGATAACCATCTAAGACTTCCACCTCACAGTTCAGCTGTCGAAGAGTTGAGCACTAAATGCATCAGGGGCATTGCATGCATGAGACTATAGGCTTATCACTGTATGATATGAATATAAAACAAATCAATATAAAGGAAGAGAAGCTTAGGCCTAGCCCTAGAGAATCTGAAAGAGAGAGAAACGCCTACAGTGAGGGGAAAAAGTATTTGATCCCCTGCTGATTTTGTACGTTTGCCCACTGACAAAGACATGATCAGTCTATAATTTTAATGGTAGGTTTATTTGAACAGTGAGAGACAGAATAACAACAAAATCCAGAAAAACGCATGTCAAAAATGTTATAAATTGATTTGCATTTTAATGAGGGAAATAAGTATTTGACCCCCACTCAATCAGAAAGATTTCTGGCTCCCAGGTGTATTTTATACAGGTAACGAGCTGAGATTAGGAGCACACTCTTAAAGGGAGTGCTCCTAATCTCAGTTTGTTACCTGTATAAAAGACACCTGTCCACAGAAGCAATCAATCAATCAGATTCCAAACTCTCCACCATGGCCAAGACCAAAGAGCTCTCCAAGGATGTCAGGGACAAGATTGTAGACCTACACAAGGCTGGAATGGGCTACAAGACCATCGCCAAGCAGCTTGGTGAGAAGGTGACAACAGTTGGTGCGATTATTGGGAAATGGAAGAAACACAAAATAACTGTCAATCTCCCTCGGCCTGGGGCTCCATGCAAGATCTCACATCGTGGAGTTGCAATGATCATGAGAACGGTGAGGAATCAGCCCAGAACTACACGGGAGGATCTTGTCAATGATCTCAAGGCAGCTGGGACCATAGTCACCAAGAAAACAATTGGTAACACACTACGCCGTGAAGGACTGAAATACTGCAGCGCCCGCAAGGTCCCCCTGCTCAAGAAAGCACATATACAGGCCCGTCTGAAGTTTGCCAATGAACATCTGAATGATTCAGAGGAGAACTGGGTGCTGCCTATGACCCCAAGAACACCATCCCCATCGTCAAACATGGAGGTGGAAACATTATGCTTTGGGGGTGTTTTTCTGCCAAGGGGACAGGACAACTTCACCGCATCAAAGGGACGATGGACGGGGCCATGTACCGTCAAATCTTGGGTGAGAACCTCCTTCCCTCAGCCAGGGCATTGAAAATGGGTCGTGGATGGGTATTCCAGCATGACAATGACCCAAAACACACGGCCAAGGCAACAAAGGAGTGGCTCAAGTAGAAGCACATTAAGGTCCTGGAGTGGCCTAGCCAGTCTCCAGACTTTAATCCCATAGACAATCTGTGGAGGGAGCTGAAGGTTTGAGTTGCCAAACGTCAGCCTCGAAACCTTAATGACTTGGAGAAGATCTGCAAAGAGGAGTGGGACAAAATCCCTCCTGAGATGTGTGCAAACCTGGTGGCCAACTACAAGAAACGTCTGACCTCTGTGATTGCCAACAAGGGTTTTGCCACCAAGTACTAAGTCATGTTTTGCAGAGGGGGTCAAATACTTATTTCCCTCATCAAAATGCAAATCAATTTATAACATTTTTGACATGCATTTTTTTCTGGATTTTTTTGTTATTCTGTCTCTCACTGTTCAAATAAACCTACCATTAAAATTATAGACTGATCATGTCTTTGTCAGTGGGCAAACGTACAAAATCAGCAGGGGATCAAATACTTTTCCCCCTCAATGTAGCTACTAGCGATAGCCTTAGTGGCTAACGCTAGCTAGCTTCATGATACGGCCAAGAGTAGCCATATCTGTACCTGCATTTCTTTATACTTGACTTATAGGCTACTACTGCTATGCAGATACAGAATGAGGTACATTTTATATCAGATTTCTTTTTTATAAAGCCATTGTTTATAGGGAAAATACGAGCAGGATATTATACTGCGGCAAACAAAACATTACAGTTGGAACTTAATTTGGCCAAAGAAAATGGCTCAACAGAATGAAACAACACACTTCCAAACTGGTTTGAACTTTTTACAAAAGTTGCAGCAAATACCAAGAAAAGCTAGTGCCTACATACCCAACAAAGGACAGCAAAATACTTACTTATAATCTATCTTAAATGATAGTAAATACGAAGCACACAGTTAAAAAGACTGATCAAACTTAATTTAGCCTACGAAAATGTCTCAATAGAATTAAACAAAACACGTTTAGCATATTTAAAGAACTGGTTTAAATGAATAAATAGGCCTACAATAATAACAGTGATAAACTATAATAATCATGATAAAACGAATTATTATAAATACGAAAAAATAAAAATAATAATAGTTCCTAAATGTCATCCTACCTGAATAGTTCCTAAATGTCATCCTACCTGAATAGTTCCTAAATGTCATCCTACCTGAATAGTTCCTAAATGTCATCCTACCTGAATAGTTCCTAAATGTCATCCTACCCCCTCTGCTCCTTGTACACATGCTGCTTCCAACTACCCTGTGCTACTACTACCCTGTGCTACTACTACCCTGTGTTACTACTACCCTGTGTTACTACTACCCTGTGTTGCTACTACCCTGTGTAGCTACTACCCTGTGTAGCTACTACCCTGTGTTACTACTACCCTGTGTTACTACTACCCTGTGTTGCTACTACCCTGTGTTGCTACTACCCTGTGCTGCTACTACCCTGTGTTGCTACTACCCTGTGTTGCTACTACCCTGTGTTGCTACTACCCTGTGTTACTACTACCCTGTGTTGCTACTACCCTGTGTAGCTACTACCCTGTGTTGCTACTACCCTGTGTCACTACTACCCTGTGTTGCTACCCTGTGTTGCTACTACCCTGTGTTACTACTACCCTGTGTTACTACTACCCTGTGTTACTACTACCCTGTGTTGCTACTACCCTGTGTTACTACTACCCTGTGTTACTACTACCCTGTGTTGCTACTACCCTGTGTTACTACTACCCTGTGTAGCTACTACCCTGTGTTGCTACTACCCTGTGTTACTACTACCCTGTGTTACTACTACCCTGTGTTGCTACTACCCTGTGTTGCTACTACCCTGTGTTGCTACTACCCTGTGTTACTACTACCCTCCCACTACTACCCTGTGTAGCTACTACCCTGTGTAGCTACTACCCTGTGTTACTACTACCCTGTGTTGCTACTACCCTGTGTTACTACTACCCTCCCACTACTACCCTGTGGTACTACTACCCTGTGTTACTACCCTGTGTTGCTACTACCCTGTGTTGCTACTACCCTGTGTTGCTACTACCCTGTGTTGCTACTACCCTGTGTTACTACTACCCTGTGTTGCTACTACCCTGTGTTACTACTACCCTGTGTTGCTACTACCCTGTGGTACTACTACCCTGTGTTACTACTACCCTGTGTTGCTACTACCCTCCCACTACTACCCTGTGTAGCTACTACCCTGTGTAGCTACTACCCTGTGTAGCTACTACCCTGTGTTGCTACTACCCTGTGTTGCTACTACCCTGTGTAGCTACTACCCTGTGTTGCTACTACCCTGTGTAGCTACTACCCTGTGTTACTACTACCCTGTGTTGCTACTACCCTGTGTTACTACTACCCTCCCACTACTACCCTGTGGTACTACTACCCTGTGTTACTACTACCCTGTGTTGCTACTACCCTGTGTTGCTACTACCCTGTGTTACTACTACCCTGTGTTGCTACTACCCTGTGCTACTACTACCCTGTGTTACTACTACCCTGTGCTACTATTACCCTGTGTTGCTACTACCCTGTGCTGCTACTACCCTGTGTTACTACTACCCTGTGTTACTACTACCCTGTGCTACTACTACCCTGTGTTACTACTACCCTGTGTTACTACTACCCTGTGTTACTACTACCCTCCCACTACTACCCTGTGGTACTACTACCCTGTGTTACTACTACCCTGTGTTGCTACTACCCTGTGTTGCTACTACCCTGTGTTACTACTACCCTGTGCTACTACTACCCTGTGTTGCTACTACCCTGTGCTACTACTACCCTGTATTACTACTACCCTGTGCTACTATTACCCTGTGTTGCTACTACCCTGTGCTGCTACTACCCTGTGTTACTACTACCCTGTGTTACTACTACCCTGTGCTACTACTACCCTGTGTTACTACTACCTTGTGTTGCTACTACCCTGTGCTACTACTACCCTGTGCTACTACTACCCTGTGTAACTACTACCCTGTGTTGCTACTACCCTGTGGTACTACTACCCTGTGGTACTACTACCCTGTGTTACTACTACCCTGTGTTGCTACTACCCTGTGCTACTACAACCCTGTGCTACTACTACCCTGTGTTACTACTACCCTGTGTAGCTACTACCCTGTGTTACTACTACCCTGTGTTGCTACTACCCTGTGTTGCTACTACCCTGTGTTACTACTACCCTCCCACTACTACCCTGTGTTACTACTACCCTGTGTTGCTACTACCCTGTGTAGCTACAACCCTGTGCTACTACTACCCAGTGTTACTACTACCCTGTGTTACTACTACCCTGTGGTACTACTACCCTGTGCTACTACTACCCTGTGTTACTACTACCCTGTGTAGCTACTACCCTGTGTTACTACTACCCTGTGTTACTACTACCCTGTGTTGCTACTACCCTGTGTAGCTACTACCCTGTGTAGCTACTACCCTGTGTTACTACTACCCTGTGTTACTACTACCCTGTGTTGCTACTACCCTGTGTAGCTACTACCCTGTGTTACTACTACCCTGTGGTACTACTACCCTGTGTTGCTACTACCCTGTGTAGCTACTACCCTGTGTTACTTCTACCCTGTGTAGCTACTACCCTGTGTTACTACTACCCTGTGGTACTACTACCCTCCCACTACTACCCTGTGTTACTACTACCCTGTGTTGCTACTACCCTGTGTTACTACTACCCTGTGTTACTACTACCCTGTGTTACTACTACCCTGTGTTACTACTACCCTGTGTTGCTACTACCCTGTGTTACTACTACCCTCCCACTACTACCCTGTGTTACTACTACCCTGTGTTGCTACTACCCTGTGTAGCTACAACCCTGTGCTACTACTACCCAGTGTTACTACTACCCTGTGTTACTACTACCCTGTGTTACTACTACCCTGTGTTACTACTACCCTGTGTTGCTACTACCCTGTGTAGCTACAACCCTGTGCTACTACTACCCTGTGTTACTACTACTCTGTGTAGCTACTACCCTGTGCTACTACTACCCTGTGTTACTACTACCCTGTGTTACTACTACCCTCCCACTACTACCCTGTGTTACTACTACCCTGTGTTACTACTACCCTGTGTTACTACTACCCTGTGTTACTACTACCCTGTGTTGCTACTACCCTGTGTTGCTACTACCTGTGCTGCTACTACCCTGTGTTACTACTACCCTGTGTTGCTACTACCTGTGTTACTACTACCCTGTGTTGATACTACCCTGTGTTACTAACTACCCTGTGTAGCTACTACCCTGTGTTACTACTACCCCTGTGTTATACTACCCTGTGTTGCTACTACCCTGTGTACTACTACCCTGTGTTGCTACTACCCTGTGTAGCTACAACCCCTGTGTACTACTACCTGTGTACTACTACCCTGTGTTACTACTACCCTGTGTAGCTACTACCCCGTGTTGCTACTACCCCTGTGTTTACTACACCTGTGGTACTACTACCCTGTGTTGCTACTACCCTGTGGTTGCTTACTACCCTGTGTTAACTACTACCCTGTGTGCTACTACCTGTGTTGCTACTAACCCTGTGTTACTACTACCCTGTGTGCTACTACCCTGTGTTACTACTACCCTGTGTTGCTACTACCCTGTGTTACTACTACCTGTGTTACTACTACCTTGTGTAGCTACTACCCTGTGTTACTACTACCCTGTATTACTACTACCCTGTGTTGCTACTACCCTGTGTTGCTACTACCCTGTGTTGCTACTACCCTGTGTTGCTACTACCCTGTGTTACTACTACCCTGTGTAGCTACTACCCTGTGTTACTACTACCCTGTGTTGCTACTACCCTGTGTAGCTACTACCCTGTGTTGCTACTACCCTGTGTTACTACTACCCTGTGTTGCTACTACCCTGTGTTTGCTACTACCCTGTGTTCTACTACCCTGTGTTACTACTACCCTGTGTTGCTACTACCCTGTGTTGCTACTACCCTGTGTTGCTACTACCCTGTGTTACTACTACCCTGTGTTGCTACTACCCTGTGTTGCTACTACCCTGTGTTGCTACTACCCTGTGTTGCTACTACCCTGTGTTACTACTACCCTGTGTTGCTACTACCCTGTGTAGCTACTACCCTGTGTTGCTACTTCCCTGTGTTACTACTACCCTGTGTTACTACTACCCTGTGTAGCTACTACCCTGTGTTTCTACTACCCTGTGTTGCTACTACCCTGTGTTACTACTACCCTGTGTTGCTACTACCCTGTGTTACTACTACCCTGTGTTGCTACTACCCTGTGTTACTACTACCCTGTGTTGCTACTACCCTGTGTTACTACTACCCTATGTTACTTCTACCCTGTGTTGCTACTACCCTGTGTTGCTACTACCCTGTGTTGCTACTACCCTGTGTTGCTACTACCCTGTGTTGCTACTACCCTGTGTTACTACTACCCTGTGCTACTACTACCCTGTGCTGCTACTACCCTGTGTTGCTACTACCCTGTGTTACTACTACCCTGTGCTACTACCCTGTGTTACTACTACCCTGTGTTACTACTACCCTGTGTTACTACTACCCTGTGTAGCTACTACCCTGTGTTGCTACTACCCTGTGTTACTACTACCCTGTGTTACTACTACCCTGTGTTACTACTACCCTGTGTTACTACTACCCTGTGTAGCTACTACCCTGTGTTGCTACTACCCTGTGTTACTACTACCCTGTGTTACTACTACCTGTGTTACTACTACCCTCTGCTACTACCCTGTGTTACTACTACCCTGTGTTACTACTACCCTGTGTTACTACTACCCTGTGTAGCTACTACCCTGTGTTGCTACTACCCTGTGTTACTACTACCCTGTGTTACTACTACCCTGTGTTACTACCCTGTGCTACTACCCTGTGTTACTACTACCCTGTGTTACTACTACCCTGTGTTACTACCCTGTGTTACTACTACCCTGTGTTACTACTACCCTGTGTTACTACTACCCTGTGTTACTCCTACCCTGTGTAGCTACTACCCTGTGTAGCTACTACCCTGTGTTACTACTACCCTGTGTTACTACTACCCTGTGTTACTCCTACCCTGTGTAGCTACTACACCTGTGTTGCTACTACCCTGTGTTACTACTACCCTGTGTTGCTACTACCCTGTGTTGCTACTACCCTGTGTTGCTACTACCCTGTGTTGCTACTACCCTGTGTTGCTACTACGCTGTGTTACTACTACCCTGTGTTACTACTACCCTGTGTTACTACTACCCTGTGTAGCTACTACCCTGTGTTACTACTACCCTGTGTGCTACCACTCGTGTTGCTACTACCTGTGGTACTATACCCTGTGGTACTACTACTCTGTGGTACTACTACCCTGTGTACTACTACCCTGTGTTATACTACCCTCCCACTATACCCTGTGTTGCTACTACCCTGTGTTATACTACCCTGTGTTACTACTACCCTGTGTAGCTACTACCCTGTGGTACTACTACCTGTGGTACTACTACCCTGTGGTTACTACTACCCTGTGTTGCTACTACCCTGTGTAGCTATACCCTGTGGTACTACTACCTGTGTAGCTACTACCTGTGGTACTACTACCTGTGGTACTACTACTCTGTGTAGCTACTACCTGTGTGCTACTACCTGTGTTACTACTACCGTGTAGCTACTACCTGTGTTACTACTACCCTGTGTAGTACTACCCTGTGGTACTACTACCCTGTGGTACTTACTACCCTGTGTTACTACTACCCTGTGTAGCTACTACCCTGTGTTGCTACTACCCTGTGTTACTACTACCCTGTGTAGCTACTACCCTGTGGTACTACTACCCTGTGGTACTACTACTCTGTGTTGCTACTACCCTGTGTTGCTACTACCCTGTGTTACTACTACCCTGTGTTGCTACTACCCTGTGTTGCTATACCTGTGTTGCTACTACCCGTGTTACTACTACCCTGTGTTGCTACTACCTGTGTTGCTACTACCCTGTGTTGCTACTACCCTGTGTTGCTACTACCCTGTGTTGCTACTACCCCGTGTTACTACTACCCCGTGTTGCTACTACCCCGTGTTGCTCCTACCCCGTGTTGCTCCTACCCCGTGTTGCTCCTACCCCGTGGTGCTACTACCCCGTGTTGCTCCTACCCCGTGTTGCTACTACCCCGTGTTGCTCCTACCCCGTGTTGCTCCTACCCCGTGTTGCTCCTACCCCGTGTTGCTCCTACCCCGTGTTGCTCCTACCCCGTGTTGCTCCTACCCCGTGTTGCTCCTACCCCGTGTTGCTCCTACCCCGTGTTGCTACTACCCCGTGTTGCTCCTACCCCGTGTTGCTACTACCCTGTGTTGCTACTACCCCGTGTTGCTCCTACCCTGTGTAGCTACTACCCTGTGCTACTACCCTGTGTTACTACTACCCTGTGCTGCTACTACCCTGTGCTGCTACTACCCTGTGTTTCTACTACCCCTTGTTGCTCCTACCCCGTGTTGCTCCTACCCCGTGTTCTCCTACCCCGTGTCTCCAGTGCAGTTGAGAAGACCCAGTAGCTACTGCTTTATGAACCCTCACCAAGGTGATTACCTGCAGTATTTAGGATGAGTTATTTCAAGAGAGACACTTGGCAGGAAATAAAACATTATTTGACTGTAATGACGTCTATTTTAATGTTGTTGGATTGAGTTCAATCCAAATTCCCTCCTTTAAGGAAAGTGCTTCTGTGATGGGATACGATGTGCTGCCAGCGTTTCTCTTCTCACCACACTTTCATCTAATGTTTTGTCACCTGAGAGAATAGACGTATGGTGGTTAAGCCATTTGTTTTGTCACCTGAGAGAATAGACGTATGGTGGTTAAGCCATTTGTTTTGTCACCTGAGAGAATAGACGTATGGTGGTTAAGCCATTTGTTTTGTCACCTGAGAGAATAGACGTATGGTGGTTAAGCCATTTGTTTTGTCACCTGAGAGAATAGACGTATGGTGGTTAAGCCATTTGTTTTGTCACCTGAGAGAATAGACGTATGGTGGTTAAGCCATTTGTTTTGTCACCTGAGAGAATAGACGTATGGTGGTTAAGCCATTTGTTTTGTCACATGAGAGAATAGACGTATGGTGGTTAAGCTAGATCTTATATTCAATATCCGTACTCCAAGCTTGCATGGATTAGGCTGGTCTGTTGCATAAAGTATAAAGATCCTATACTGTGCTTCCCAAATGGCACCCTGTTCCCTGTAGAGTGCACTACATTTGACCAGGGCCCTTATGGCACATAATGAATAGGGTGCCATTTGGGATGCTACCAAAGCCACAGTAAGCTACTGTAGGATATGCATGGTCAATTCCCATTGGGGTTTAGGCTGGCTAATTTAAAGGATCAAGAGTCTGCATGTCACTTTCCCATGAAGAATTTTTGATGTCTTGAAAATAGACAATAGACACGACATCAGTGAAACGGCAACACCCACAGTTTCCGTCGTTCCTGGTCCTAGCTAGCTGCCTGTTTTAAACTGCCTGCTGACTGACTGGTCGCTCCTCTCCCTCTGCGGTTTGGTTTTCTGATTGGATCCCAACCAGTGCGACCCCCTTGACCTGCTGTTGTGGTCACGCTGAGAAAACACAGCCCCAAGATGCAATGTGCCACCTGCGGCGGGCTCACGCACAGTCACACTACTGTTCTACAGAGCCAGTTGCAGAGTGCGTTGCCTTTACAATTGGCTGCTGTCGAGTCAACAACATGGCTGACTGACTGACTTGTTCTGTGAAGCAGGCCTGATCAGCTGGTTATAGGCTGTAGGACTATACTGACACAGATCCATTTGAGTGATCTAATAACCATGTAGGCCTACTAATGCACTGTAACCCTGTATTTGTTGACAACTTAACGTCTTTTGATGGCCTCTTATCTCTACCCCCCCCCCCAATGGGAGCGACCTGGCCTGGCCTGGCCTGAAGGCTTGGTGTGAGGAGGGTGTTTGGCCTCTAAAAGTCCTTAGTCAGGGCTCTTTTCATCCTCCCTCTGCTGTCTGAGACCTTCAGAGCCTCCTGGTTTCTCTGTAACCTCGAACCCTGCCTCTACCCTGCAGCCCTAGCGTGCATCGGATCAATGGCTGCCCCTGCACCTGTGGTAATAAAATACCAAGGGGAGGGGAGATAGCACTGCCAACGTTAATCAGATGTTGCCCTGCCACGGAGAATAACATTCAGCTCCTTCTGCTAGTCCTGCCCTCCCTGACAGCTCTGACTGAAGCTGAGAAGAGAGGAATACAGTGACTACTGCCAGTTTTAGTAACCCTGTAAAAGGGTTAGGGTTAGAAACCAGTTTTAGTAACCCTGTAAAAGGGTTAGGGTTAGAAACCAGTTTTAGTAACCCTGTAAAAGGGTTAGGGTTAGAAACCAGTTTTAGTAACCCTGTAAAAGGGTTAGGGTTAGAAACCAGTTTTAGTAACCCTGTAAAATGATTTTTTTTACCTTCTCAGATAAGTGATCATACTTTGTCAAATTAATAAATGGATGTTCTGATAAATGCAAATGATGGGCATCAATGACTATTTCTTGCCAATTGAAAAGATGGGTTTTTCCTGCTAGCAGTCGAGCTTTAATGACACAGTCTCACAGTAGCAACATAACTTGGTGAACCAAGTTCATTCACAGCTTACATTTCTAAATGCATTTTGTCTTATTTTACAGTTTAAATGAACCTTGCATTGTTATATATAAATGTATGTGACATTTCTCTCAGGTGGGCTTGAAGGGTACAGTAGCACAAAAAGCACTCCCTCTATACAGAATCTAAATGTAAATAAGTAAATATTGATCAATACGAACATTGCATAATATTGTAATATATAGTGTATATTTAAACCCCAAACCATTGGTTTCCGAATATTTAATGAGTAGACTTTGCTATTCTGTCTTTTTCACCATAAATCACTGTTGTTCCTATTAAGCCCCAGTATGGTCCTATTAAGCCCCAGGATGTTCCTATTAAGACCCAGTATGGTCCTATTAAGCCCCAGTATGGTCCTATTAAGACCCAGTATGGTCCTATTAAGACCCAGTATGGTCCTATTAAGACCCAGGATGGTCCTATTAAGACCCAGTATGGTCCTATTAAGACCCAGGATGGTCCTATTAAGACCCAGGATGGTCCTATTAAGACCCAGGATGGTCCGATTAAGACCCAGTATGGTCCTATTAAGACCCAGGATGGTCCTATTAAGACCCAGTATGGTCCTATTAAGACCCAGGATGGTCCTATTAAGACCCAGGATGGTCCTATTAAGACCCAGTATGGTCCTATTAAGACCCAGGATGGTCCTATTAAGACCCAGTATGGTCTATTAAGACCCAGGATGGTCCTATTAAGACCCAGGATGGTCCTATTAAGACCCAGGATGGTCCTATTAAGACCCAGGATGGTCCTATTAAGACCCAGGATGGTCCTATTAAGACCCAGGATGGTCCTATTAAGACCCAGGATGGTCCGATTAAGACCCAGTATGGTCCTATTAAGACCCAGTATGGTCCTATTAAGACCCAGGATGGTCCTATTAAGACCCAGTACGGTCCTATTAAGCCCCAGTACGGTCCTATTAAGACCCAGTATGGTCCTATTAAGCCCCAGTATGGTCCTATTAAGCCCCAGTATGGTCCTATTAAGACCCAGGATGGTCCTATTAAGACCCAGGATGGTCCTATTAAGCCCCAGTATGGTCCTATTAAGACCCAGGATGGTCCTATTAAGCCCCAGTACGGTCCTATTAAGACCCAGGATGGTCCTATTAAGACCCAGTATGGTCCTATTAAGCCCCAGTATGGTCCTATTAAGCCCCAGTATGGTCCTATTAAGCCCCAGTATGGTCCTATTAAGCCCCAGTATGGTCCTATTAAGCCCCAGTATGGTCCTATTAAGCCCCAGTATGGTCCTATTAAGACCCAGTATGGTCCTATTAAGACCCAGTATGGTCCTATTAAGACCCAGTATGGTCCTATTAAGACCCAGAATGGTCCTATTAAGACCCAGGATGGTCCTATTAAGACCCAGGATGGTCCTATTAAGACCCAGGGTGGTCCTATTAAGACCCAGGATGGTCCTATTAAGCCCCAGGATGGTCCTATTAAGACCCAGTATGGTCCTATTAAGACCCAGTATGGTCCTATTAAGACCCAGGATGGTCCTATTAAGACCCAGGATGGTCCTATTAAGACCCAGTATGGTCCTATTAAGACCCAGTATGGTCCTATTAAGACCCAGTATGGTCCTATTAAGACCCAGGATGGCCTATAAGACCCAGTATGGTCCTATTAGAACCCAGTATGGTCCTATTAATACCCAGTATGGTCCTATTAAGACCCAGTATGGTCCTATTAAGACCCAGGATGGTCCTATTAAGACCCAGGATGGTCCTATTAAGACCCAGTATGGTCCTATTAAGCCCCAGTATGGTCCTATTAAGACCCAGTATGGTCCTATTAAGACCCAGTATGGTCCTATTAAGACCCACGATGGTCCTATTAAGACCCACTATGGTCCTATTAAGACCCAGTATGGTCCTATTAAGACCCAGGATGGTCCTATTAAGCCCCAGTATGGTCCTATTAAGACCCAGTATGGTCCTATTAAGACCCAGGATGGTCCTATTAAGACCCAGTATGGTCCTATTAAGACCCAGTATGGTCTATTAAGACCCAGTATGGTCCTATTAACGACCCAGTATGGTCCTATTAAGACCCAGTATGGTCCTATTAAGACCCAGTATGGTCCTATTAAGACCCAGGATGCATTGAAACACATGGGGATAGTGTGTTGATATCCCTAATATTCAATGAACATGAGCATTAATATGTTTTATGTTCAGATTTAAGTTGATTAAAACATACAAAAACTACAGTTCTGCATATTGTGCATCCAGCCATGGTGCCTTGACCAAGGTTTGAAACAATTAGGACCAATTAGAAACCTCTGGACTGTCTCCAAGACATCTGGAGTGGGACAAGAAGTCACTGATGCAGAGAGAGTCAGAAGAAGACCAGGGTTGAGAAGTCACTGATGCAGAGAGAGTCAGAAGAAGACCAAGACCAGGGGGTTGAAGGACATCAGGGATAGAAGACCAAATGGTGGACAAGACGTTAACAAATGGTGGACAAGACGCTAACAAATGGTGGACAAGACGCTAACAAATGGTGGACAAGACGCTAACAAATGGTGGACAAGACGCTAACAAATGGTGGACAAGACGTTAACAAATGGTGGACAAGACGCTAACAAATGGTGGACAAGACGCTAACAAATGGTGGACAAGACGCTAACAAATGAGGGACAAGAAGATGATGACTATTGGGCAACTACTCATGCTCTTTTGGGTGGGGGCGTTGTCATATTGTTAATAATAATATACCATTTAGCAGATGCTTTTATCCAAAGCGACTTACAGTCATGTGTGCATATATTTTTACGTATGGGTGGTCCCGGGGATCGAACCCACTACCCTGGCGTTACGAGCGCCGTGCTCTACCAGCTGAGCTACAGAGGATCGCCCATATTGTTGTCCTTCATTCATTCAGGTTATTCCGTGTTTTTGTCCACCCACCTGTACCTTTGTATTACAACCGTAGAGAGGGAGATTTGAAACGGTCTTCAGATAATTGAACTGGTCTTCCGAATTAAGCCTAATTAACAAGAACAGCAGTACAGCAAATGTGAATCAGCTTTCAGATAATTCACAGAAAGTTGTGTCTGTCTGTTATGGTCTTTGTGCATGACATCTTATACACAGGAGGGTGTGGGTGCAGGTTTATGTTCTAACCAAGCAATAACACACACACGATTCAACTAATCATGTCTTGATTGACGTCTATGATTAGTTGAATCAGGTGTGTACTGGTTGGCAAGAACAAAAGACTAAAAGACGATTTATGCTTGATCCGTAAATGTGGTGCGGAGGCTCCATACAGAGGGCTCCATACAGAGGGCTCCATACAGAGGGCTCCATACAGAGGGCTCCATACAGAGGGCTCCATACAGAGGGCCTCTGTAGGCTTGCGGAGGCCAAATCGAGCTCCGTACCGCATCGCCGTGCGCCTCCCAAATTTGTAACAATGCGGAGGGCGCCGTATAGCTCTGTATAGCTCCGCATTGACATGATTGGTTGACTGTAGGTGGGGAGGGGGAGGTCCTGTATAAACACAAACTCACTTCCTTGACAAGTTCCTTCACAACAGCTCTGCGCTGCTCTGCTAAGTGCAACAGCTCTGCGCTGCTCTGCTAAGTGCAACAGCTCTGCGCTGCTCTGCTAAGTGCAACAGCTCTGCGCTGCTCTGCTAAGTGCAACAGCTCTGCGCTGCTCTGCTAAGTGCAACAGCTCTGCTCTGCTCTGCTAAGTGCAACAGCTCTGCGCTGCTCTGCTAAGTGCAACAGCTCTGCGCTGCTCTGCTAAGTGCAACAGCTCTGCGCTGCTCTGCTAAGTGCAACAGCTCTGCGCTGCTCTGCTAAGTGCAACAGCTCTGCTCTGCTCTGCTAAGTGCAACAGCTCTGCGCTGCTCTGCTAAGTGCAACAGCTCTGCGCTGCTCTGCTAAGTGCAACAGCTCTGCGCTGCTCTGCTAAGTACAACAGCTCTGCGCTGCTCTGCTAAGTGCAACAGGTCTGCGCTGCTCAGCTAAGTGCAACAGCTCTGCGCTGCTCTGCTAAGTGCAACAGCTCTGCGCTGCTCTGCTAAGTGCAACAAGTATGAATGCCCTGACTTCTGAAGAGACCATATTGCTGTTAATGCTGTACGGCCCAATGCAAGGGTCCGGATTGACCGTGTTGATCTCTGATTGGACACTCCCCTGTAGTGAGTGCTACTTTCATGATGAATAGTAATATGATACGTTTATTTTTTTTATAATCTTTAGTATAATTTCATATAATTACATTTTACATAAGAAATGTCAGATTGTAACTTTTGAACATTTAGAAATGAATTAAAATTGATTCTTTAAGAGGTGGGCTTATTTGGAACACCTATGGGCTTAAAGGGTACTACATTAAACCCAGTCCGGACTATTCACATATTTTATCAAATATTTAAATATCTTATAAAAAAATGTTGATTTTGGTGGGCTTATTAAAAGGTACACTTACCTGAAATAACATTCAATTTGTCACACATTCCCCCATTCATCAGATGCTTCTCTCTCTGCAGAACATTTTCTTTATTCTTTATTAAAACTTCTCTGTTTATTTTCATGGGCTACAAACTTCTGCGGTGAAACAAATGGGTGCCAAGACAGAAGATGAAGACATGTGGCTGGCTTTTCAAAACAACTGCCACGGGGTTGTCGAGTCTTAGCGGAGTGTAGGCTATGTGTCACCAGAGAGATGCTGAAGCCATTTGCTAAATAAATTGTTTGACAGAAGTTCGTTCCGGAAGGGTGAGAGAAGGTCCAACGACCGACTGGGTCCTCTTGGATCGGGTGGTGGTGAGAACTGAGCATCCTTCATGCTAATGCAGTGTTTATAATGGCTGTAAACACACTGAAGGAGAGAGAGACTCAGCACTGACAGCTGTTTCACCCTGCTTCAGCCCCAGCTCTGTTTCACTCTGCTTCAGCCCCAGCTCTGTTTCACTCTGCTTCACCCCCAGCTCTGTTTCACCCCCAGCTCTGTTTCACTCTGCTTCACCCCCAGCTCTGTTTCACTCTGCTTCAGCCCCAGCTCTGTTTCACTCTAATTCAGCCCCACCTCTGTTTCACCCTGCTTCAGCCCCAGCTCTGTTTCACTCTGCTTCACCCCCAGCTCTGTTTCACTCTGCTTCACCCCCAGCTCTGTTTCACTCTGCTTCACCCCCAGCTCTGTTTCACTCTGCTTCACCCCCAGCTCTGTTTCACTCTGCTTCACCCCAGCTCTGTTTCAGTCTGCTTCACCCCAGGCTCTGTTTCAGTCTGCTTCACCCCCAGCTCTGTTTCACTCTGCTTCATCCCCAGCTCTGTTTCACCCCCAGCTCTGTATCACTGCTTCACCTCAGCTCTGTTTCACTCTGCTTCACCCCCAGCTCTGTTTCACTCTGCTTCACCCCCAGCTCTGTTTCACTCTGCTTCCCCCCCAGCTCTGTTTCACTCTGCTTTATCCCCAGCTCTGCTTCACCCTCAGCTCTGTTTCACTCTGATTTACCCCAGCTCTGTTTCACTCTGCTTCACCCCCAGCTCTGTTTCGCTCTGCTTCATCCCCAGCTCTGTTTCACTCTGCTTCACCCCCAGTTCTGTTTCGCTCTGCTTCACCCCCCAGTTCTGTTTCGCTCTGCTTCACCCCCAGCTCTGTTTCGCTCTGCTTCATCCCCAGCTCTGTTTCACTCTGCTTCACCCCAGGCTCTGTTTCACCCTCAGCTCTGTTTCGCTCTGCTTCACCCCCAGCTCTGTTCACTCTGCTTCACCCCAGGCTCTGTTTCACCCTCAGCTCTGTTTCGCTCTGTTTCACCCCCAGCTCTGTTTCAGCCCCAGCTCTGCTTCACCCCAGCTCTGTTTCACTCTGCTTCACCCCCCAGCTCTGTTTCGCTCTGCTTCACCCCAGCTCTGCTTCACCCCCCAGCTCTGCTTCACCCCCAGCTCTGTTTCGCTCTGCTTCACCCCCAGCTCTGCTTCACCCCCAGCTCTGCTTCACCCCCAGCTCTGTTTCACTCTGCTTCCACCCTAGCTCTGTTTCAGTCTGCTTCACCCCAGGCTCTGTTTCAGTCTGCTTCACCCCCAGCTCTGTTTCACTCTGCTTTATCCCCAGCTCTGTTTCACCCCCAGCTCTGTTTCACTCTGCTTCAACCCCCCAGCTCTGTTTCACTCTGCTTCACCCCCAGCTCTGTTTCACTCTGCTTCCCCCCAGCTCTGTTTCACTCTGCTTTATCCCCAGCTCTGCTTCACCCTCAGCTCTGTTTCGCTCTGATTTACCCCCAGCTCTGTTTCACTCTGCTTCACCCCCAGCTCTGTTTTGCTCTGCTTCATCCCCAGCTCTGTTTCACTCTGCTTCACCCCCAGTTATGTTTCGCTCTGCTTCACCCCCAGTTCTGTTTCGCTCTGCTTCACCCCCAGCTCTGTTTCGCTCTGCTTCATCCCCAGCTCTGTTTCACTCTGCTTCACCCCAGGCTCTGTTTCACCCTCAGCTCTGTTTCGCTCTGCTTCACCCCCAGCTCTGTTTCACTCTGCTTCACCCCAGGCTCTGTTTCACCCTCAGCTCTGTTTCGCTCTGTTTCACCCCCAGCTCTGTTTCACTCTGCTTTATCCCCAGCTCTGCTTCACCCTCAGCTCTGTTTCGCTCTGATTTACCCCCAGCTCTGTTTCACTCTGCTTCACCCCCAGCTATGTTTCGCTCTGCTTCATCCCCAGCTCTGTTTCACTCTGCTTCACCCCCAGTTCTGTTTCGCTCTGCTTCACCCCCAGTTCTGTTTCGCTCTGCTTCACCCCCAGTTCTGTTTCGCTCTGCTTCACCCCCAGTTCTGTTTCGCTCTGATTTACCCCCAGCTTCTGTTTCACTCTGCTTCACCCCCAGCTATGTTTCGCTCTGCTTCATCCCCAGCTCTGTTTCACTCTGCTTCACCCCCCAGTTCTGTTTCGCTCTGCTTCACCCCCAGTTCTGTTTCGCTCTGCTTCACCCCCAGTTCTGTTTCGCTCTGCTTCACCCCCAGTTCTGTTTCGCTCTGCTTCACCCCCAGCTCTGTTTCGCTCTGCTTCATCCCCAGCTCTGTTTCACTCTGCTTCACCCCAGGCTCTGTTTCACCCTCAGCTCTGTTTCGCTCTGCTTCACCCCCAGCTCTGTTTCACTCTGCTTCACCCCAGGCTCTGTTTCACCCTCAGCTCTGTTTCGCTCTGTTTCACCCCCAGCTCTGTTTCACTCTGCTTCATCCCCAGCTCTGCTTCACCCCCAGCTCTGTTTCACCCCCAGCTCTGTTTCATCCCCAGCTCTGCTTCACCCCAGCTCTGTTTCGCTCTGCTTCACCCCCAGCTCTGCTTCACCCCCCAGCTCTACTTCACCCCAGCTCTGCTTCACCCCCAGCTCTGCTTCACCCCCAGCTCTGTTTCGCTCTGCTTCACCCCCAGCTCTGCTTCACCCCCAGCTCTGCTTCACCCCCAGCTCTGCTTCACTCCCAGCTCTGCTTCATCCCCAGCTCTGCTTCACCCCCAGCTCTGTTTGGAGGCTGTAGAGCTCTGCATCAGACCAACACAAGACAAAAATAAATGCCTATAATGTCTATAAAAAAAAGTAGGCCGCACATTAAATATATATGGAGCAATTTAACAAGTAGGATTTGTTATCTGTAATGGTAAACTGTTTTTTTTCTCCAGTGCGAGTACTCAAGCAGTCAAAACATTTCAAATGCCCATCCCTAGGCAGAACCCTTTTGGGTTCCATGTAGAACCCTTAGAAATGGCTCTACATGGAACTCAAAAGGGTTCCACCTGGAACCAAAATGATTTTTACCTTGAACCAAAAAGGTTTACTCAAATGGTTCTCCTATGGGGACAGCCGAACAACCCTTTTATGTTCTAGATAGCACCTTTCTGTTCTAAGAGTGTAGCTTGAGGCCCCATCATTAGTCCTAATACCCACAGCCCTACCTAACCCACAGCCCTACCTAACCCACAGCCCTACCTAACCCACAGCCCTACCTAATGGCAGAGGGCTTGTTCATCCTCTCAAATGAGCCTTGATAAGAGATTTGTCGACGGAGGGAAACTTAAACACGCTCATCTCTCTGTGTAATTTGTCCGAGGTATTACTCCCCCTCCAAGTGTGACTGAGTGTTTCTTTAGCTACTGGATGGGGTTAACCCCAGTCACTTGCCTCCTCAACACCTGTGTTTACTTTGAGGCCATGACCCAGCAGCAATCCTTCACCGTGAGCTCCCTCCCAGCCTCCAAATATGTACTGCACTTTCACCACTGTGCGATTCCTGCAATACTTTTATTATGGGGCACGGGCCAAAAGACCAGTATAAATGACATTCCTCTTTCCAAATTCTAGTATATTTGAACATGGGGGAGAGAGAAGATAGATCCTGTTGTCTGTTATTGCAAAGTAAGGAGTGGGAATAAAAGGAGGGTTGATTTTACAGCAGCAGCAGTAGCTGGGCCTGGTACTGTGCTGACTGGGCCTGGTACTGGGCTGACTGGGCCTGGTACTGTGCTGACTGGGCCTGGTACTGTGCTGACTGGGCCTAGTACTGTGCTGACTGGGCCTGGTACTGTGCTGACTGGGCCTGGTACTGTGCTGACGGCCTGGTACTGTGCTGACTGGGCCTGGTACTGTGCTGACTGGGCCTGGTACTGTGCTGACTGGGCCTGGTACTGTGCTGACTGGGCCTGGTACTGTGCTGACTGGGCCTGGGTACTGTGCTGACTGGGCCTGGTACTGTGCTGACTGGGCCTGGTACTGTGCTGACTGGGCCTGGTACTGTGCTGACTGGGCCTGGTACTGTACTGACTGGGCCTGGTACTGTGCTGACTGGGCCTGGTACTGTGCTGACTGGGCCTGGTACAGAGTAGAACTGTCTCTGGCCTGGTACTGTGCTGACTGGGCCTGGTACTGTGCTGACTGGGCCTGGTACTGTGCTGACTGGGCCTGGTACTGTGCTGACTGGGCCTGGTACTGTGCAGACTGGGCCTGGTACTGTGCAGACTGGGCCTGGTACTGTGCTGACTGGGCCTGGTACTGTGCTGACTGGGCCTGGTACTGTGCTGACTGGGCCTGGTACTGTGCTGACTGGGCCTGGTACTGTGCTGACTGGGCATAGAACTGTGCTGACTGGGCCTAGTACTGTGCTGACTGGGCTTGGTACTGTGCTGACTGGGCCTGGTACTGTGTTGACTGGGCCTGGTACTGTGCAGACTGGGCCTGGTACTGTGCTGACTGGGCCTTGTACTGTGCTGACTGGGCCTGGTACTGTGCTGACTGGGCCTAGTACTGTGCTGACTGGGCCTAGTACTGTGCTGACTGGGCCTGGTACTGTGCTGACTGGGCCTGGTACTGTGCTGACTGGGCCTGGTACTGTGCTGACTGGGCCTGGTGCAGAGAATTTGTATTTGTATTTGTATTTATTATGGATCCCAATTAGTTCCTGCCAAGGCAGCAGCTACTCTTCCTGGGGTCCAGCAAAATTAAGGCAGTTATACATTTTTAAAAACATTACAATACATTCACAGATTTCACAACACACTGTGAGCCCTCAGGCCCCTACTCCACCAATACCACATATCGACAGTACAAAATCCATGTGTACGTGTGTGTATAGTGTGTATGTTATCGTGTGTTTGTATGCATGTGTCTGTATCTATGTTTGTGTTGCTTCACAGTCCCCGCTGTTCCGTATTTTTATCTGTTTTTAAATCTTATTTTACTGCTTGCATCAGTTACTTGATGTGGAATATAGTTCCATGTAGTCATGGCTCTGTGTAGTACTGTACGTATGTGTTATGGCTTTACACCCCCTGCTATATTGTGGATAAAGAGTTACTTGTCTAACAGAACACATAGGATGTTCTTTAATGGAAGCCTCTCCAAAATAATCCAGGTAGAATCAGGAATTCCCCAGGGCAGCTGTCTAGGACCCTTACTTTTTTCAATCTTTACTAACGACATGCCACTGGCTTTGAGTAAAGCCAGTGTGTCTATGTATGCGGATGACTCTACACTATACACGTCAGCTACTACAGCGACTGAAATGACTGCAACACTTAACAAAGAACTGCAGTTAGTTTCAGAGTGGGTGGCAAGGAATAAATTAGTCCTAAATACTTAAAAAACTAAAAGCATTGTATTTGGGACAAATCATTCACTAGACCCTAAACCTCAACTAAATCTTATAATAAATGATGTGGAAATTGAGCAAGTTGAGGTGACTAAACTGCTTGGAGTAACCCTGTATTGTAAACTGTCATGGTCAAAACATATTGATACAACAGTAGCTAAGATGGGGAGAAGTCTGTCCATAATAAAGCGCTGCTCTGCCTTCTTAACAGCACTATCAACAAGGCAGGTCCTACAGGCCATAGTTTTGTCGCACGCACAAAGAGGGAATTAGGAAAATTGCAACCATTAGTGGAATCAACATTTTACATTTACATTTTAGTCATTTAGCAGACGCTCTTATCCAGAGCGACTTACAGTTAGTGAGTGCATACATTATTTATTTTTAATTTTTCATACTGGCCCCCCGTGGGAATCGAACCCACAACCCTGGCGTTGCAAACGCCATGCTCTACCAACTGAGCTACATCCCTGCCGGCCATTCCCTCCCCTACCCTGGACGACGCTGGGCCAATTGTGCGCCACCCCCATGGGTCTCCCGGTCGCGGCCGGCTACGACAGAGCCTGGATTCGAACCAGGATCTCTAGTGGCACAGCTAGCACTGCGATGCAGTGCCTTAGACAACAAGAAGAACCCCAGGCTGCTAGTGCTGCTGTTATTGTTTCTTTCAGCTTGTCTGATGGAGACTTTGTGGACTCGGTTTCTGCATCCCAAATGGCACCCTATTCTCTGTACTTCTTTAGACCAGGGCCCTGCATAGTGCTCTACATAGGGAACAGAGTGCTATTTGGGAGTCACCTACAGTTGAAGTCGGAAGTTTACATACACCTTAGCCAAATATATTTAAACTCAGTTTTTAACAATTCCTTACATTTAATCTGTTTTAGGTCAGTTAGGATTACCACTTTATTTGAAGAATGTGAAATGTCAGAATAATAGTAGAGAGAATTATTTATTTAAGCTTTTATTTCTTTCATCACATTCCCAGTGGGTCAGAAGTTTACATATACTCAATTAGTATTTGGTAGCATTGCCTTTAAATTGTTTAACTTGGGTCAAATGTTTCGGGTAGCCTTCCACAAGCTTCCCACAATAAGTTGGGTGAATTTTGGCCCATTCCTCCTGACAGAGCTGGTGTACCTGAGTCAGGTTTGTAGGCCTCCTTGCTCGCACACGCTTTTTCAATTCTGCCAACAAATGTTCTATAGGATTGAGGTCAGGGATTTGTGATGGACACTCCAATACCTTGACTTTGTTGTCCTTAAGCCATTTTGCCACAACTTTGGAAGTATGCTTGGGGTCATTGTCCATTTGGAAGACCCATTTGGGACCAAGCTTTAACTTCCTGACTGATGTCTTGAGATGTTGCTTCAATATATCCACATAATTTTCCTTCCTCATGATGCCATCTATTTTGTGAAGTGCACCAGTCCCTCCTGCAGCAAAGCACCCCCACAGCATGATGCTGCCACCCCCGTGCTTCACGGTTGGAAGTGTTCTTCGGCTTGCAAGAACCCCCTTTTTCCTCCAAACATAACGATGGTCATTATGGCCAACAGTTCTGTTTTTGTTTCATCAAACCAGAGGACATTTCTCCAAAAGGTACGATCTTTGTCCCCATGTGCAGTTGCAAACCGAAGTCTGGCTTTTTTATGGCGGTTTTGGAGCAGTGGCTTCTTCCTTGCCGAGGTTATGTCGATATAGGACTTGTTTTACTGTGGATATAGATACTTTTATACCTGTTTCCTCCAGCATCTTCACAAGGTCCTTTGCTGTTGTTCTGGGATTGATTTGTTCATCGTACGGGTGCAAGCAGGAGGAGGTCGTCGGGTATGCTTGGCTTTAAACATAGTTTGGGCTTTGTCGAGTAAAGCTTAAACTATGTATTTAGATTGTAGTTAGGTATTGTAGGTAGTTATCGTGGGTTGTTGTATGTAATTATTGTAGGTTAGTATTGTATTTGGCTGAGCCCGGTGAAGCACGAAGCTAGCTAGCTAACCCACTACCTGGACTAGCTGGCGGGTAGCTACTGGCAACTATTAGCAACGGTATAGTTGTTTCACGCATAAGAGTGCCTGTAATTACGCCAGCTGGCTGCCTACAATAATTACATACAATAATGCCTACCATTCAGCTGTTTTCTAACCTGATTGTCTGAACCGTTAACGTTAGGTAGTAAGTGGCTACTGTGCTTGAAATTTAGCTAGCTTGTTGCTACCTGGATAGCTACTAGTAAACAATAGCTGGAACGACCTAGCGAACAGACGCGAACTGGCTGAGTCAACTCAGTGGCTAGCTTTGCACTTGACTAGCTAACAGTAGCTGCTAGGGGTAAGTCATAACCTACATTTGTGTTTTGTTTTTACATATTGGTAGCCAGAGTTGTTCAAGGAATTCGGGACATGGGTGACTAGTTAACGTTAGCTTGGCTCTCTCTGTGTGTTCGTGCCGTGAAAGGAGGGGTTTCTTCTTTGTCTGAAAGCAATGGCTAGCTAGTATGCTAACTATTCTAGCTAACTAACTGGCTGAATAAGTTGACGACGGACTCGCCCAAGCTGTCGGGACTAACCCACAACGTTAGACACGGACACGAACGATCTGCTTGGCGTGTTGACACACTGGTGGTTTGTTTTGGCCGAGTATTGGTGCTAAACCGTGTTGTTGGAGTCCGGCATGCTAGCTGGCTGTGGCGTCTTATGACTAGGTGCCCTGGACGATTTTCACGGAAGAATACTGTACCAAGTTAGCTAGCTGAATAAACTAAGTTAGTCTATTCCTAGAAAACATTGAACCGCTGTAGTTTACAACAATTATAGTTTCTGAGGTGGAAGTTGGGAGAGTTATATTTGGGTGTTATGGTGAGGGAGGCCCCGCTCTCTCCTTTCCCAGATGTTTAGTTCATTTCATTCCGATCTCTTTTGCATTATTGTAGCCATTTTCTACAGCCTGTCAACTATGCATCTGTATATCCCTGTTCTCTCCTCTCCGCACAGGCTATACAAACGCCTCACACCGCGTGGCTGCTGCCTCTCTAACCTGGTGGTCCCTGCACGCACCACCCACGTGGAGTTCCAGGTCTCAGGCAGCCTCTGGAACTGCCGTTCTGCTACCAACAAGGCAGAGTTCATCTCAGCCTATGCTACCCTCCAGTCCCTCGACTTCTTGGCGCTGACGGAAACATGGATTACCACTGAAAACACTGCTACTCCTACTGCTCTCTCCTCGTCTGACCATGTGTTCTCGCATACCCCGAGAGCATCTGGTCAGCGGGGTGGTGGCACAGGAATCCTCATCTCTCCTAAGTGGACATTCTCTATTTTTCCCCTGACCCATCTGTCTATCTCCTCATTTGAATTCCATGCTGTCACAGTCCCTAGCCCATTTAAACTTAACATCCTCGTCATTTATCGCCCTCCATGTTCCCTTGGAGAGTTCATCAATGAGCTTGACGCCTTGATAAGTTCCTTTCCTGAGGATGGCTGTTCTGGGGGACTTCAACCTCCCTACGTCTAACTTTGACTCATTTCTCTCTGCCTGACCTCATCTTTACTAGATGCTGTTCTTCTACTAATCTCACTGCAACTCCCCTCCATGTCTCCGACCACTACTGTGTATCCTTTTCTCTCTCGCTCTCCTCCAACACTACTCACTCTGCCCCTACTCAGATGGTAATGCGCCGTCGCAACCTTCGCTCTCTCTCTCCCGCTACTCTCTCCTCTTCCATCCTATCATCTCTTCCCTCTGCTCAATCCTTCTCCCTCCAATCTCCTGATTCTGCCTCCTCAACCCTCCTCTCCTCCCTTTCTGCATCCTTTGACTCTCTATGTCCCCTATCCTCCCGGCCGGCTCGGTCCTCCCCTCCAGCTCCGTGGCTTGATGACTCATTGCGAGCTCACAGAACAGGGCTCCGGGCAGCCGAGCAGAAATGGAGGAAAACTAGACTCCCTGCGGACCTGGCATCTTTTCACTCCCCCCTCTCTACATTTTCTTCATCTGTTTCTGCTGCTAAGGCCACTTTCTACCACTCTGAATTCCAAGCATCTGCCTCTAACCCTAGGAAGCTCTTTGCCACCTTCTCCTCCCTGCTGAATCCTCCTCCCCCTCCCCCCCTCCTCCCTCTCTGTGGATGACTTCGTCAACCATTTTGAAAAGAAGGTTGACGACATCCGATCCTCGTTTGTTAAGTCATATGACACTGCTGGTCCTGCTCACACTGCCCTACCCTATGCTTTGACTTCTTTCTCCCCTCTCTCTCCAGATGAAATCTGGCGACTTGTGACGGCCGGCCGCCCAACAACCTGCCCGCTTGACCCTATCCCCTCCTCTCTTCTCCAGACCATCTCCGGTGACCTTCTCCCTTACCTCACCTCGCTCATCAACTCATCCTTGACCGCTGGCTATGTCGCTCCTCTGTAGCTCAGCTGGTAGAGCACGGCACTTGTAACGCCAAGGTAGTGGGTTCGATCCCCAGGACCACCCAACTCTCTTGCTATCTCTCTCAGAATGACCTTCTTGATCCAAACCAGTCAGGTTTCAAGACTGGTCATTCAACTGAGACTGCTCTTCTCTGTGTCACGGAGGCTCTCTGCACTGCTAAAGCTAACTCTCTCTCCTCTGCTCTTGTCCATCTAGACCTGTCTGCTCCCTTTGATACTGTGACCCATCAGATCCTCCTCTCCACCCTCTCCGAGCTGGGCATCTCCGGCGCGGCTCACTCTTGTATTGCGTCCTACCTGACCGGTCGCTCCTACCAAGTGGTGTGGCGAGAAGCTGTCTCCGCACCACGTGCTCTCACCACTGGTGTCCCCCAGGGCTCAGTTCTAGGCCCTCTCCTATTCTCGCTATACACCAAGTCACTTGGCTCTGTCATATCCTCACATGGCCTCTTCTATCATTGCTACGCAGACGACACACAACTAATCTTCTCCTTTCATCCTTCTGATAACCAGGTGGCGAATCGCATCTCTGCATGTCTGGCAGACATATCAGTATGGATGACGGATCACCACCTCAAGCTGAACATTGGCAAGACGGAGCTGCTCTTCCTCCCGTGGAAGGACTGCCCGTTCCAGGATCACGGTTGACAACTCCATTGTGTCCTCCTCCCAGAGTGCGAAGAGCCTTGGCGTGACCCTGGACAACACCCTGTAGTTCTCCGCTAACATCAAGGCGGTGACCCGATCCTGTAGGTTCATGCTCTACAACATTCGGAGAGTACGACCCTGCCTTACACAGGAAGCGGCACAGGTCCTAATCCAGGCACTTGTCATCTCCCGTCTGGATTACTGCAACTCGCTGTTGGCTGGGCTCCCTGCCTGTGCCATTAAACCCCTACAACTCATCCAGAATGTTGCAGCCCGTCTGGTGTTCAACCTTCCCAAGTTCTCTCACATCACCCCGCTCCTCCCCACACTCCACTGGCTTCCAGTTGAAGCTCGCATCTGCTACAAGACCATGGTGCTTGCCTACGGAGCTGTGAGGGGAACGGCACCTCCGTACCTTCAGGCTCTGATCAGTCCCTACACCCAAACGAGGGCATTGCGTTCATCCACCTCCGGCCTGCTGGCTCCCCTACCTCTGCGGAAGCACAGTTCCCGCTCAGCCCAGTCAAAACTGTTCGCTGCTCTGGCACCCCAATGGTGGAACAAGCTCCCTCACGACGCCAGGACAGCGGAGTCAGTCACCACCTTCCGGAGACATTTGAAACCCCACCTCTTTAAGGAATACCTGGGATAGGATAAAGTAATCCTTCTACCCCCCACCTCCCCCCCAAAAAGAAAAACATTGTAAAGTGGTTATCCCACTGGCTATAAGGTGAATGCACCAATTTGTAAGTCACTCTGGATAAGAGCGTCTGCTAAATGACGTAAATGTAATCTGTAGGAGATAGAACGCGTCTCCTTCCTGAGCGGTATGACAGCTGCGTGGTCCCATGGTGTTTATACTTGCGTACTATTGTTTGTACAGATGAACGTGGTACCTTCAGACGTTTGGAAATTGCTCCCAAGGATGAACCAGACTTGTGGAGGTCTACAATATATTTTCTGAGGTATTGGCTGATTTCTTTTGATTTTCCCATGATGTCAAGCAAAGAGGCACTGAGTTTGAAGGTAGGCCTTGAAATACATCCACAGGTACACCTCCAATTGACTCAAATTATGTCGATTAACCTATCAGAAGCTTCTAAAGCCATGACATCATTTTCTGGAATTTTCCAAGCTGTTTAAAGGCACAGTCAACTTAGTGAATGTAAACTTCTGACCCACTGGAATTGTGATACAGTGAATTATAAGTGAAATAATCTGTCTGTAAACAATTGTTGGAAAAATTACTTGTGTCATGCACAAAGTAGATGTCCTAACCGACTTGCCAAAACTATAGTTTGTTAACAAGAAATGTGTGGAGTGGTTGAAAAACGAGTTTTAATGACTCCAACCTAAAGTGTATGTAAACTTCCGACTTCAGCTGTATATAGGGAACAGAGTGTCATTTGGGATTCAACCACTGTCAGACTGTGAGGGGCAGTTTAACGGCTGTAAGAGCCATTCTTATCAAAGCTGTTCTTTACTACCCCCCCTTCTGTGATTACTTACTGCTGTGGGCTCGGCTCTGTTCTGGGTTAGCAGCTAGAGGCTCCCAATGATCCCTCTCTGTTGTGGTTCAGAGGAGTCATGTTCACTAATACAGTGTGGACACACACACACACACACACACACACAGGCTTGACTGGCTTCTCAAACATAACCTATTTGTCTCTCATTCTAAAAGATAAATGAAAGATCAAACAACCGCGATCTCTCCTTTTAATAGTGTTGCTTTGCTGTCTGACAAGGAAGGAACAATGAAACAATAATTCATTTGATTAAAATAGCAGATAGCTCCACTATTAGAGCATCTTCTCAGAATAACAACGTTAGTGTGTTGAGCCGAGAATAACAGTTCAAATCTCCACCAGAAGAACGTAATGAGGTATATGTTTACTCTCTAAACCCCTCATCTCATAACCCCTCCACTCCTCCCCTCCCTACCCCCTCCACTCCTCCCCTCCCTACCCCTCCACTCCTCCCCTCCCTACCCCCCAACCCCTCCAATCCTCCCCTCCCTACCCCCCAACCCCTCCACTCCTCCCCTCCCTACCCCCAACCCCTCCACTCCCCTCCCCTCCACTCCCCCCCCCTACCCCTCCACTCCTCCCCTCCCTACCCCCCAACCTCATAACCACTCCACTCCTCCCCTCCCTACCTCCCTACCCCCCAACCTCATAACCCCTCCACTCCTCCCCTCCACTCCTCCCCTCCTACCCCCCCAACCTCATAAACCACTCCACTCCTCCCCTCCCTCCCTACCCCTCCCCTCCCTCCCCTCCCTACCCCTCCACTCATCCACTCATCCCCTCCCTCCCCCCAACCTCATAACCCTGGGTCTTTACATCATCATCAGGAAGCTCTTCAACAACAATAAGGATTGGTCCTCTGAAGCATGGCTCACGTCCCAAACACCCTCCAATTGAATGTAAATAATCTGACCGGTCTTTGTGAACATCAACACACATCTATCACAGGATAATAACAAGGCCATCCTTTAGCACTGTGATGACATGGCCTCAGCTGCTCAAAGAAATATGTGAAAATACTCTCAAATGCAATTTTGTAGAGTATTTGGTTTTTACAAATAACCATTCAAATACTCAAATAAAACTACACAGAAAATACCAGATATTCAAATGTGTATGTATTTGAACCCAGCTCTGAGGCCTACATGGTGTAAAACCTAGTCAAGTAGTCATACATAGTGTGAAACCTACTCAAGTAGGACTACATAGTGTTAAACCTAGTCAAATAGTTCTACATGGTGTACAACCTAGTCAAGTAGTCATACATAGTGTGAAACCTACTCAAGTAGGACTACATAGTGTTAAACCTAGTCAAATAGTTCTACATGGTGTACAACCTAGTCAAGTAGTCCTACATAGTGTTAAACCTACTCAAGTAGGACTACATAGTGTTAAACCTAGTCAAATAGTTCTACATGGTGTACAACCTAGTCAAGTAGTCATACATAGTGTTAAACCCAGGCCAGAGGTGGATGAACGCAATGCCCTCGTTTGGGTGTAGGGACTGATCAGAGCCCGAAGGTACAGAGGTGCCGTTCCCCTCACTGCTCCATAGGCAAGCACCATGGTCTTGTAACGGATGCGAGCTTCAACTGGAAGCCAGTGGAGTGTGCGGAGGAGGGGGGTGACGTGAGAGAACTTGGGAAGGTTGAACACCAGACGGGCTGCGGCATTCTGGATGAGTTGTAGGGGTTTAATGGCACAGGCAGGGAGGCCAGCCAACAGCGAGTTGCAGTAATCCAGACGGGAGATGACAAGTGCCTGGATTAGGACCTGTGCCGCTTCCTGTGTAAGGCAGGGTCGTACTCTCCGAATGTTGTAGAGCATGAACCTGCAGGAGCGGGTCACCGCCTTGATGTTAGCGGAGAACGACAGGGTGTTGTCCAGGGTCACGCCAAGGCTCTTCGCACTCTGGGAGGAGGACACAACGGAGTTGTCAACCGTGATGGCAAGATCATGGAACGGGCAGTCCTTCCCCGGGAGGAAGAGCAGCTCCGTCTTGCCAGGGTTCAGCTTGAGGTGGTGATCCGTCATCCATACTGATATGTCTGCCAGACATGCAGAGATGCGATTCGCCACCTGGTTATCAGAAGGGGGAAAGGAGAAGATTAGTTGTGTATCGTCAGCGTAGCAATGATAGGAGAGGCCATGTGAGGATATGACAGAGCCAAGTGACTTGGTGTATAGGGAGAAAAGGAGAGGGCCTTGAACTGAGCCCTGGGGGACACCAGTGGTGATGGTGGTACATGGTGTACAAATTAGTCAAGTAGTCCTACATAGTGATAAACCTAGTCAACTAGTTCTACATAGTGTAAAACCTAGTCAAGTAGTCATACATAGTGTAAAACCTAGTCAAGTAGTCATTCATAGTGTGAAACCTAGTCAAGTAGTCATACATAGTGTGAAACCTACTCAAGTAGGACTACATAGTGTAAAACCTAGTCAAGTAGTCATTCATAGTGTGAAACCTAGTCAAGTAGTCCTACATAGTGTTAAACCTAGTCAAGTAGTCCTACATAGTGTTAAACCTAGTCAAGTAGTTATACATGTGTACAACCTAGTCAAGTAGTCCTACATGGTGTTAAACCTAGTCAACTAGTTCTACATAGTGTAAAACCTAGTCAACTAGTTCTACATAGTGTAAAACCTAGTCAAGTAGTCATACATAGTGATAAACCTAGTCAACTAGTTCTACATAGTGTAAAACCTAGTCAAGTAGTCCTACATAGTGATAAACCTAGTCAACTAGTTCTACATAGTGTAAAACCTAGTCAAGTAGTCATACATAGTGTTAAACCCAGGCCAGAGGTGGATGAACGCAATGCCCTCGTTTGGGTGTAGGGACTGATCAGAGCCCGAAGGTACAGAGGTGCCGTTCCCCTCACTGCTCCATAGGCAAGCACCATGGTCTTGTAACGGATGCGAGCTTCAACTGGAAGCCAGTGGAGTGTGCGGAGGAGGGGGGTGACGTGAGAGAACTTGGGAAGGTTGAACACCAGACGGGCTGCGGCATTCTGGATGAGTTGTAGGGGTTTAATGGCACAGGCAGGGAGGCCAGCCAACAGCGAGTTGCAGTAATCCAGACGGGAGATGACAAGTGCCTGGATTAGGACCTGTGCCGCTTCCTGTGTAAGGCAGGGTCGTACTCTCCGAATGTTGTAGAGCATGAACCTGCAGGAGCGGGTCACCGCCTTGATGTTAGCGGAGAACGACAGGGTGTTGTCCAGGGTCACGCCAAGGCTCTTCGCACTCTGGGAGGAGGACACAACGGAGTTGTCAACCGTGATGGCAAGATCATGGAACGGGCAGTCCTTCCCCGGGAGGAAGAGCAGCTCCGTCTTGCCAGGGTTCAGCTTGAGGTGGTGATCCGTCATCCATACTGATATGTCTGCCAGACATGCAGAGATGCGATTCGCCACCTGGTTATCAGAAGGGGGAAAGGAGAAGATTAGTTGTGTATCGTCAGCGTAGCAATGATAGGAGAGGCCATGTGAGGATATGACAGAGCCAAGTGACTTGGTGTATAGGGAGAAAAGGAGAGGGCCTTGAACTGAGCCCTGGGGGACACCAGTGGTGATGGTGGTACATGGTGTACAAATTAGTCAAGTAGTCCTACATAGTGATAAACCTAGTCAAGTAGTCATTCATAGTGTGAAACCTAGTCAAGTAGTCATACATAGTGTGAAACCTACTCAAGTAGGACTACATAGTGTAAAACCTAGTCAAGTAGTCATTCATAGTGTGAAACCTAGTCAAGTAGTCCTACATAGTGTTAAACCTAGTCAAGTAGTCCTACATAGTGTTAAACCTAGTCAAGTAGTTATACATGTGTACAACCTAGTCAAGTAGTCCTACATGGTGTTAAACCTAGTCAACTAGTTCTACATAGTGTAAAACCTAGTCAACTAGTTCTACATAGTGTAAAACCTAGTCAAGTAGTCATACATAGTGATAAACCTAGTCAACTAGTTCTACATAGTGTAAAACCTAGTCAAGTAGTCCTACATAGTGATAAACCTAGTCAACTAGTTCTACATAGTGTAAAACCTAGTCAAGTAGTCATACATAGTGATAAACCTAGTCAACTAGTTCTACATAGTGTAAAACCTAGTCAAGTAGTCCTACATAGTGATAAACCTAGTCAACTAGTTCTACATAGTGTAAAACCTAGTCAAGTAGTCATTCATAGTGATAAACCTAGTCAACTAGTTCTACATAGTGTAAAACCTAGTCAAGTAGGACTACATAGTGTTAAACCTAGTCAAGTAGTTATACATTGTGTACAACCTAGTCAAGTAGGCCTACATAGTGTAAAACCTAGTCAAGCAGGCCTACATATTTTAAACCCTAGTCATGTAGACCTACATAGTGTACAACCTAGTAAACTAGTCCTACATAGTGTACAACCTAGTCAAGTAGTTATACATGGTGTAAAACCCAGTCAAGTAGTCCTACATAGTTTAAAACCCTAGTCGAGTAGGCCTACATAGTTTAAACCCTAGTCAAGCAGTCCTCCAAATAAACTTAAACGACTATAACCAGATATAACATATGTATAAAAGATAATAGACCTATATATTTTTTACATCACATAATCTTGAGAACTAACAATCACCTAAATAAAAGCTAGACAGTGACAAAAAACATAGAATTGCAGGAAATTACCTTTAAAAGTGCAAACATTTCTCTCAGCTCCATGGAGAAAATGTTTGAATTGCAGGAAATTGGCTTAAAGGTGCAATATGCAGTAATCGCTCTGGTTGCAAAAATTCTAATAGTTCGCCTAATTTCAGTTTATGTGACAAAACAAGCTGTCATTGTGTAGAGAATCATTGAAACCATCTAAAACGCTGTGAAATATATTTTCCATAACCAAAAATATTATATTTTCAGCTGTTTGAAGCTGGTGTACAAAACCGAAAGTAAAAGATGGAAAAAACTAAACTTAAAAGAACATGAAGCATAGAAATAGCGCACATAGAACAGATCTACCACTTCTTAGACTTGCTTTCAATGAGGATGACAGATCTATAACTCAATTGCTATATGAATTTGGTGGGGTGCCCCAAAAGTAACATATTCAACCTTCCCAAGTTCTCTCATGTCACCCCGCTCCTCCGCACACTCCACTGGCTTCCAGTTGAAGCTCGCATCTACTACAAAACCATGGCGCTTGCCTACGGAGCTGTGAGGGGAACGGCACCTCCGTACCTTCAGGCTCTGATCAGACTCTACACCCAAACGAGGGCACTACGTTCATCCACCTCTGGCCTGCTGACCCCCCTACCTCTACGGAAGCTCAGTTCCCGCTCAGCCCAGTCAAAGCTATTCGCTACTCTGGCACCCCAATGGTGGAACAAGCACCCCCACGACGCCAGGACAGCGGAGTCACTGACCACCTTCCGGAGACACTTGAAACCCTACCTCTTTAAGGAATAACTGGAATAGTGTAATAGTAATCCTTCTACCCCCCCTTTACTACCACTGTCTTTTGTCTAAACTAACACCTGACTTATTTCACCTGCTAGCACTGACTTGTTTAAAGAAATGTACTTATTGTGATTGAAATGTAGTTGTCCCTGATTGCACTGACTTTGCTCACAGCTGCTTGTTTGAAGAAGTGTTCTTACTGTGGTCAAGATGTGGTTGTCCCACTGGCTATCCTAAGTTGAACGCACCAATTTGTAAGTCGCTCTGGATAAGAGCGTCTGCTAAATCACTTAAATGTAAATGTATATTGCAGCTTTAAAAATGCTACAATGTCTCTACACTGCCAAGATGGGGGCCTCTAAAATGTGAACTTATCCCAGAGGCTGCTCCAAGACGCCGCCGGCGAAGAAAAGGTATTCGGAATGGACATTTAGTCCGTCTCAGGAGGCATGCACATCATCCACCGCTTCCTTCTAATGTTCAGTCCCTGGACAATAAAGTAGACGAGCTCAGATCTCCTTCCAAAGAGACATCAGTGACTGTAACACTGAATCATGGCTCTCTCCGGATATACTGACCCCGTCCATACAGCCAGCTGGGTTCTCAGTAGATCGTGTGGATAGGAATAAAGACGCTAACGGAGTTCTATCAACACATCGCCTGCTTCAAAAACTCTCAACTATTGTTACTCTCCTTTTTGGGATGGCTACAAGGCCCTCCCCGCCCTCCCTTCGGCAAATCAGATCACGACTCCATTCTGCTCCTCCCTTCCCCTAGGCAGAAACTCAAACAGGAAGTACCCATGCTAGTAAGTCTATTCAACGCTGGTCTGACCAATCGGAATCCATGCTTCAAGACTGTTTTGATCACGTGGACTGGGACATGTTCCCGGGTTGCCTCTGAGAATAACATTGATGTATACACTGACACGGTGACTGAGATCATCAGGAAGGGTATAGTGGATGTTGTTCCCACTGTGACGATTAAAACCTAGCCAAACCAAAAACCGTGGATAGATGGCAGCATTTGCCCAATACTGAAAACACGAACCACCGCATTTAACCACGGCAAGGTGACTGGGAATATGGTCGAATACAAACAGTCCAGTTATGCCCCCCGGAAGGCAAAATGTCAGTACAGAGACAAAGTGGAGTCCCAATTCAACGGCTCAGACACGAGACGTACAGTGGGGAAAAAAAGTATTTAGTCAGCCACCAATTGTGCAAGTTCTCCCACTTAAAAAGATGAGAGAGGCCTGTAATTTTCATCATAGTTACACGTCAACTATGACAGACAAATTGAGAAAAGAAAATCCAGAAAATCACATTGTAGGATTTTTTATGAATTTATTTGCAAATTATGGTGGAAAATAAGTATTTGGTCACCTACAAACAAGCAAGATTTCTGGCTCTCACAGACCTGTAACTTCTTCTTTAAGAGGCTCCTCTGTCCTCCACTCGTTACCTGTATTAATGGCACCTGTTTGAACTTGTTATCAGTATAAAAGACAGCTGTTCACAACCTCAAACAGTCACACTCCAAACTCCACTATGGCCAAGACCAAAGAGCTGTCAAAGGACACCAGAAACAAAATTGTAGACCTGCACCAGGCTGGGAAGACTGAATCTGCAATAGGTAAGCAGCTTGGTTTGAAGAAATCAACTGTGGGAGCAATTATTAGGAAATGGAAGACATACAAGACCACTGATAATCTCCCTCGATCTGGGGCTCCACGCAAGATCTCACCCCGTGGGGTCAAAATGATCACAAGAACGGTGAACAAAAATCCCAGAACCACACGGGGGGACCTAGTGAATGACCTGCAGAGAGCTGGGACCAAAGTAACAAAGCCTACCATCAGTAACACACTACGCCGCCAGGGACTCAAATCCTGCAGTGCCAGACGTGTCCCCCTGCTTAAGCCAGTACATGTCCAGGCCCGTCTGAAGTTTGCTAGAGTGCATTTGGATGATCCAGAAGAGGATTGGGAGAATGTCATATGGTCAGATGAAACCAAAATATAACTTTTTGGTAAAAACTCAACTCGTCGTGTTTGGAGGACAAAGAATGCTGAGTTGCATCCAAAGAACACCATACCTACTGTGAAGCATGGGGGTGGAAGCATCATGCTTTGGGGCTGTTTTTCTGCAAAGGGACCAGGACGACTGATCCGTGTAAAGGAAAGAATGAATGGGGCCATGTATCGTGAGATTTTGAGTGAAAACCTCCTTCCATCAGCAAGGGTATTGAAGATGGTAGAGCACGGCGCTTGTAACGCCAAGGTAGTGGGTTCGATCCCCGGGACCACCCATACACAAAAATGTATGCATGCATGACTGTAAGTCGCTTTGGATAAAAGCGTCTGCTAAATGGCATATTTATTTATTTATTTATGAAACGTGGCTGGGTCTTTCAGCATGACAATGATCCCAAACACACCGCCCGGGCAACAAAGGAGTGGCTTCGTAAGAAGCATTTCAAGGTCCTGGAGTGGCCTTGCCAGTCTCCAGATCTCAACCCCATAGAAAACCTTTGGAGGGAGTTGAAAGTCCATGTTGCCCAGCGACAGCCCCAAAACATCACTGCTCTAGAGGAGATCTGCATGGAGGAATGGGCCAAAATACCAGCAACAGTGTGTGAAAACCTTGTGAAGACTTACAGAAAACGTTTGACCTGTGTCATTGCCAACAAAGGGTATATAACAAACTATTGAGAAACTTTTGTTATTGACCAAATACTTATTTTCCACCATAATTTGCAAATAAATTCATTAAAAATCCTACAATGTGATTTTCTGGATTTTTTTTCTCATTTTGTCTGTCATAGTTGACGTTTACCTATGATGAAAATTACAGGCCTCTCTCATCTTTTTAAGTGGGAGAACTTGCACAATTGGTGGCTGACTAAATACTTTTTTCCCCCACTGTATATATTATATCTGAAGAATACGTGGATAGAATACTATACAGTGCATTCGGAAAGTATTCAGACCCCTTCACTTTTTCCACATTTTGTTACGTTACAGCCTTATTCTAAAATTGATTAAAACAATTATAATAACCACTCATCAATCTACACACAATACCCCATAATGGCAAAGCAAAAACAGGTTTCGAAATGTTTGCTAATTTATTAAAAATTAAAAACAGAAATATCACATTTACATAAGTATTCAGACCCTTTACTTAGTACTTTGTTGAAGCACCTTTTGGCAGCGATTACAGCCTTGAGTCTTCTTGGGTATGACGCTTCAAGCTTGGCACACCTGTATTTGGGGAGTTTCTCCCATTCTTCTCTGCAGATCCTCTCAAGCTCTGTCAGATTGGATAGGGAGCGTCGCTGCACAGCTATTTTCAGGTCTCTCCAGAGATGTTAGATCGGGTTCAAGTCCGTGCTCTGGCTAGGCCACTCAAGGACATTCAGAGACTTGTCCTGAAGCCACTCCTGCATTGTCTGTGTGCTTAGGGTCGTTGTCCTGTTGGAAGGTGAACCTTCGCCCCAGTCTCAGGTCCTGAGCGCTCTGGAGTAGATTTTCATCAAGGATCTTTCTGTACTTTGCTCTGTTCATCTTTCCCTCAATCCTGACTAGTCTCCCAGTCCCTGCCGATGAAAAACATCCCCACAGCATGATGCTGCCACCACCATGCTTCACCATAGGGATGGTGCCTGGTTTTCTCCAGATGTGACGCTTGGCATTTAGGCCAAATAGTTCAATCTTGGTTTCATCAGACCAGATCATATTTTTTCTCACGGTCTGAGAGTCCTTTAGGTGCCTTTTGGCAAACTCCAAGCGGGCTGTCATGTGCCTTTTACTGAGGAGTGGCTTCCGTCTGGACACTCTACCATGAAGGCCTGATTGGTGGAGTGCTGCAGAGATGGTTGTCCTTCTGGCGGCCAGCTCTAGGAAGAGTCTTGGTGGTTCCAAACTTCTTCCATTTTAGAATGAGTACCACAGGTGGACTCCAAATCAAGTTGTAGAAAGATCTCAAGGATGATCAATGGAAACAAGATGCACCTGAGCTCAATTTCGAGTCTCATAGCAAAGGGTCTGAATAATTAGGTGAATAAGGTATTTCTGTTTTTTATTTTTTAATAAATTAGCAAACATTTCTAAAAACCTGTTTTTGCTTTGTCATTATGGGGTATTGTGTGTAGATTGATGAGGGAAATTTTTTTTAAAATCAATTTTAGAATAAGGCTGTAACGTAACAAAATGTGGAAAAGGTGAAGTGGTCTGAATACTTTCCGAATGCACTGTATATACAGCAATAGCTGAATAGGATGGTATTGACTAGAATACAGTAAATTCATATGAAATGAGTAAAACAGCATGTAAACGTTATTTAATTGACCAGTGTTCCATTATTTAATTGACCAGTGTTCCATTATTAAAGTGACCAGTGTTCCATGTCTATGTACATAGGGCAGCAGCCTCTAAGGTGCAGGGTTGAGTAACTGGTTGGAGGCCGGCTAGTGATGGTTACTTAATATTCTGACGGCCTTGAGATAGAAGCTGTTTTACAGTCTCTCGGTCCCAGCTTAGATGCACCTGTACTGACCTCGCCTTCAGGATGATAGCGGGGTGAACAGGCCGTGGCTCGGGTGGCTGAAGTCCTTGATGATCTTTCTTGTTCTTCCTGTGACACCGGGTGCTGTAGATGTCCTGGAGGGCGGATAGTTTGCCCCCGGTGATGCGTTGGGCAGAACGCACCACCCTCTTGGAGAGCCCTGCGGTTGCGGATGGTGCAGTCGCCGTACCAGGCGGTGATACAGCCTGACAGGATGCTCTCAATGGTGCATTTGTAAAAGTTTGTGAGGGTCTTAGGGGCCAAGCCGAATTTCTTTAGCCTCCTTCTTCACCACGCTGTCTATGTGGGGGGACCATTTCACCTTCACCACGCTGTCTATGTGGGGGGACCATTTCACCTTCACCACGCTGTCTATGGGACCATTTCACCTTCACCACGCTGTCTATGTGGGGGGACCATTTCACCTTCACCACGCTGTCTATGTGGGGGGACCATTTCAGATTTCGGAACTTGAAGCTTTTCACCTTCTCCACTCTGTCGATGTGGATGGTGGCGTGTTCCCTCTGCTGTCTCAGACTGTACCCGCCTCAGACTGTACCCGCCTCAGACTGTACCCACCTCAGACTGTACCCACCTCAGACTGTACCCGCCTCAGACTGTACCCACCTCAGACTGTACCCACCTCAGACTGTACCCGCCTCAGACTGTACCCGCCTCAGACTGTACCCACCTCAGACTGTACCCACCTCAGACTGTACCCGCCTGAGACTGTACCCGCCTCAGACTGTACCCGCCTCAGACTGTACCCGCCTCAGACTGTACCCACCTGAGACTGTACCCACCTCAGACTGTACCCACCTCAGACTGTACCCGCCTCAGATTCCCACGGACCGCTGGCCTGAAACAGGAGGACATTTTGATTTGAGAAGTGTTTCTCAACTAAAGCTAATCTAGTCATCTAAAACTAATCTAGTCATCTAAAACTAATCTAGTCATCTAAAGCTAATCTAGTCATCTAAAACTAATCTAGTCATCTAAAACTAATCTAGTCATCTAAAGCTAATCTAGTCATCTAAAACTAATCTAGTCATCTAAAACTAATCTAGTCATCTAAAACTAATCTAGTCATCTTTTTAACGGTTCACACCTCGGCTTGTTGACTACGCTCCATTTTCAAGATGGGGTTTGTCTGGTTAGAATAGAATGTTGGAATGATGGAGTAACTGTTTGAGCGAGAAAGGACAGACAGAAATACAACATACACAGTCGGCTACAGGCATACTCAACATGCTATTCCATCCAATATAATTCTGTCAGTCCTACTTTTGCAAATGTTTAGAGAACAAACTTCTTAACCCCACGTTGTTATATTACAATATTTTGGTTTGGCCATATTCCCATTTTCCGGGGAAACCAAAAAAACGGGGTGTTTCCTATATACTTAGTGTCCCCCCCCCCCCACTCTCTATTCCCATCCAAACAACCAAATGAAAGCCCCCCCCGGCCCCCTGCATCATGGGGCGGGTAAATCCCCCTTTCCAACAGAGGGAAATGTTTTTGGTTTTTAAAAGGCCCCCCACCTTGGGCCCCCCAAAGGAAATTAGTTGGGGGGAACCTGTTTTTTCCCGTTTCCACCAGAGGAGAGGGGGTGGGGGCCTCAAAGGGGGGGCGGCCCAAAAAAGGCACCCTATTCCCCCCATATATTTCCTCCTTTTGACCAAAATGGGACCCCATTCCCCATAAGTGCACTACTTTAAAACCCAAAAAATGGCAACCCCCCTTTTCCCCATTGGTTGGGACTATTTTTGACCAGAGAAAAGGCAACCCCCCATTTTCCCCCATATAGTGCACTACTTTTAGACCAAAAATGGCCCCCTATTCCCATATGTGCACTCTTTTGACCTGAGAATTTGGGACCCTTTCCCCATATGTGCCACTTTAGACCAGAAAAATGGCACCCCCATTCCCAAATTTGTGCACTACTTTAGACCAGAGAATGGCAAACCCCATTCCCTATATAAATTTACTACTTTTAGACCCAAAAAATGGCAACCCTATTTCCCCATATAGTGCACTACTTTAGACCCGGAAGGGGACCCTATTCCCTATATATTTCACTAAATTTAGCCAAGAATTGGGCCCCCATTCCCAAAAGTGCCCCTTAAATTTTGAAACCCGGAATGGCCCCCAAACCCCATTCCCTTATAGTCACTTTCTTTTGGGCCAGAGAAAGGGGACCCATTCCCTATATAGTGCACAAATTTAGACCCGAGAATGGCAAACCCCATTCCCCATATAGTGCCAAAATAAAATTTAGACCAGAGAAAAGGCCCTCTATCCCATTAGTTTCACTACTTTTAGACCAGAGAAAGGCCCCTATTCCCTATATAGTGCAATACTTTAAAACCCAAAAAGGGACCCCCCTTTCCCCATATAGTGCAAATACTTTTGACCCGAGAAAAGGCACCCTATTCCCTATTTTAGTGCACTACTTTAACCAAGAAGGCAAAACCCCCCATTCCCCCAAAATATTTCACTACTTAGGGCCCTGGAAGGAAAGGCACCCCCATTTCCCCAATGTGCACTACTTTTGACCAGAAAAATGGCAACCCTATTCCCATTAGTTACTACTTTAGACCAGAGAATGGCACCCTATTCCCTTTAAATGCACTACTTTAGACCAGAGAATGGCACCCCTATTTCCTAATAGTGCACTACTTTAGACCAGAGAATGCACCCTATTCCCTATATAGGGGCACTACTTAGACCAAAAGGCACCCTATTCCCTATATAGTGCCTACTTTAGACCGAGAAAAGCAAACCCTATTCCTATATAGTGCACTACTTTAGAACCAAGAATGGGACTCATTCCCTATATAGTGCACTACTTAAAACCAGAGAATGGCACCCTATTCCCTATATAGTGCCTACTTTAGACCAAGAATGGCCCCCCTATTCCCTATTAGTGCACTACTTTAGAACCAAGAATGGCACCCTATTCCCTATATATTGCACTACTTTAGACCAGAAAAGGCCCCCCTATCCCTATATAGTGCACTACTTTGAAACCAGAGAATGGCACCCTATTCCCTATATAGTGCACTACTTTTGACCAGAGACCTGCACTATGTAGGAAATAGGGGGTTATTTGGGACGCGCCCAGGCGCTCATTAGGAATGTTCAACCTTCTTTGAGGGGTAAATGCAGGTGCATGACTTCTCCGCTTTCCCTTCATTTGCATAATGGCGGATAGTCAATGGAAACCCTTAAATGGTCTTTAATGGTCAACTGATCACAAACAAAGATCAGGCAATTGTTTCTTCAGCCGACACATCTAAGATCTGGACTGGAGTATAGCAAGAAGAAGAAGAGTTCTCTCTACAGCTCTGAGCTTGATACAGTGGGGGGAAAAAGTATTTAGTCAGCCACCAATTGTGCAAGTTCTCCCACTTAAAAAGATGAGAGAGGCCTGTAATCATCATAGGTACACGTCAACTATGACAGACAAAATGAGAAAACAAAATCCAGAAAATCACATTGTAGGATTTTTAATGAATTTATTTGCAAATTATGGTGGAAAATAAGTATTTGGTCAATAACAAAAGTTTCTCAATACTTTGTTATATACCCTTTGTTGGCAATGACACAGGTCAAACGTTTTCTGTAAGTCTTCACAAGGTTTTCACACACTGTTGCTGGTATTTTGGCCCATTCCTCCATGCAGATCTCCTCTAGAGCAGTGATGTTTTGGGGCTGTCGCTGGGCAACACGGACTTTCAACTCCCTCCAAAGATTTTCTATGGGGTTGAGATCTGGAGACTGGCTAGGCCACTCCAGGACCTTGAAATGATTCTTATGAAGCCACTCCTTCGTTGCCCGGGCGGTGTGTTTGGGATCATTGTCATGCTGAAAGACCCAGCCACGTTTCATCTTCAATGCCCTTGCTGAAGGAAGGAAGTTTTCACTCAAAATCTCACGATACATGGCCCCATTCATTCTTTCCTTTACACGGATCAGTCGTCCTGGTCCCTTTGCAGAAAAACAGCCCCAAAGCATGATGTTTCCACCCCCATGCTCAGTAGGTATGGTGTTCTTTGGATGCAACTCAGCATTCTTTGTCCTCCAAACACGACGAGTTGAGTTTTTACCAAAAAGTTATATTTTGGTTTCATCTGACCATATGACATTCTCCCAATCCTCTTCTGGATCATCCAAATGCACTCTAGCAAACTTCAGACGGGCCTGGACATGTACTGGCTTAAGCAGGGGGACACGTCTGGCACTGCAGGATTTGAGTCCCTGGCGGCGTAGTGTGTTACTGATGGTAGGCTTTGTTACTTTGGTCCCAGCTCTCTGCAGGTCATTCACTAGGTCCCCCCGTGTGGTTCTGGGATTTTTGCTCACCGTTCTTGTGATCATTTTGACCCCACGGGGTGAGATCTTGCGTGGAGCCCCAGATCGAGGGAGATTATCAGTGGTCTTGTATGTCTTCCATTTCCTAATAATTGCTCCCACAGTTGATTTCTTCAAACCAAGCTGCTTACCTATTGCAGATTCAGTCTTCCCAGCCTGGTGCAGGTCTACAATTTTGTTTCTGGTGTCCTTTGACAGCTCTTTGGTCTTGGCCATAGTGGAGTTTGGAGTGTGACTGTTTGAGGTTGTGGACAGGTGTCTTTTATACTGATAACAAGTTCAAACAGGTGCCATTAATACAGGTAACGAGTGGAGGACAGATGAGCCTCTTAAAGAAGAAGTTACAGGTCTGTGAGAGCCAGAAATCTTGCTTGTTTGTAGGTGACCAAATACTTATTTTCCACCATAATTTGCAAATAAATTCAGTACAAATCTGTGGTTTGAATTGAAGAGGGCAGTCTATAAGCACAGACAAAGGATATCAAGGATCTGGAAGGGTTCTATATGGAGGAATGGTTTAAGATCCCTCCAACTCATTAAATTGTTTTAGAAAAAGGCTCAGTGCCGTTATCCTGAAGGTAGGAGAATTATTGAAAATGTTCTAGATTTTTTTTTTTTTTTTTTTTACTTTTCGGGATTATGTGGTGTATTGTTTGTATTGTTAGGTATACTGCACGGTTGGAGCTAGAAACACAAGCATTTCACTGCAACCCTGAGATAACATCTTCAAAATATGTGTAAGCCCACCAATAGACTTTGATGTTTAGTTTTATTTGGAAAGGTATTTGAAAAACAAGGATGTTAATAATTTTCACCCCTACCTTTATGAGAGAAACAAATATTACTAAAGAAACCTCTTTCTCTGAGCAATTATATTAGTATAAAATAATGTAAATTCTTAGTTGTCAGAGGGTTAGTTGGCTAAGGGGCTGGTGATAGGTTAGTTGTCAGGGGGTTGGTTGGCTAAGGGGGTGGTGATAGGTTAGTTGTCAGGGGGTTGGTTGGCTAAGGGCTGGTGATAGGTTAGTTATCAGGGAGTTGGTTGGCTAAGGGGGTGGTGATAGGTTAGTTATCAGGGAGTTGGTTGGCTAAGGGGGTGGTGATAGGTTAGTTATCAGGGGGTTGGTTGGCTAAGGGGGTGGTGATAGGTTAGTTATCAGGGGGTTGGTTGGCTAAGGGGGTGGTGATAGGTTAGTTGTCAGGGGTTGGTTGGCTAGGGGGTGGTGATAGGTTAGTTGTCAGGGGGTTGGTTGGCTAAGGGGGGTGGTGATAGGTTAGTTATCAGGGGGTTGGTTGGCTAGGGTGTGGTGATAGGTTGGTTGGCTAAGGGGGTGGTGATAGGTTAGTTGTCGGTGTTGGTTGGCTAAGGGGGTGGTGAAAGGTTAGTTATCAGGGGGTTGGTTGGCTAAGGGGGTGGTGATAGGTTAGTTATCAGGGGGTTGGTTGGCTAAGGGGGTGGTGATAGGTTAGTTATCAGGGGGTTGGTTGGCTAAGGGGGTGGTGATAGGTTAGTTATCAGGGGGTTGGTTGGCTAAGGGGGTGGTGATAGGTTAGTTATCAGGGGTTGGTTGGCTAAGGGGGTGGTGATAGGTTAGTTATCAGGGAGTTGGTTGGCTAAGGGGGTGGTGATAGGTTGGTTGGCTAAGGGGGTGGTGATAGGTTAGTTATCAGGGGGTTGGTTGGCTAAGGGGGTGGTGATAGGTTAGTTATCAGGGGGTTTGTTGGGTAAGGGGGTTGGTTGTAGGGAGTGGTTGTAAGGTTGTGGTTTGGTTGGCTAGGGGGTGGTGATGGTTATTATCAGGGGTTGGTTGGCTAAGGGGTGGTGATAGGTTAGTTATCAGGGGGTTGGTTGGCTAAGGGGGGGTGATAGGTTTAGTTGTCAGGGGTTGGTTGGTAAGGGTGTGGTGATAGGTTGTTCTCAGGGGGTTTGGTTTGGCGTAGTGGTGGTGGTTTATAGGTTAGTTATCAGGGGGTTGGTTGGCTAAGTGGGTGGTGATAGGTTAGTTATCAGGGGGTTGGTTGGCTAAGGGGGGTGGTGTGATAGGTTAGTTATGGGGGGGTTGGTTTGGCAGGGGGTGGTGATAGGTTAGTTATCAGGGGGGTTGGTTGGCTAAGGGGGTGGTGATAGGTTAGTTTATCAGGGGGTTGGTTGGCTAAGGGGTGGTGGATTATGGTTGGTTGGCTAGGGGGTGGTGGATAGGTTAGTTGTCGGGTTGGTTGTCAGGGGGTGGTGATAGGTTAGTTATCGGGGGTTGGTTGGCTAAGGGGTGGTGAATAGGTTGTTATCAGGGGGTTTTGGTTGGGTGGTGATAGGTGTTGGTGGATGGGGTGGTAAGTTAGTTCAGGGGTTGGTTGGCTAAGTGGGTGGTGATAGGTTATTATCAGGGGGTTTGGTTGGCTAAGTGGGTGGTTGTAGGTTTAGTTATCAGGGGGTTGGTTGGCTTAAGGGGGTGGGTTGATAGGTTATTATCAGGGGTTGGTTGGCTAGGGGGTGGTGATAGGTTAGTTATCAGGGGGTTGGTTGGCTAAGGGGGTGGTGTAAGGGGGTGGTGTAGGGGTGGTTATCAGGGGGTTGGTTGGCTAAGGGGGTTGGTGATAGGGGTTAGGGTTTTCAGGGGTTGGTTGGCTAAGGGGGTGGTGATAGGTTAGTTATCAGGGGTTGGTTGGCTAAGGGGTGGTGATAGGTTAGGGTTTTCAGGGGGTTGGTTGGCTAAGGGGGTGGTGATAGGTTAGTTTCAGGGGTTTGGTTGGCTAAGTGGGTGTGATAGGTTGTTTCAGGGGGTTGGTTGGCTAAGGGGGTGGTTGATAGGTTAGTTTCAGGGGGTTGGTTGCTAAGGGGTGGTGATAGGTTAGTTATCAGGGGTTGGTTGGCTAGGGGTGGTTGATAGGTTTAGGTTTTATCAGGGGGTTGGTTGGCTAAGGGGGTGGTGAAGGTTAGTTACAGGGGGTTGGTTGGCTAAGGGGGTGGTGATAGGTTGTTATCAGGGGGTTGTTGGCTAAGGTGTGGTGATAGGGTTATTGCAGGGGGTGGTTGTTGGCTAAGGGGGTGGTGGAGGGTGTTTATCGGGGTTGTTGTAAGGGGTAGGTTGTTTAGGTTGTTGGCTAAGGGGTGGTGATAGGTTAGTTATCAGGGGTTGGTTGGCTAAGGGGGTGGTGATAGGTTAGTTTCAGGGGTTGGTTTGGGTAGGGTGGTGGTGATAGGGTTGGTTGGCTAAGGGGTGGTGATAGGTGTTGTTTGTCAGGTGTTGGTTGGCTAAGGGGGGTGAAGGTTAGTTATCAGGGTTGTTGGCTAAGGGGTGGTGTAGGTTAGTTATCAGGGGTTGGTTGCTAAGGGGTTGGTGATAGGTTGAGTTGGGGGTTGGTTGGCTAAGGGGGTGGGTGGGGTGGTGAGTTATCAGGGTGTTGGTTGGCTAAGGGGGTGAAGGTGTATAGTTCTCGGGTTGGTTGGCTAAGGGGGTGGTGATAGGTTAGTTATCAGGGGTTGGTTGGCTAAGGGGGTGGTGAAGGTTAGTTTGCAGGGGGTTTGTTGGCTAAGGGGTGGTGATGGTTAGTTATCGGGGTTGGTTGCTAAGGGGGTGGTATGGTTAAGTATAGGGGGTTGGTTTGGCTAAGGGGGTGGTGATAGTTAGTTATCGGTGGTTGGTTGGCTAAGGGGGTGTGAAGGTTGTTTCAGGGTTGTTGGCTAAGGGGTGTGATAGTTATGTCAGGGTTGTTGGCTAAGGGGGTGGTGATAGGTTAGTTATCAGGGGTTGGTGGCTAAGGGGTGTGATAGGTTGTTCAGGGGTTGGTTGGCTAGGGGTGGTATAGTTGTTTGCTAAGGGGTGTGTAGGTTAGTTTCGGGTTGGTTGGCTAGGGGGTGTGATAGGTTAGTTTCAGGGGTTGTTGGCTAAGTGGTGGGTGATAGGTTAGTTATCAGGGGGTTGGTTGGCTAAGGGGTGGTGATGGTTGTTTATCAGGGTTGGTTGGCTAAGGGGTGGTGATAGGTTGTTTTTCAGGGGTTGGTTGGCTAAGGGGTGTATAGGTTAGTTGTCGGTGTTGGTTGGCTAAGGGGTGGTGATAGGTTAGTTTCAGGGGGTTGGTTGGCTAAGGGGGTGGGTAGTTAAAGGGTTGGTTGGCTAAGTGGTGGGATAGGTTAGTTCAGGGTTGTTGGCTAAGGGGGTGGGTAGGTTAATTATAGGGTTGGTGGCTAAGGGGGTGTATAGGTTATTATCAGGGGTTGTTGCTAAGGGTGGTGAAAGGTTAGTTTCAGGGGGTTGTTGGCTAGTGGGTGGTGATAGGTTAGTTGTCAGGGGGTTGGTTGGCTAAGGGGTGGTGATAGGTTAGTTATCAGGGGTTGGTTGGCTAGGGGTGGTGTTTTAGCGGGGGGTTAGGGATTTCAAAGGGGTAAGGTTGGTTCTTACTCTAAGGGGGGTGAATAGGTTAAGGTTAGGGGGGGGGAGGGGTGGTTGGGTTTCAGATTGGTGGTAGGGGGTGGTGAAGTTAGTATCAGGGGTTGTTGCTAAGGGGGTGGTGAT
>LR778270.1:49587944-49627944 GCA_902810595.1 Coregonus sp. 'balchen'
ACTTTAAACAATAAAAAAAAATATTAAAAGAAATTAAAATGATTTAAAATATATATATATATATATATAAAAAAACAAAAAACAAAAAAAAAATGTATTATTGTAAAGTGGTTGTCCCACTGGCTATCATAAGGTGAAAGCACCTATTTGTAAGTCGCTCTGGATAAGAGCGTCTGCTAAATGACGTAAATGTTAATGTTAATGTAAATACCTCTCCTCTTGCAACCTGCCTTCCTAACAGGTCATTTGACCCCTCCAGTGCTGTGTGTCTCCTCTTGCAACCTGCCTTCTCTCTCCCCCTCTCTCTCTCTCCCTCCCCTCTCTCTCTCCCCCTCTCTCTCTCTCCCTCCCCTCCAGTGCTGTCTTTATATTACCGTTGTGATCTACTAACCAGCAGTTCTATCTCCATCTCTTCATTCAAAGACTCACTCATGGACACTCTTACTGGCAGTTGTGGCTGCTTCGCCTGATGCATCGTTGTCTCTACCTTCTTGCCCTTTGTGCTGTTGTCTGTGCCCAATAATGTTTGTACAATGTGTTGTGCTGCTACCATGTGTTGTGCTGCTACCATGTTGTGCTGCTGCCATGTTGTGCTGCTACCAAGAAGGAGAGTGATGGAGTGCTGCATCAGATGACCTGGCCTCCACAATCCCCCCGACCTCAACCCAATTGAAATGGTTTGGGATGAGTTGGACCACAGAGTGAAGGAAGGAAAAGCAGCCAACAAATGCTCAGCATATGTGGGAACTCCTTCAAGACTGTTGGAAAAGCATTCCAGGTGAAGCTGGTTGAGAGAATGCCAAGAGTGTGCAAAGCTGTCATCAAGGCAAAGGGTGGCTATTTGAAGAACCTCAAATATAACATATATTATGATTTGCTTAACACTTTTTTGGTTACTACATTATTCCATATGTGTCATTTCATAGTTTTGATGTCTTCACTATTATTCTACAATGTAGAAAATAGTAAAATAAAGAAAAACCCTTGAATGAGCAGCTGTTCTAAAACTTTTGTCCAGAAGTGTATATATATATGTACTTAGATCTATTTAAAATAAAAATCCAGGAAAACCAGCCACACTGTAAGGGCTTCCCACTAAATGGGAAGCAGACATCATGCTCAAACCCAGGTTTGAATGTATATTAACCATAACTATTCCAGGCACGTTATTATAGCTATCAAATACACCTGGTATGAGTTGAATTCATACCGTTCTGCTCAATGTACCAGCCAGTGAACCATATCAAGTATAACCCTCTACCTGGCACACAGACTATCCAGTATAACCCTCTACCTGGCACACAGACTATCCAGTTTAACCCTCAACCTGGCACACAGTTTGGTGGATCTGAAATGGGCCAACGCTAAACAGGTATTCGGATATTAAATGGTCTATTGACTTCTCTGGTCCAGTCTAAATGAAGTTTCTTCACTGACCTGTGGTGTTTTCCAATCTACTGTAACTGAACATGGAACGTTTACTATAGGTCTTAAAACAAGCAGCTGGCTGTTTAAAAGCATGGCATTATCAAGCAGTTAACAGCAGTTTGACTGTTAATGTGATTGGAATTAAATCAGTACCGTGATAAGTTGACCGGGGCTGTGTCTCCTCATTCCCTGCGTTGTACAGAGACAATCCTAGCTGTTCATCGCCTAGCCTATGCCCCAGGGCCTAAACGTTTGTTAAATAAGATTTTATAACATGGTGTGACATGAAGGCTGTTGTCGAGAGAGTTGCATATTGCGACCCAGACCACCTATCAAGGCTGTCCCCCTGCTCCCCTCCCATATGTAGACTGAGTAACAGCTATCAATAACAGCTGTTGTGTGACAGACTTGTTGCTACGACAAAGACTAGCCTGTCCTCTGACACAGAGGAGTTTCTCTTTTCTCATTTTGTCACAGCAACCAGATCTATGAGCCTTTGATTACAGACCTAACTAAACGCACCCCACTCCAAAGAGTCGTATCAACCCAGACCTGATTAAACGCTCCTTGATCCAAAGAGTCATATGAACCCCCCCCCCAGAATCGCTTCGTCCGCCGTGACGGGACTGTGTTCATGACTATGTTCCAACAAAACATGGTGAGTTGTTTCCCCTTAATGTAACTCTCTGGGCCTGACATCCTCTTCATGAAAGAGTCCCGTTACAAACGGTAATCGTTTGATAAGGTTCAATAATACGACCAGGGCCAGCTCTCCTTTTCGAGCTCTGAGATACTGCCCAGGTCCAGCTCTGAGCTCCCCTTTTGGAGTGCTGAGCCCTCTGGGCCTGCTCCTTTAGACCTGATCCTAGATCAGCCTGTAACACAGGAACCCTCTGGGCCTGCTCCTTTAGACATCCTAGATCAGCCTGTAGCACAGGAACCCTCTGGGCCTGCTCCTTTAGACCTGATCCTAGATCAGCCTGTAACACAGGAACCCTCTGGGCCTGCTCCTTTAGACCTGATCCTAGATCAGCCTGTAACACAGGAACCCTCTGGGCCTGCTCCTTTAGACCTGATCCTAGACCAGCTCTGTAACACAGGAACCCTCTGGGCCTGCTCCTTTAGACCTGATCCTAGATCAGCCTGTAACACAGGAACCCTCTGGGCCTGCTCCTTTAGACCTGATCCTAGATCAGCCTGTAACACAGGAACCCTCTGGGCCTGCTCCTTTAGACCTGATCCTAGATCAGCCTTGTAACACAGGAACCCTCTGGGCCTGCTCCTTTAGACCTGATCCTAGATCAGCCTGTAACACAGGAACCCTCTGGGCCTGCTCCTTTAGACCTGATCCTAGATCAGCCTGTAGCACAGGAACCCTCTGGGCCTGCTCCTTTAGACCTGATCCTAGATCAGCCTGTAACACAGGAACCCTCTGGGCCTGCTCCTTAGAACCTGATCCTAGACCAGCCTGTAACACAGGAACCCTCTGGGCCTGCTCCTTTAGACCTGATCCTAGATCAGCCTGTAACACACGGAACCCTCTGGGCCTGCTCCTTTAGACCTGATCCTAGATCAGCCTGTAACACAGGAACCCTCTGGGCCTGCTCCTTTAGACCTGATCCTAGATCAGCCTGTAACACAGGAACCCTCTGGGCCTGCTCCTTTAGACCTGATTCCTAGACCAGCTCTGTAACACAGGAACCTCTGGGCCTGCTCCTTTAGACTGATCCTAGATCAGCCTGTAACACAGGAACCCTCTGGGCCTGCTCCTTTAGACCTGATCCTAGATCAGCCTGTACACAGGAACCCTCTGGGCCTGCTCCTTTAGACCTGATCCTAGACCAGCTCTGTAACACAGGAACCCTCTGGGCCTGCTCCTTTAGACCCAGGAACCCTCTGGGCCTGCTCCTTTAGACCTGATCCTAGATCAGCCTGTAACACAGGAACCCTCTGGGCCTGCTCCTTTAGACCTGATCCTAGATCAGCCTGTAACACAGGAACCCTCTGGGCCTGCTCCTTTAGACCTGATCCTAGATCAGCCTGTAAACACAGGAACCCTCTGGGCCTGCTCCTTTAGACCTGATCCTAGATCAGCCTGTAGCACAGGAACCCTCTGGGCCTGCTCCTTTAGACCTGATCCTAGACCAGCCTGTAACACAGGAAACCCTCTGGGCCTGCTCCTTTAGACCTGAATCCTAGATCAGCCTGTAACCACAGGAACCCTCTGGGCCTGCTCCTTTAGACCTGATCCTAGATCAGCCTGTAACACAGGAACCCTCTGGGCCTGCTCCTTTAGACCTGATCCTAGATCAGCCTGGTAAACAGGAACCCTCTGGGCCTGCTCCTTTAAGACCTGATCTAGACCAGCTCTGTAACACAGGAACCCATCTGGGCCATGGCTCCTTTAGACCTGATCCTAGATCAGCCTGTAACACAGGAACCCTCTGGGCCTGCTCCTTTAGACCTGATCCTAGATCAGCCTGTAACACAGGAACCCTCTGGGCCTGCTCTTTAGGACCTGATCCTAGACCAGCCTCTGTAACACAGGAACCCTCTGGGCCTGCTCCTTTAGACCTGATCCTAGATCAGCCTGTAACACAGGAACCCTCTGGGCCTGCTCCTTTAGACCTGATCCTAGATCAGCCTGTAACACAGGAACCCTCTGGGCCTGCTCCTTTAGACCTGATCCTAGATCAGCCTGTAACACAGGAACCCTCTGGGCCTGCTCCTTTAGACCTGATCCTAGATCAGCCTGTAACACAGGAACCCTCTGGGCCTGCTCCTTTAGACCTGATCCTAGATCAGCCTGTAACACAGGAACCCTCTGGGCCTGCTCTTTAGACCTGATCCTAGATCAGCCTGTAACACAGGAACCCTCTGGGCCTGCTCCTTTAGACCTGATCCTAGACCAGCCTGTAACACAGGAACCCTCTGGGCCTGCTCCTTTAGACCTGATCCTAGAAACGCTATATTCACCAGTTTTTCCCATTGGTGTTTTTTCATCAGAAATGATTGCTTATCGTTACCTTCATGTGTGTGTAAAATATGACTGTTTTCAGATTTTTAATTCAAAGATTTTAATGTCAATTCCGATCTTTATGCAAGACACTATATCTCGATTGTTTATCTGGATTGGAATGCCCCTATTCTGTATATTTGACTGTGATGTGGTGTCTCAGCTATCTTCAGATGAATGCACTTACTCTAAGTCGCACTGGATGAGAGCATCTGCTAAATGAATAAAATGTAAATTGTAAAAAATTAAATTGTAAAATGTAAAATACAGATTTCATATTACTATATTGATTATTATTTTTTATAAATAAATATTGATGCCCCAAATGTATCATTTGAACATTTCTTTATTTTAAAAATAGTTATTTGTTACATTTGACTGGTGTAAAACCTAGCAGTACTACTTATTTCTCTGAGAGTGAGGCAGATATATATTTAAGATGTTCAAACAGGAGAAAAATAAAATATTGGAGGATGAGTTTTTGTCTTTCAAACAGAGAGATGTTCTGTATAATACAGTAAATATTAGTCTATACAGGGTTGGGGACGGATGTTCTGTATAATACAGTAAATATTAGTCTATGCAGGGTTGGGGACGGATGTTCTGTATAATACAGTAAATATTAGTCTATGTAGGGTTGGGGACGGATGTTCTGTATAATACAGTAAATATTAGTCTATGCAGGGTTGGGGACGGATGTTCTGTATAATACAGTAAATATTAGTCTATGCAGGGTTGGGGACGGATGTTCTGTATAATACAGTAAATATTAGTCTATACAGGGTTGGGGACGGATGTTCTGTATAATAAAGTAAATATTAGTCTATACAGGGTTGGGGACGGATGTTCTGTATAATACAGTAGATATTAGTCTATACAGGGTTGGGGACGGATGTTCTGTATAATACAGTAGATATTAGTCTATACAGGGTTGGGGACGGATGTTCTGTATAATACAGTAAATATTAGTCTATGCAGGGTTGGGGACGGATGTTCTGTATAATACAGTAAATATTAGTCTATACAGGGTTGGGGACGGATGTTCTGTATAATACAGTAAATATGCCTCTATGTGGGGTTGGGGACTGATGTTCTGTATAATACAGTAGATATTAGTCCATACAGGGTTGGGGACGGAGGTTGTGGGTAACGTAACTGATTACAGTTACAGTTTTTTGTAACCAGATGACATGTAATCAGTTACTCCCCAACCCTGCCTCTGGCCTCCTCCATTCATCATGTTACTCCCCAACCCTGCCTCTGTCCTCCTCCATTCATCATGTTACTCCCCAACCCTGCCTCTGTCCTCCTCCATTCATCATGTTACTCCCCAACCCTGCCTCTGGCCTCCTCCATTCATCAGGGTCATTCATTTTATGTCACCTGACATCTTTCTGGTTGTAGTAATACCCATCACTTACATTTACGTCATTTAGCAGACGCTCTTATCCAGAGCGACTTACAGTTAGTGAGTATATACATTTTTATACTGGAATCGAACCCACAACCCTGGCGTTGCAAATGCCATGCTCTACCAACTGAGCTACATCCCTGCCGGCCATTCCCTCCCCCTACCCTGGACGACGCTGGGCCAATTATGCGCCGCCCCATGGGTCTCCCGGTCGCGGCCGGCTACGACAGAGCCTGGATTCGAACCAGGATCTCTAGTGGCACAGCTAGCACTGCGATGCAGCGCCTTAGACCACTGCGCCACTCGGGAGTACACGTTCTAGTGGCTACTCCATTTTTCCATTCCTCTTACAGTCTCCACAGAAGGCGTTACAGAGATTGATAGTAGACATGGGTTTACATGAATATCCCATCTTCCCTTTGTGAGTAGTTTAAAAATCTACCCCCCGTCCCCTGCGGGGCTGAAACAGAGATAGAGGCAGCCATGGAAACCTCCTGTTATTTACCTGCGGGGCTGAGACAGAGATAGAGGCAGCCATGGAAACCTCCTGTTATTTACCTGAAGGGCTGAGACAGAGATAGAGGCAGCCATGGAAACCTCCTGTTATTTACCTGCAGGGCTGAGACAGAGATAGAGGCAGCCATGGAAACCTCCTGTTATTACCTGCAGGGCTGAGACAGAGATAGAGGCAGCCATGGAAACCTCCTGTTATTTACCTGCAGGGCTGAGACAGAGATAGAGGCAGCCATGGAAACCTCCTGTTATTTACCTGCAGGGCTGAGACAGAGATAGAGGCAGCCATGGAAACCTCCTGTTATTTACCTGCAGGGCTGAGACAGAGATAGAGGCAGCCATGGAAACCTCCTGTTATTTACCTGCAGGGCTGAGACAGAGATAGAGGACAGGAACGTCAGCAGGGCCAGAGGGCTACATGTCTTCCAAATAGGGTGCAAAATAAATCCACTCCATTGGACTGTTTTCCTTCTCTTTTTTGTATATGTATTTTTTTTTATTAACACTCTGCCGACCCTCTGGGCTGTTGAACCACTCCTGAGTCCTGGCATTATCTTTGTAATCATCGGCAGAGCTCTCGAAAGCCTCTCTCTCTCTCTCTCTCTCTCTCTCTCTCTCTCTCTCAGCTTTCCTCTCTCTCTCTCTCTCTCTCTCTCTCTCTCTCTCTCTCTCTCTCTCAGCTTTCTCTCTCTCTCTCTGCCTAGCCTGCATTGTGATCTTTATTCATCTCCCGGCCATGTTGCGAAAGCCGCTCTGCTGCCAAAAATCACACAAACAAAAGGTGCACCTGGGCAGCTTTGGCTTTTTTTTTTACCCTGGGGAAGAAGTTTAGTTTTCTTTATCAAATCCAGGTCACACCTGCTCAGGATGCCTGAGGCACTCCATTGTTAGAGGTAGGAGGGAGGACTCACATCTGAAATGGAAGGTGTTCCACACTACCCCCCCTGCTGCACCCCTCACCACACCCTAACCACACCCACAACCCTCCACCTCATAACCGTTTTCTGTTTGTGGTGGGTGGGAGTTGGTGGGAGTATTTGGGCTTGTCAGATGTAGAGTTGCTCCATCAAACTGAAACACAGCCCATGATACCAGAGGTATGGTTTGGTTATAATGGTTATAATTGAAGAAATCAACCTTTTGAGTTTTTAGAGCTGTGAGGACAACTGTACTTACTGTACATTCACTCCTGGCAGCGTGCATTTCATCAAAAATAACTCTGACGAAAAATAGAACAACCTATTTTTCCTGATGTAAACTAATGACTATGAGACAATATGCCCTGAAGAAAATGATAACTATAGGACAATTACTTTTCATATTTGTTGACTGATGCCAGCCAGGACACTTCAATCACTTGTCTCTCTTTTGAACTGATGCCAGCCAGGACACTTCAATCACTTGTCTCTCTTTTGAACTGATGCCAGCCAGGACACTTCAATCACTCTTCTCTCTTTTGAACTGATGCCAGCCAGGACACTTCAATCACTTGTCTCTCTTTTGAACTGATGCCAGCCAGGACACTTCAATCACTCTTCTTTCTTTTGAACTGATGCCAGCCAGGACACTTCAATCACTTGTCTCTCTTTTGAACTGATGCCAGCAAGGACACTTCAATCACTTTTCTCTATTTTGAACTGATGCCAGCCAGGACACTTCAATCACTCGTCTCTCTTTTTAACTGATGCCAGCCATCTCATCTCTCTTTTGAACTGATGCCAGCCAGGACACTTCAATCACTCTTCTCTCTTTTGAACTCATGCCAGCCATGACACTTCAATTAGACATATTATTGTCTTTGATAAAGTAATCTTTCATAGAGGCCATTTTTGGTCTGATCACATCAGAAGCTCTATTTTGCCATGTGTGTTATTAATCTCCTCTGGTGTTGCCACGCTCACTGTGTGCTAACCCTAACCCATATCTCACGGTGCGCTAACCCTAACCCATATCTCACGGTGCGCTAACCCTAACCCATATCTCACGGTGTGCTAACCCTAACCCATATCTCACGGTGTGCTAACCTAACCCATATCGCACGGTGTGCTAACCTAACCCATATCGCACGGTGTGCTAACCATAACCCAAATCTCAGTGTGCTAACCTTAACCCAAATCTCACGGTGCGCTAACCCTAACCCAAATCTCACTGTGTGCTAACCCTAACCCAAATCTCACGGTGTGATAACCCTAACCCTAATCTCACAATGTGCTAACCCTAACCCAAATCTCACGGTGCGCTAACCCTAGCTCAAATCTCACAGTGTGCTAACCATAACCCAAATCTCAGTGTGCTAACCCTAACCCAAATCTCACGGTGTGCTAACCCTAACCCAAATCTCACAGTGCATAACCCTAATCCAAATCTCACTGTGCGCTAACCGTAACCCAAATCTCACTGTGTGCTAACCCTAACCCAAATCTCACGGTGCGCTAACCCTAACCCATATCTCACGGTGTGCTAACCCTAACCCATATCTCACGGTGTGCTAACCCTAACCCATATCTCACGGTGTGCTAACCTAACCCATATCTCACGGTGTGCTAACCCTAACCCATATCTCACGGTGTGCTAACCTAACCCATATCGCACGGTGTGCTAACCATAACCCAAATCTCAGTGTGCTAACCTTAACCCAAATCTCATGGTGCGCTAACCTTAACCCAAATCTCACGGTGTGCTAACCCTAACCCAAATCTCACGGTGTGCTAACCCTAACCCAAATCTCACAATGTGCTAACCCTAACCCAAATCTCATGGTGCGCTAACCCTAGCTCAAATCTCACGGTGTACTAACCCTAACCCAAATCTCACAGTGTGATAACCCTAACCCAAATCTCACAGTGTGATAACCCTAACCCAAATATTTTCTTATCTGGTGTTTCTCATCCTACAGTACAAGTAGTGATGAAGTCAATCTCTCCTCCACTTTGAGCCAGGATATTATTAATGTTAGCTCTCTGTGTACATTTAAGGGCCAGCCGTGCTGCCCTGTTCTGAGACAATTGTAATTTTCCTAATTCCCTCTTTGTGGCACCTGACCACACGACTGAACAGTAGTCCAGGTGCGACAAAACTAGGGCCTGTAGGACCTGCCTTGTTGATAGTGATGTTAAGAAGGTAGAGCAGCGCTTTATTATGGGCAGACTTCTCCCCATCTTAGCTAATGTTGTATCAATATGTTTTGACCATGACAGTTTACAATCCAGGGTTACTCCAAGCAGTTTAGTCTCCTCAACTTGCTCAATTTCCACATTATTCATTAGAATATTTAGTTGAGGTTTAGTGAATGATTTGTTCCAAATGCAATGCTTTTAATTTTTGAAATATTTAGGACTAACGTATTCCTTGCCACCCATTCTGAAACTGACTGCAGCTCTTTGTTAAGTGGCTGGCATTGCCTAGTTGACAAGGCTGAATGTGCACATGATGGAAGTTAAAGGTAAATATTTTTTATGGAAAAATGCATTGACTTTTTTATTTATTTTTATTTCACCTTTATTTAACCAGGTAAGCCAGTTGAGAACAGGTTCTCATTTACAACTGCGACCTGGCCAAGACAAAGCAAAGTAGTGCAACAAAAACAACACAGAGTTACATATGGGGTAAAAAAAACATAAAGTCAGAAATACAACAGAAAATATATATACAGTGTGTGCAAATGTAGCAAGTTATGGAGGTAAGGCAATAAATAGGCTATAGTGCAGAATAATTACAATAGTATTAACACTGGAATGCTAGATGTGCAAGAGATTATGTGCAAATAGAGATACTGGGGTGCAAAAGAGCAAATTAAATAACAATATAGGGATGAGGTAGTTGGGTGGGCTAATTTCAGATGGGCTGTGTACAGGTGCAGTGATCGGTAAGGTGCTCTGACAACTGATGCTTAAAGTTATTGAGGGAGATAAGAGTCTCCAGCTTCAGAGATGTTTGCAATTCGTTCCAGTCATTGGCAGCAGAGAACTGGAAGGAATGGCGGCCAAAGGAGGTGTTGGCTTTGGGGATGACCAGTGAGATATACCTGCTGGAGCGCAGACTACGGGTGGGTGCTGCTATGGTGACCAATGAGCTAAGATAAGGCGGGGATTTGCCTAGCAGTGATTTATAGATGGCCTGGAGCCAGTGGGTTTGACGACGAACATGTAGTGAGGACCAGCCAACAAGAGCGTACAGGTCACAGTGGTGGGTAGTGTATGGGGCTTTGGAGACAAAACGGATGGCACTGTGATAGACTACATCCAATTTGCTGAGTAGAGTGTTGGAGGCTATTTTATAAATGACATCGCCGAAGTCAAGGATCGGTAGGATAGACTATTATGTGACTAAAAGAGTTTTAGTCGACTGATACAAAATAACGAAGGATGACATGACTAAAATGTGAGTAAGACTAAAAGGTATTTTAAGACTAAAATTAAGAACAAAACGAAATATTAAATAGCTGCCAAAGTTAACACTGACTCCTGGCCCACTGTCCCAGGCAACAAAGGTATCGGTATAACAGAATAGACCACACCACAATACACCACACTACACCACACTACACCACACCACACTAAACTACACTGCACCACACTACACTACACTACACTACACCACACTACACTAAACTACACTGCACCACACTACACTACACTACACTACACCACACTACACTACACCACACTACACCACACTACACCACACCACACTAAACTACACTGCACCACACTACACCACAATACACTAAACCACACCACAATACACCACACTACACCACACTACACCACACCACAATACACCACACTACACCACACTACACCACACTACACCACACTACACCACACCACACTAAACTACACTACACCACACCACACTAAACTACACTACACCACACTACAATACACCACATTACACTACGCTATGCTACACACCACCACACCACACTACACTACACTACACTACACCACACCACACTACACCACACTACACCACACTACACTACACCACACTACACCACACTACACCACACGACACCACACTACACACACTACACTACACTCGACTACACCACACCACACTACACTACACTATACTACACTACACTACACCACAATACACCACACTACACTACACTACACTCGACTACACCACACCACACCACACCCCACTGCACTAAACCACACCACACTACACCACACCACACTACACCACACTACACTACACTACACTACACTATACTACACCACACTACACTACACCACAATACACCACACTACACTACACTACACTCGACTAAACCACACCACACTACACCACACCACACTACACCCACACCACACTACACTACACTACACTACACTCGACTACACTACACTACACTACAACACAATACACCACACTACACTACACTACACTCGACTAAACCACACCACACTACACCACACCACACTACACCACACTACACTACACCACACTACACTACACTCGACTACACCACACGACACCACACACACACCACACTGCACTTAAACCACACCACACTACACCACACTACACCACACCACACCACAACTACAACTACACCACACTACCCTCCTGAGTGGCGCAGTGGTCTAAGGCACTGCATCGCAGTTGTTAGCTGTGCCACTAGAGATCCTGGTTCGAATCCAGGCTCTGTCGCAGCCGGCCGCGACCGGGAGACTCATGGGGCGGCGCACAATTGGCCCAGGGTAGGGGAGGGAATGGCCGGCAGGGGATGTAGCTCAGTTGATAGAGCATGGCGTTTGCAACGCCAGGGTTGTAGGTTCGATTCCCACGGGGGGCCAGTATAAAAAATAAACAAACAAAAAAAATATGTATTCACTAACTGTAAGTCGCTCTGGATAAGAGCGTCTGCTAAATGACGTAAATGTACACTACACCACACTACACTACTCTAGAATACACCACACTGCCCTAGCTTAACCTACACTACCCTTGTGGAACCCAATAATATAGGAAAGTTAGACCACACAGAGACACAGATGTTTAATACTCATAATTCAGATTAGGTTAAGACTCGGAGCAGTCTTCAATTTAACGATATTTACTTTTTTTTACATGAATGTGTCTGTTGGAGGTTCTGTCTGTCACTCCCCAACCCTTTCAGGCCAGTCAGTTCTGTCTGTCACTCCCCAACCCTTTCAGGCAGTCAGTTCTGTCTGTCACTCCCCAACCCATTCAGGCCAGTCAGTTCTGTCTGTCACTCCCCAACCCTTTCAGGCCAGTCAGTTCTCTCTGTCACTCCCCAACCCTTTCAGCCAGTCAGTTCTGTCTGTCACTCCCCAACCCATTCAGGCCAGTCAGTTCTGTCTGTCACTCCCCAACCCTTTCAGTCATTGGCAGCAGAGAACTGGAAGGAATGGCGGCCAAAGGAGGTGTTGGCTTTGGGGATGACCAGTGAGATATACCTGCTGGAGCGCAGACTACGGGTGGGTGCTGCTATGGTGACCAATGAGCTAAGATAAGGCGGGGATTTGCCTAGCAGTGATTTATAGATGGCCTGGAGCCAGTGGGTTTGACGACGAACATGTAGTGAGGACCAGCCAACAAGAGCGTACAGGTCACAGTGGTGGGTAGTGTATGGGGCTTTGGAGACAAAACGGATGGCACTGTGATAGACTACATCCAATTTGCTGAGTAGAGTGTTGGAGGCTATTTTATAAATGACATCGCCGAAGTCAAGGATCGGTAGGATAGACTATTATGTGACTAAAAGAGTTTTAGTCGACTGATACAAAATAACGAAGGATGACATGACTAAAATGTGAGTAAGACTAAAAGGTATTTTAAGACTAAAATTAAGAACAAAACGAAATATTAAATAGCTGCCAAAGTTAACACTGACTCCTGGCCCACTGTCCCAGGCAACAAAGGTATCGGTATAACAGAATAGACCACACCACAATACACCACACTACACCACACTACACCAACACCACACTAAACTACACTGCACCACACTACAACTACACTACCACTACACCACACTGACACTAAACTACACTGCACCACACTACAACTACAACAACACTACACCACACTACAACTACACCACACTACACCACACTACACCACACCACACTAAACTAACACTGCAACCACACTACACCAACAATACACTAAACCACACCACAATACACCACACTACACCACACGACACCACACACACAACACTCACACCACACTACACCACACTACACCACACTACACCAAACTACACCTACACCACACACACTAAACTACACTACACCACACACACCAAACACTACACTACACACACACATACACCACATACACTACGCTATGCTACCACACCACACACACCACACTACACACACTACAATACACCACACACACACACACACCACAAACCACACACATACACTACACACACACTCGACTACACCACCACACTACACTACACTAACTACACTACACTACACCACAATACACCACACACACTACACTACATCGAACTACACCACACACAAACCCCACGCATAACAACACCACACACACACCACCACACACACACACCACACACACAACACACTGACACTAACACACACACCACCAAATACCACCACAAAAACCACACTACACACACTACACTCACCACACTACACTACACTACACTCGACTAAACCACACCACACTACACCACACCCACACTACACCACACCACACTACACTACACTACACTACACTACACTACACTACACTACACCACAATACACCACACTACACTACACTACACTCGACTAAACCACACCACACTACACCACACCACACTACACCACACTACACTACACCACACTACACTACACTCGACTACACCACACTACACCACACCACACCACACTGCACTAAACCACACCACACTACACCACACTACACCACACCACACCACACTACACTACACCACACTACCCTCCTGAGTGGCGCAGTGGTCTAAGGCACTGCATCGCAGTGTTAGCTGTGCCACTAGAGATCCTGGTTCGAATCCAGGCTCTGTCGCAGCCGGCCGCGACCGGGAGACTCATGGGGCGGCGCACAATTGGCCCAGGGTAGGGGAGGGAATGGCCGGCAGGGGATGTAGCTCAGTTGATAGAGCATGGCGTTTGCAACGCCAGGGTTGTAGGTTCGATTCCCACGGGGGGCCAGTATAAAAAATAAACAAACAAAAAAAATATGTATTCACTAACTGTAAGTCGCTCTGGATAAGAGCGTCTGCTAAATGACGTAAATGTACACTACACCACACTACACTACTCTAGAATACACCACACTGCCCTAGCTTAACCTACACTACCCTTGTGGAACCCAATAATATAGGAAAGTTAGACCACACAGAGACACAGATGTTTAATACTCATAATTCAGATTAGGTTAGGACTCGGAGCAGTCTTCAATTTAACGATATTTACTTTTTTTTACATGAATGTGTCTGTTGGAGGTTCTGTCTGTCACTCCCCAACCCTTTCAGGCCAGTCAGTTCTGTCTGTCACTCCCCAACCCTTTCAGCCAGTCAGTTCTCTCTGTCACTCCCCAACCCTTTCAGCCAGTCAGTTCTCTCTGTCACTCCCCAACCCTTTCAGGCCAGTCAGTTCTGTCTGTCACTCCCAACCCTTTCAGGCCAGTCAGTTCTGTCTGTCACTCCCCAACCCTTTCAGCCAGTCAGTTCTGTCTGTCACTCCCAACCCTTTCAGCCAGTCAGTTCTGTCTGTCACTCCCAACCCTTTCAGGCCAGTCAGTTCTGTCTGTCACTCCCCAACCCTTTCAGCCAGTCAGTTCTGTCTGTCACTCCCAACCCTTTCAGCCAGTCAGTTCTGTCTGTCACTCCCCAACCCTTTCAGCCAGTCAGTTCTGTCTGTCACTCCCCAACCCCAACCCTTTCAGCCAGTCAGTTCTGTCTGTCACTCCCCAACCCTTTCAGGCCAGTCAGTTCTGTCTGTCACTCCCCAAACCCTTTCAGCCAGTCAGTTCTGTCTGTCACTCCCCAACCCTTTCAGGCCAGTCAGTTCTGTCTGTCACTCCCCCAACCCTTTCAGCCAGTCAGTTCTGTCTGTCACTCCCCAACCCTTTCAGCCAGTCAGTTCTGTCTGTCACTCCCCCAACCCTTTCAGCCAGTCAGTTCTGTCTGTCACTCCCCAACCCTTTCAGCCAGTCAGTTCTGTCTGTCACTCCCCAACCCTTTCAGCCAGTCAGTTCTGTCTGTCACTCCCAACCCTTTCAGCCAGTCAGTTCTGTCTGTCACTCCCCAACCCCAACCCTTTCAGCCAGTCAGTTCTGTCTGTCACTCCCCAACCCTTTCAGGCCAGTCAGTTCTGTCTGTCACTCCCCAACCCTTTCAGCCAGTCAGTTCTGTCTGTCACTCCCCAACCCTTTCAGCCAGTCAGTTCTGTCTGTCACTCCCCAACCCTTTCAGCCAGTCAGTTCTGTCTGTCACTCCCCAACCCTTTCAACCAGTCAGTTCTGTCTGTCACTCCCCAACCCTTTCAGCCAGTCAGTTCTGTCTGTCACTCCCCAACCCTTTCAGGCCAGTCAGTTCTGTCTGTCACTCCCCAACCCTTTCAGCCAGTCAGTTCTGTCTGTCACTCCCCAACCCTTTCAGGCCAGTCAGTTCTGTCTGTCACTCCCCAACCCTTTCAGCCAGTCAGTTCTGTCTGTCACTCCCCAACCCTTTCAGGCCAGTCAGTTCTGTCTGTCACTCCCCAACCCTTTCAGCCAGTCAGTTCTGTCTGTCACTCCCCAACCCTTTCAGCCAGTCAGTTCTGTCTGTCACTCCCCAACCCTTTCAGGCCAGTCAGTTCTGTCTGTCACTCCCCAACCCTTTCAGCCAGTCAGTTCTGTCTGTCACTCCCCAACCCCAACCCTTTCAGCCAGTCAGTTCTGTCTGTCACTCCCCAACCCCAACCCTTTCAGGCCAGTCAGTCAATCAACCAGTTGCTCTTTGCTCTGTCCCTGTCCCTGCACAAAGGAAGTGTTTGTATTTTGTCAGTGGCCACAGATCCAGATTCAGATCCAGTGCTATATTGATGAGCCCCCTCATCCACCCCGCCGTCCTGCCGCATAGCGGCCGAGAGTTAATAAGGTGGTCAGTCATGCAGCCAATCAAGACAATCAAGTTTAACATTGAAATGAAAGAGGAATTCCCAGCCCTATTGCATTACAATCTGGGTGTCCCGCTGCCCAGTCCAATGGCGTTACACTTTGTGTGTGTGTGTGTGTGTGTGTGTGTGTGTGTGTGTGTGTGTGTGTGTGTGTGTGTGTGTGTGTGTGTGTGTGTGTGTGTGTGTGTGTGTGCGTTCGTTCGTTCGTTCGTTCCACTGGCCAGTCCTTTTATCTTTGCCATGGGCAGTAAAACAACAATAGGCAGTTGATTTCAGAGCGCCAGGCGGGCCAAGGAGGGAAAGAGGCCTGCAGGGCGATCAGATGACCTGGGCTCCATATTCCCTCCATAGTGCTCTAACTCTCACTAGAGACCTGGACTTGAGGTTGACATTTGGGACGCAGACCTTGACTTGAATGGTGTTTAGAGCTGTGGGGAGGTAGGTGGGGACACAGCCCGTCTCACCAGGTAGACACCACATATAAACCAGTCTCACCAGGTAGACACCATATATCAACCAGTCCCACCAGGTAGACACCATATATCAACCAGTCCCACCAGGTAGACACCATATATCAACCAGTCTCACCAGGTAGACACCATATATCAACCAGTCCCACCAGGTAGACACCACATATTAACCAGTCTCACCAGGTAGACACCATATATCAACCAGTCCCACCAGGTAGACACCATATATCAACCAGTCCCACCAGGTAGACACCATATATTAACCAGTCTCACCAGGTAGACACCACATATTAACCAGTCTCACCAGGTAGACACCATATATCAACCAGTCTCACCAGGTAGACACCATATATCAACCAGTCTCACCAGGTAGACACCATATATAAACCAGTCTCACCAGGTAGACACCATATATTAACCAGTCTCACCAGGTAGACACCATATATCAACCAGTCCCACCAGGTAGACACCATATATCAACCAGTCTCACCAGGTAGACACCATATATTAACCAGTCCCACCAGGTAGACACCATATATTAACCAGTCCCACCAGGTAGACACCATGTATCAACCAGTCTCACCAGGTAGACACCATATATTAACCAGTCTCACCAGGTAGACACCATATATCAACCAGTCCCACCAGGTAGACACCATATATCAACCAGTCCCACCAGGTAGACACCATATATCAACCAGTCCCACCAGGTAGACACCATATATAAACCAGTCCCACCAGATAGACACCATATATCAACCAGTCTCACCAGGTAGACACCATATATCAACCAGTCTCACCAGGTAGACACCATATATAAACCAGTCTCACCAGGTAGACACCATATATCAACCAGTCTCACCAGGTAGACACCATATATCAACCAGTCTCACCAGGTAGACACCATATATTAACCAGTCCCACCAGGTAGACACCATATATTAACCAGTCCCACCAGGTAGACACCATGTATCAACCAGTCTCACCAGGTAGACACCATATTTAACCAGTCTCACCAGGTAGACACCATATATCAACCAGTCCCACCAGGTATACACCATATATCAACCAGTCCCACCAGGTAGACACCATGTATCAACCAGTCCCACCAGGTAGACACCATGTATCAACCAGTCCCACCAGATAGACACCATATATTAACCAGTCCCACCAGGTAGACACCAAATATCAACCAGACAAAGAGCACTTTTTTATAAGAAGGATCTGTTGTCATGTATGAGAATATATATCCTCAGTCCGTTTTCATGGTGTGTGAACTTTACAGGCTTTGAACTGAAGGTGTTCGTTTATTTGACTTAGAGATTCACCGTTTAGGCCTAGAATCAGAGCGTGAAGAAAATCTGTCTGGATTTAAAAGAAAATTGAGATAGCTCAAAACATAATAAGATTGATTTACTAGTCTTTATATGTAAAACTTTTGTGAGTAACTAGAATATTAACTTGTTGTACTTCTTCTCACACTTTTCATCACTAGTAAGTAATAATATGCCATTTAGCAGACGCTTTTATATATTTTTTTGTCCCAGGGATCGAACCCACTACCTTGGTGTTACAAGCACCGTGCTCTACCAGCTGAGCTACAGAGGACCACAGTAGAAAGCCATAACATTTAATGGTGAAATATTATTCTTGGCTGATTACAAGAATGGATTTCATGGCTAGCCAAGTTTCAAGTTGTATTAGTTGTATGTACAGGATACACATGGTATACATCGGCCAAAGAAATGTTTACTTGCAGGTTCCTTCTGGACAACGCAACAACATTAAGAAATAATACAAGATAAGAATATGAACATAAAGTAAATGGCCTAATCAGTACACATCACAGCTGTGCCCACTCTCAGCCTGGACCACATCGCTCAGCCTGGCTCAAATCTCTCAGCCTGGCTCACATCTCTCAGCCTGGCTCACATCTCTCAGCCTGGACCACATCTCTCAGCCTGGCTCACATCTCTCAGCCTGGCTCACATCTCTCACCCTGGACCACATCTCTCAGCCTGGACCACATCTCTCAGCCTGGCTCACATCTCTCAGCCTGGCTCACATCTCTCAGCCTGGACCACATCTCTCAGCCTGGACCACATCTCTCAGCCTGGACCACATCTCTCAGCCTGGACCACATCTCTCAGCCTGGACCACATCTCTCAGCCTGGACCACATCTTTCAGCCTGGACCACATCTCTCAGCCTGGACCACATCTTTCAGCCTGGACCACATCTCTCAGCCTGGACCACATCTCTCAGCCTGGACCACATCTTTCAGCTTGGACCACATCTCTCAGCCTGGACCACATCTTTCAGCCTGGACCACATCTCTCAGCCTGGACCACATCTCTCAGCCTGGCTCACATCTCTCAGCCTGGACCACATCTGTTGGAGAGAAAGAGAAGATGAAGAAGAGTACAGAAAGTGATATTTCATTGTTTTCAGTAGAATGTGATCTCCCCACGGTCCAGGCACAGTTAGCCAAAGCTTCATCTCCAAGTCCCAGCTGTCATTAATGGCCTGCATGGAGGTATTTCCCCCAAATTAAAGTGCAATAAATGTACACTTTAAGCTACTGGAATGACAAACACTGAGGCCCCCTGGGAAGCATATCTGGATGGATGTCAGCTGAACGATTCTTTGTTCTCAAGGAAATCAAATCCCATGCAATCTGGCAGCCCCCTGTCCCAGCATCCCACTGGGAACAAACTGGTTCAATCAACGTTGTTTCAACGTAATTTGTCAATGTATCGTGACGTGGAATATACTTGGAAAATACATTGCATTTGAAAAAAAGTAATCAACTGTTGTGTTGACGGTGAAATTACAACCACAGGATTATGTCATCATGGTAACCAAATTTCTACATAGACAAACCTTTTATAAAATATGTTGAATTTGTACCATTAGAACACCATCAGATCTTCAACGTTATAAAAACTATAGTCTGGGCAGCCCCTCCTACTGGAGAATCTCCCGTCCAGGGTTTTAACCAATCCCAGCCCTGCTTAGCCAGGATATTAGTCACTGACTACTACCAATGTGCTATCATGACAATGATTGTTGAGAGAACTCCACTTAAAAAACGAAAATAGATTCACTGTGGCTATCGAAGTCATTCTAAAGGGTAGGAAGTTAAAATTAACAGAGCAAATGAAATATGACCATACTTTATCACTCATATATCATCAATGATGCTATTTTAGGCCTGTGTGACATTTGCAATGTCATCAACAGCTACAGTTTCAATTCAACCCAGAATTCAACTAACAATAGACAATACAATAAACCAAGTCAAATGTTATGATATTTAGGGCTCGATTCAATCTGTATCGCCTGAAGCATTGCAGATTTCGCGATTGAACATTTTAAAGTCATTTCCGATTGAGCCGACATACTGTATGCAGCGTTTACCGTGAACGCAGACCCCTCTACCACGGCAACATAGCCTTTACATTTCAATCACGCTGAACTTCAGCGATACAGATTGAATCGAGCCATTTTATGATATCGACAGTTTTTAGGAGATGTATCTTCCGCTTGGATAGTTCCATCGGTGCCACTGACTTAGTCTGGCTTTAATTCCAGTTTGTCTACAAATTAATAATTTATATTTACATCTCCATCTCAACCAAACATCAACGTTAAAGAATAGGACTAAATCAAATCAAAGTTTATTTAAAGTGCATTTAAAGTTTGATTGGATTTAGTCCTATTTTTTAACTTTAAATAAAGTAATCAAATATCTACATTTAAAGGAGATGTATCTACTGCTTGGATAGTTCCATCTCAGCCACTGGCTTAATCCTATTCTTTAACTTGTATTTTTGGTTGAAGTGGAGACGTGAATCCAAACATATCAATTATTAATTTGTAGACAAACTGGAATTAAAGCCAAACTAAGCCAGTGGTTCAGATGGAACTATCCAAGCAGAAGGTAAATCTCCTTCAAATGTTGATATTTGATTGCGTTGACAACCAAACACAATTCAATATCACTTTTGAAATACGATTGTGCGACAATCTAACGACAAGTAAAAAAAAAAAAAAAAAATGATATGTTGTATTCACGTCTCCAACTCAACCAGAAAAATCCAAGTTAAAGAATGTGATTAAGCCAGTGGCTGAGATGGAACTATCCAAGCAGTAGATACATATCCTTTAAATGTTGATATTTGGTACTTTTGTAATACAGTAAATAGACTAAAGTCAAGGGTATTTTACAAACTAATGTAACATTAAACCTTAAAATGAGTAACTCATCCATGGCCACATTTTGAGGTGACTGTAACTATACGTGTCTTCTTATGTAATCCTATAATGTGTGCATGTTCAATATAGAATGCATAGGTTGTCACAGGTCTATTCACAATTCCTGTACTAATCTGTCAGAATCTCAAACAGCACTGATCACTGGCACCATGTACTTTAATGTAATCTCAACTAGATGAAGACCAGTGATAACACATTCATCTGTTATATAAATAAACAACATATCTGACGTTGTATTCCCATTTGAACTTTGCTGTGCTTTTAATGGTTGAAAGAGCAAGTGATAGACATTGGGTGACAGCTAAACCAAAAATCAGACATTGTTGTCCCATTGGAATTTGATTGTGCTTTTAGATGGTTGAAAAGCATAGTGATAACCCATTGGAAATTGTGTCTTTTTGAGTGGGCAAATATAGGTTGTATTCTCAATGATCAACATCTCGACCAAATATTACCCAATTATCCATATAGAAATGACGTGGTGTGCCCAGTGGGATGCTAAAAAAAATATATGCGCACATGACTGTAAGTCGCTTTGGATAAAAGCGTCTGCTAAATGGCTTATTATTATTATTCATTTGTCCACTGGCTGAAATGGTATCCTGTTCTCTATAGTGCACTACAGACCTTATGGGGGCTGTACTGTATAGGGAATAGGGTGCCATTTGGGATTTACCCTCTGACTCCCTGGCAGGGCCGGTTCTACCCCTAAGCGAGATTTAGGAACCCCCCCCCCCCCCCGACTGAGTTCCCCAAAAATATACTGTATATATTAGGGTTGGGCGGGGTATATGATTAAATTGAAAATCGTGATATTTGACATTGACGATATATCGTGATTTGAAGAACTGTAACTCTATTTGAACTTTACAAATCAAAACTGTCCAGTTTTATCAGTTATGCCGTATCAATATATTGAAAATGAAGTCTACATTAATTAACTAAGCATAATTGTTTCACCATACTAAGATTATTTAATGAGAATGTGACTATAATATCGTAAATACAGTGGGGGGAAAAAGTATTTAGTCAGCCACCAATTGTGCAAGTTCTCCCACTTAAAAAGATGAGAGAGGCCTGTAATTTTCATCATAGGTACACGTCAACTATGACAGACAAATTGAGAATATTTTTTCCAGAAAATCACATTGAATTTTTAATGAATTTATTTTCAAATTATGGTGGAAAATAAGTATTTGGTCACCTACAAACAAGCAAGATTTCTGGCTCTCACAGACCTGTAACTTCTTCTTTAAGAGGCTCCTCTGTCCTCCACTCGTTACCTGTATTAATGGCACCTGTTTGAACTTGTTATCAGTATAAAAGACACCTGTCCACAACCTCAAACAGTCACACTCCAAACTCCACTATGGCCAAGACCAAAGAGCTGTCCAAGGACACCAGAAACAAAATTGTAGACCTGCACCAGGCTGGGAAGACTGAATCTGCAATAGGTAAGCAGCTTGGTTTGAAGAAATCAACTGTGGGAGCAATTATTAGGAAATGTAAGACATACAAGACCACTGATAATCTCCCTCGATCTGGGGCTCCACGCAAGATCTCACCCCGTGGGGTCAAAATAATCACAAGAACGGTGAGCAAAAATCCCAGAACCACACGGGGGGACCTAGTGAATGACCTGCAGAGAGCTGGGACCAAAGTAACAAAGCCTACCATCAGTAACACACTACGCCGCCAGGGACTCAAATCCTGCAGTGCCAGACGTGTCCCCCTGCTTAAGCCAGTACATGTCCAAGCCCATCTGAAGAGTGCATTTGGATGATCCAGAAGAGGATTGGGAGAATGTCATATGGTCAGATGAAACCAAAATAGAACTTTTTGGTAAAACCTCAACTCGTCGTGTTTGGAGGACAAAGAATGCTGAGTTGCATCCAAAGAACACCATACCTACTGAGCATGGGGGTGGAAACATCATGCTTTGGGGCTGTTTTTCTGCAAAGGGACCAGGACGACTGATCCGTGTAAAGGAAAGAATGAATGGGGCCATGTATCGTGAGATTTTGAGTGAAAACCTCCTTCCTTCAGCAAGGGCATTGAAGATGAAACGTGGCTGGGTCTTTCAGCATGACAATGATCCCAAACACACCGCCTGGGCAACGAAGGAGTGGCTTCATAAGAAGCATTTCAAGGTCCTGGAGTGGCCTAGCCAGTCTCCAGATCTCAACCCCATAGAAAATCTTTGGAGGGAGTTGAAAGTCCGTGTTGCCCAGCGACAGCCCCAAAACATCACTGCTCTAGAGGAGATCTGCATGGAGGAATGGGCCAAAATACCAGCAACAGTGTGTGAAAACCTTGTGAAGACTTACAGAAAACGTTTGACCTGTGTCATTGTCAACAAAGGGTATATAACAAAGTATTGAGAAACTTTTGTTATTGACCAAATACTTATTTTCCACCATAATTTGCAAATAAATTCATTAAAAATCCTACAATGTGATTTTCTGGATTTTCTTTCCTCATTTTGTCTGTCATAGTTGACGTGTACCTATGATGAAAATTACAGGCCTCTCTCATCTTTTTAAGTGGGAGAACTTGCACAATTGGTGGCTGACTAAATACATTTTTTCCCCACTGTATGTAGAAAAGGGCTGGAATTATTTAGTCATTAACGGCGCGAAACGATTATATCAGATGTCGTGATATTTGGAGTAGCATATTGTAAAAGAGGTCTCCCGAAATATCGCTCAACCCTAATATAAATATATATAAATATATATACAGTACCAGTCAAAAGTCTGGACACACCTACTCATTCAAGGGTTTTTCTTTATTTTTACTATTTTCTACATTGTAGAATAATAGTGAAGACATCAAAACTATGAAATAACACATATGGAATCATGTAGTAACCAAAAAAGTGTTAATAGCCACCCTTTGCCTTGATGACAGCTTTGCACACTCTTGGCATATATTCATATTTACAGTACCAGTCAAAAGTTTGGACACACCTACTCAGCCTGTGGCCCTAAGCGACTGCTTATCTGAACCTTCTGTAATGATTTCCTCCACTCCACAATGAACAGCTGCAGAAGAGACACCAGCTCAGATGCACTACATGACCAAAAGTATGTGGACACCTGCTCGTCAAATGTCTCATTCCAAAATCATGGGCCTTAATATGGAGTTGGTCCCCCTCCTTTGCTGCTGTAACAGCCTCCACTCTTCTGGGAAGGCTTTCCACTAGATGTTGGAACATTGCTGCGAGGACTTGCTTCCATTCAGCCACAAGAGCATTAGTGAGGTCGGGCACTGATGTTGGGCGACTAGGCCTGGCTCGCAGTCGGCGTTCCAATTCATCCCAAAGGTGTTCGATGGGGTTGAGGTCAGGGCTCAGTGCAGGCCAGTCAAGTTCTTCCACACCGATCTCAACAAACCATTTCTGTATGGACCTCGCTTTGTGCACGGGGGAATTGTCATGCTGAAACAGCAAAGGACCTTCCCCAAACTGTTGCCACAAATTTGGAGGCACTGAATCGTCTAGAATGTTCACCATATTTTACAGTTAGCACTATGCATTCAGGCAGGTAGCGTTCTCCTGGCATCTGCCAAACCCAGATTCGTCCGTTGGACTGCCAGATGGTGATGTGTGATTCATCACTCCAGAGAATGTGTTTCCACTGCTCCAGAGTCCAATGGCGGCGAGCTTTACACCACTCCAGCCGACGCTTGGCATTGCGCATGGTGATCTTAGGCTTGTGTGCGGCTGCTCGGCAATGGAAACCCATTTCATGAAGCTCCCAACGAACAGTTATTGTGCTGACGTTGCTTCCTGAGGCAGTTTGGAACTCGGTAGTGAGTGTTGCAACAGAGGACAGACGATCTTTACACGCTTCAGCACTCGGCGATCCTGTTCTGTGAGCTTGTGTGGCCTACCACTTCGCGGCTGAGCCGTTGTTGCTCCTAGACGTTTCCACTTCACAATAACAACACTTACAGTTGACCGGAACAGCTCTAGCAGGACAGAAATATGACGAACTGACTTGTTGGAAAGGTGGCATCCTATGACGGTGCGACGTTGAAAGTCACTGAGCTTTTCAGTAAGGCCATTCTGTTTGTCTATGGAGATTGCATGGCTATGTGCTCGATATTAAACGGCTGAAATCCACTTATTTGAAGCCCACATACTGCTGTATATACAGTGCATGTGTCCTCTGGACCACTTTCACAGCAGATGAAGAAAAGGCATACACCACCTAATCTTCTCAATCCTCAAGTCTTCTCTGGCTTTTTCTAACTCCAGTTAAAGTCTTTCGTGGGATCTTCGACTTCATTGGGAACACATTCAGTTGTGGACTGACACCAGCGAAAACATTGAGCTATCATCTGGATTTGCTTCGATAAGCTTTGTACTATGTATCAAAGGAACGGTTCCATTATGTCAAAGCCGTCTGGGAGACAGGGATGTTATAAAGTATGATAGTTCTGTTCTGCACTCCTCTCTTCTTTGGTCTGTTCCGTTGATCTTCACAGCTCTCTCTCTCTCTCTGTCTTGGCTGCCAGAGGAGGTTTATAAGGAGAGAGATGATTACTGTTGTTGTCTTTAGGTATTAAGATTGTGTCATTGCTCCCCAGTAATACCCTGTCAACTCACTGAGAAGAGGAGGAGGACATCATGTCACAGCTATTCTGTCACTGCACTTCTCACTCTCACAGCTTTGCCAAGCTTTGCTCTGAACAGAGTGCCAGCCAGACAGTGTGCATCCCAAATGGCACCCTATTCCCTGTATACTGCACTACTTTTGAAGTACACTAAATAGGGAAAAGGGTGCCATTTGGGACGTACCGATAGCCCATGACAGTGAGATGTGTGGTCCCTACACTTCTCTCTACAGACCAGTGGGTTGATACAGTACATACTCCAGACCAGGGATGCTGCTGGGGTTGATACAGTACATACTCCAGACCAGGGATGCTGCTGGGGTTGATACAGTACATACTCCAGACCAGGGATGCTGCTGAGGTTGATACAGTACATACTCCAGACCAGGGATGCTGCTGGGGTTGATACAGTACATACTCCAGACCAGGGATGCTGCTGGGGTTGATACAGTACATACTCCAGACCTGGGATGCTGCTGAGGTTGATACAGTACATACTCCAGACCAGGGATGCTGCTGGGGTTGATACAGTACATACTCCAGACCTGGGATGCTGCTGAGGTTGATACAGTACATACTCCAGACCAGGGATGCTGCTGGGGTTGATACAGTACATACTCCAGACCAGGGATGCTGCTGAGGTTGATACAGTACATACTCCAGACCAGGGATGCTGCTGGGGTTGATACAGTACATACTCGAGACCAGGGATGCTGCTGGGGTTGATACAGTACATACTCCAGACCAGGGATGCTGCTGGGGTTGATACAGTACATACTCCAGACCAGGGATGCTGCTGGGGTTGATACAGTACATACTCCAGACCTGGGATGCTGCTGGGGTTGATACAGTACATACTCCAGACCTGGGATGCTGCTGAGGTTGATACAGTACATACTCCAGACCAGGGATGCTGCTGAGGTTGATACAGTACATACTCCAGACCTCGGATGCTGCTGGGGTTGATACAGTACATACTCCAGACCAGGGATGCTGCTGAGGTTGATACAGTACATACTCCAGACCAGGGATGCTGCTGGGGTTGATACAGTACATACTCCAGACCAGGGATGCTGCAGAGGTTGATACAGTACATACTCCAGACCAGGGATGCTGCTGGGGTTGATACAGTACATACTCCAGACCAGGGATGCTGCTGGGGTTGATACAGTACATACTCCAGACCAGGGATGCTGCTGGGGTTGATACAGTACATACTCCAGACCAGGGATGCTGCTGGGGTTGATACAGTACATACTCCAGACCAGGGATGCTGCTGGGGTTGATACAGTACATACTCCAGACCAGGGATGCTGCTGGGGTTGATACAGTACATACTCCAGACCAGGGATGCTGCTGGGGTTGATACAGTACATACTCCAGACCAGGGATGCTGCTGGGGTTGAGGTCATCCATCCTGGCTGCTATCAAATGTTATTTACATCCATTCCTTTCATCTGGAGCCACTTGATAGTCTTTAGAGTGCTTCAGAGCTGCACCTGCTTATCTGCCCCAGGCGGGCCGTTGGAGAGTGGACATCACGGGGTACCTCCCAAATGGTTCCCTAGTCCCTATATAGTGCACTAACTTATTGGGCTCTGGTCAAAAGTAGTGCAATATATAGGGAATAGGGATAAACCCATGTTGTTATTCCACTGACTCCCTCCCTCCCTCCCTCCCTCCCTCCCTCCCTCCCACAGCCATCATTTGTCAGGATGACACATGGCCCATCTGCTGGCTGCTCTTACGTGTATGGAACCATTTAACCTCTGTAGTTGAAGAGTACCGAGCGGCTCCTGCCTCAGTCTCTCACAGGAATGTACACCTGCCACGCTGGGGAGCAGCCTGTGTTTTCCTCTGTAGTTGAAGAGTACCGAGCAGCTCCTGGCTCCTGCCTCAGTCTCTCACAGGAACCTGCCACGCTCGGGAGCAGCCTTTCTTTGTCTTTTATGTGGAGACGAAGAAGTGAATGCTATTTAAATCAATCAAATCAAATTGTATTTGTTACATCGTTCGTAAACAACAGGTGTAGACTAACAGTGAAATGCTTACTTACGGGCCCTTCCCAACAATGCAGAGAGAAAAACATATACAAATGAATAACACAAGGAATAAATACATTATCAGTGACGATAACTCAGGGTACCAGTACCGAGTCGATGTGCAGGTGTACAAGGTAATTGAGGTACAGTGAGGGGAAAAAAGTATTTGATCCCCTGCTGATGTTATACGTTTGCCCACTGACAAAGACATGATCAGTCTATAATTTTAATGGTAGGTTTATTTGAACAGTGAGAGACAGAATAACGCATGTCAAAAATGTTCTAAATTGATTTGCATTTTAATGAGGGAAATAAGTATTTGACCCCTCTGCAAAACATGACTTAGTACTTGGTGGCAAAACCCTTGTTGGCAATCATAGAGGTCAGACGTTTCTTATAGTTGGCCACCAGGTTTGCACACATCTCAGGAGGGATTTTGTCCCACTCCTCTTTGCAGATCTTCTCCAAGTCATTAAGGTTTCGAGGCTGACGTTTGGCAACTTGAACCTTCAGCTCCCTCCACAGATTTTCTATGGGATTAAGGTCTGGAGACTGGCTAGGCTACTCCAGGACCTTAGTGTGCTTCTTCTTGAGCCACTCCTTTGTTGCCTGGGCCGTGTGTTTTGGGTCATTGTCATGCTGGAATACCCATCCACGACCCATTTTCAATGCCCTGGCTGAGGGAAGGAGGTTCTCACCCAAGATTTGACCCCGTCCATCGTCCCTTTGACGCGGTGAAGTTGTCCTGTCCCCTTAGCAGAAAAACACCCCCAAAGCATAATGTTTCCACCTCCACGTTTGACAGTGGGGATGGTGTTCTTGGGGTCATAGGCAGCATTCCTCCTCCTCCAAACACGCCAAGTTGAGTTGATGCCAAAGAGCTCGATTTTGGTCTCATCTGACCACAACACTTTCACCCAGTTCTCCTCTGAATCATTCAGATGTTCATTGGCAAACTTCAGACGGGCCTGTATATGTGCTTTCTTGAGCAGGGGGACCTTGCGGGCGCTGCAGGATTCAGTCCTTCACGGCGTAGTGTGTTACCAATTGTTTTCTTGGTGACTATAGTCCCAGCTGCCTTGAGATCATTGACAAGATCCTCCCGTGTAGTTCTGGGCTGATTCCTCACCATTCTCATGATCATTGCAACTCCACGAGGTGAGATCTTGCATGGAGCCCCAGGCCGAGGGAGATTGACAGTTATTTTGTGTTTCTTCCATTTGCGAATAATCGCACCAACTGTTGTCACCTTCTCACCAAGCTGCTTGGCGATGGTCTTGTAGCCCATTCCAGCCTTGTGTAGGTCTACAATCTTGTCCCTGACATCCTTGGAGAGCTCTTTGGTCTTGGAGAGTTTGGAATCTGATTGATTGATTGCTTCTGTGGACAGGTGTCTTTTATACAGGTAACAAACTGAGATTAGGAGCACTCCCTTTAAGAGTGTGCTCCTAATCTCAGCTCGTTACCTGTATAAAAGACACCTGGGAGCCAGAAATCTTTCTGATTGAGAGGGGATGAAATACTTATATCCCTCATTAAAATGCAAATCAATTTATAACATTTTTGACATGCGTTTTTCTGGATTTTTTTTGTTGTTATTCTGTTTCTCAATGTTCAAATAAACCTACCATTAAAATTATAGACTGATCATTTCTTTGTCAGTGGGCAAATGTACAAAATCAGCAGGGGATCAAATTTTTTTTCCCCTCACTGTAGATATGTACAAATAGGTAGGGATAAAGTGACTAGGCAACGGGATACATTTACGTCATTTAGCAGACGCTCTTATCCAGAGCGACTTACAGTTAGTGAATAATTTTTTTTTTTATACTGGCCCCCTGTGGGAATCGAACCCACAACCCTGGCATTACAAACGCCATGCTCTATCAACTGAGCTACATCCCTGCCGGCCATTCTCTCCCCTACCCTGGACGACGCTGGGCCAATTGTGCACCGCCCATGAGTGTCGTGGCCGGCTGCGACAGAACCTGGATTCGAACCAGGATCTCTAGTGGCACAGTTAGCACTGCGATGCGGCGCCTTAGACCACTGCGCCACTCAGGGATAGATAATAAACAGTAGCAGCAGCGTATGTGATGATGGATGGTGGAAGAAGCTGTTCGGGGTCCTGTTGGTTCCAGACTTGGCGCTCCGGAACCGCTTGCCGTGTGGCTGCAGAGAGAACAGTCTGTGACTTGGGTGGCTGGGGTCTTTGACAATTTTAGGGCCTTCATCTGACACCGCCTGGTATATAAATCCTGGATAGCAGGGAGCTCGGCCCCAGTGATGTACTGGGCTGTACGCATTACCCTCTGTAGTGCCTTGCGGTTGGATGACTAAGCAGTTGCCATACCAAGCGGTGATGCAGCCAGTCAAGATGCTCTCAATGGTGCAGCTGTAGAAGTTTTTGAGGATCTGAGGGCCCAGGCCAAATCTTTTCAGCCTCCTGAGGGGGAAGAGGCGTTGTCGTGCCCTCTTCACGACTGTGTTGATGTGTTTGAACCATGATAGGTCCTTAGTGATGTGGAGACCGAGGAACTTGAAGCTCTCGACCCGCTCCACTACAGCCCCGTAATCTGTGGATCTGTTGGGGCGGTATGCGAATTGGAGTGGGTCCAGGGTGTCTGAGATGATGGTGTTGATGTGAGCCATTGACCAGCCTTTCAAAGCACTTCATGGCTTCAGATGTGAGTGCTATGGGGCGATAGTCATTTAGACAACTTACCTTGGAGTTCTTGGGCACAGGGACCATGGTGGTCTGCTTGACACACGTAGGTATTACAGACTGGGTCAGGGAGAGGGTGAAAATGTCAGTGAAGACACTTGCCAGCTGGTCAGCGCATGTTCTGTGCATGCGTCCTGGTAATTTGTCTGGCCCTGCGGCCTTGTGAATGTCAACCTGTTTATTAGTCTTACTCACATCGGCTACGGAAAGCGTGATCACACGGTCGTCCGGAACTGCTGGTGCTCTCATGCGTGGTTCAGTGTTGCTTGCTTCGAATCGATTAACTCATTAATGAAGCCGGTGACTGATGTAAATTCTTCAATGCCATCGGCTGAATCCCGGAACATATTCCAGTCTGTGCTAACAGTCCTGTAGTTTAGCATCCGCTTCATCTGACTACTTCCGTATTGAGTTCATCACTGGTACTTCCTGTTTGAGTTTTTGCTTGTAAGCAGGCATCAGGAGGATAGAGTTATGGTCAGATTTGCCAAATGGAGGGTGAGGGAGAGCTTTGTATGTGTCTCTGTGTGTGGAGTAAAGGTCATCTAGAGTTTTTCGCCTCTAGTTGCACAGGTGACATGCTGGTAGAAATTAGGGAGGACGGATTTCAGTTTCCGTGCATTAAAATCACCGGCCACTAGGAGCGCTCTGGGTGAGTATTTTCTTGTTTGCTCGTGGCCTTATACAGCTCGTTGAGTGCATTTTTTTGTGCCGGCATCGGTTTGTAGTGGTAAATGGACAGCTACGAAAAAGATACACTCTTTCTGTAAATAGAATGGTCTACAGCTTATCATGAGGTATTTTAACTCAGACGAGCAGAACCTTGAGACTTCCTTAATATCAGAGATCGCTCACCAGCTGTAGTTAACAAAAAGACCCCTCCCCTGAGCTTCTCTGACGCTGCCGTTCCATCCTGCCGACGAAAAACCAGCTAGATTTATATTGTCCATGTCCTTGTTCAGCCACGACTCTGAGAATCATAGGATATTACACTTCTTTAGATCACGTTGACAGGATAGTCTCGAACGGAACTCATCCAGTTTATTCTCCAGTGATTGATATTACACTTCTTTAGATCACGTTGATAGGATAGTCTCGAACGGAACTCATCCAGTTTATTCTCCAGTGATTGCACGTTGGCCAATAGAACGGAGGGTGGAGGCGGTTTATCCACTCTCCGACGTAGTCTCATCAGGTATCCTGCACGCCGGCCTCTATAGCGCCGTCTCCTCCTCCTCTGAGTGTCGGGGATTTGGGCCTGGTCCGGGATAATCAACGTCTTTCGCCTCCGACTCATTGAAGTAGAAGTCTAAATCCAAATCAAGGTTAGCAATAGCTGTTCTGATGCCCAGAAGCTCTTTTTGGTCATAGGAAACGATGGTCGAAATATTATGTTAAAATAATTGGTCTGAAGCCCATAAAACAGCTGCTATCCCCTCCAGCTCTATTTCATCCGGATCTGCTGGTGCTCTGGTTCAGTGTTGCTTGCCTCGAAGCGAGCATAAAAGGCATTTAGCTCGTCTGGTAGGCTCACGTCACCGGGCAGCTGATCATTCTCCTTACCTTTTGAAGCGTTCTGAGGCAAGACAAAGTGTGACTGCCAGTCCTTCTTTGCACCAAGTTACTTGAGTGTTTATGTCTGGGGGGTTTTCGTGGAGAGGTGGTGAGCCTGGTACCAGAAAACAAATCCCCAATTGATATATGTCATCTTTGGAGCTAGATTTGAAAGTGTTGCTGGAGAGAGTAACTGAAATGAAACTCATAGTGGACCTGTATGAGTGATGACCTGGATAAAACTAACTGTTTAGTAAAAAACTCACTTTTAAAAGTTTTTATTCTGCTAACTCATACCCAAATAATGTTGTTGACTCGTCCTGTACTCATATGTGACCAAAGCATCAATTGGAGAAAACCCACTTCAAAAACCCACCTAAAAATGGTATCTCAAACAGGCCGTTTCAAAAACGCTTTCTATTTCCTCATAGAACCTGACGTCATGTTGGCTCATTGGCTCAGCTGGCCAATCAGCGGTCTACTTGCATTAATATTTTTCCGGACCGCTCTACGCCCACATCATTTTATTGTTGGGGTATGCCTGCATCATTCAAACACAGAAAAGCTGTTTTTTTAACATACTTAATTATCATTTGGAAGGAAAACTATTTAACTCATATTGTAACTAATTAAATTAATTATAGGTCACATTTCATAGAAATCTGGAAACACTGGACAGTTACTTTAAACTGAAGTCTGAATGGTCTGCTTTGTCACAAAACCCAGTCAGCCAAGGAGGGGAAAAAGTAAGCTACTTAATTGATATTGTGAAATGTAAACTGAAATGGACCACCATGTTGCTGGGAGGTTGGCAGATGCGTTGTGGAATCACACCAAGAGCAAAATACCACTAGTGTCAACAGACCCAGGCAGCTCCGCTGATTTCTCCCTTCATTTAGTCATTAGATGGTTCTCTCCCCTCAGGACATGACTCTTCATTAATCTCGAAACTTCGATATGTAGAGGATATTTTTTTTGTCCATTTCAGGTCCTAGTTATTTCCAGCTTGTTGCTATCAAAACAAAGCTACGTATTTGAGCAGGGTGGTTGTTAACATTTTGAAGTATGCAACCTGGGGAAATGTATGTCATGAAATTACTTTTGAGGGAGTCTTAAATCAAGTGTTTGCCCAACAGCAATGCTGGGCAGTGGGGAGGCCTGGTCGGTGGTCAGGTCAGGGTCAAGTGACCCGATCCAAGTCATTTTACATTACCTTTCTCCGTAAGGTATTTCTCAACGCACGATTGATGAGTCTCAACTAACTTTTTTAAATGTTCAGAAACAACTTGGAGGACTATAATCACTTGTGAAGAATGCTTTATCTGACTGAATTCTGTACCGAAGGATCATACTCAGCTTTCTGTATGAACCAGATAGTTGTGAATGTTTATAAAAGTTTGCCAGCTTTCTTATTGAGCCTGAAAAACAAACCTGCAGTGTGGTTGTGGAATAGCTTTTGAAAGCATGAGTGGGCAAGTGTAGGTTTTCTGGTCAAAGCTTCCGCCACTCGATCTGAGAAGTCGGCTTACGCTCACGCACTCTTAGGAACACATGGAGGACATTCTTTGGAATGGTCTTTGTTTTATCACCACACACTGGCCAGCTTGACTGTGTATTATTCCACCTGAGTAAATACTGAGCGCGATGTCTCCCACTTCAGGGCAGGGCAGAGAGAGGCACATGTCTCCCACTTAGGTCAGGGCAGAGAGAGGCACATGTCTTCCAGAGGCAGCTAAGTCTTTCTCTAAGCCCCTCTACTCTGGCTGCTTCCCAAATGGCACCCTGTTCCCTATATGGAGCACTACTTTTGACCAGAACCCATATAGGGAATAGGGTGCTATTTGGGATTCAGACCCTGCCTGTCTCCCTGTCCCCAGCCCAATAACACAGCCATTTCGAGAGCTTGGGGACTGTAAGGTTTTATCTGCAAAAAGATGATTCTGAGATAATTGGCTTTAAAGTTCCAAATCCTCATTGTGTGTGTCAGCAATTTTTATATTGTATTCTTTTGAACTTAACATGAATTGGGGGGTATTTAGAGTACTATATATGTAGAGAACATTGAACAGAACAATGATATGCCAATAACACAGCCACAGCAGCCCCAGCCCTCTGCCAACAGAGAGGAAGTCCAGGAAGGCATGTTTCATATCTGGTTAGACCAGAGCAGATGCTTACCACCAGCAGTGATTCATATCTGGTTAGACCAGAGCAGATGCTTACCACCAGCAGTGTTTCATATCTGGTTAGACCAGAGCAGATGCTTACCACCAGCAGTGATTCATATCTGGTTAGACCAGAGCAGATGCTTACCACCAGCAGTGATTCATATCTGGTTAGACCAGAGCAGATGCTTACCACCAGCAGTGATTCATATCTGGTTAGACCAGAGCAGATGCTTACCACCAGGAGTTTCATATGGAGTTGGGGAGCATCTTACCACCAGCAGTGATTCATATCTGGAGAGAACAGAGCAATGCTTACCACTAGCGTATTATATATGGGGGAGACATAGAGATGCTTACGCACAGGAGTGAGATATATGGGAGAGGGAAGCAAGAGCTCTCATAGGCATCGCGTTAAGACGTAGCGAGAGAGATAAGAGATATAGAGAGGCTCTCTCTCGAAAGAGAGGAAGGATATATATAGATAGCGGGAGCTAGAGGTATCGAAGAGTGAGATAACAGACGGGAGATAGAGAGATCCGAGATCGAGTGGCGCTATAGGGAGAGGGGTAGAGAAATAGAGAGAGAGATAGATAAGAGATCTATAAGAGACGATCGCGTCTAGCGACGAATAGAAGAGTCTGCGCCTGGGACGTCTGCTAACGATACCGTAGTTCTGGGACAAAGTACAAAATAGCACGACAGTGAAGATGAGTAGAGTACTTAGATGAATTAAGCGACACGCCGAGAGATTCTGCATAGTGTAAGTTCGAAGGAAGCATTCTAAAAAACGAGGTAGCAAGCACCAGATCGCCTGCAGATATGGAGAATGGAATCACTGCTCTAATCTAACTGGCTCTCTCTACTCTTACTCTATCCTATCTCTCTCGCTCTCTCCTCTGTACAAAATAGTCTCTACTCGACTATCTCTGTGGACATAGTCAAACATCGCAAATGATTAGAGTTCTCATGGGTTAAACTTCTCTTTTCTGATATTCTGGGGACGCCAGTCTCTGCTAGGTTACTTCTTGGTAAGATTAAAAAGGTGTACAAACACACTGCCAATAGGATGGAAAGAATCTGTCAGTGACCCTTGGCTGGATTACTAATTGGGGATGTTACCCGATACTAACAAAATAGCCTCACCAGGACGCTGAGCTCAGAACTGACACACAAACACTCGACAAACTAGACTTAGCAGTAAATTATCTCAATGGGGTTTTACAATGTTCTAGCTGTTCACGCATGTGTGTGGGGCGGCAGGTAGCTTAGTGGTTAAGAGCGTTGTGCCAGTAACCGAAAGGTCGCTGGTTCTAATCACCGAGCTGACTAGGTGAAAAATCTGTCGATGTGCCCTTGAGCAAGGCACTTAACCCTAATTGCTCCTGTAAGTCGCTCTGGGATAAGAGCGTCTGCTAACTGAAATGAAATATGTCTATTGACCATGTCGTTACACAAGAGGGTCCTTTCATTGGCCAATCAGTAGAAACAATTAAGAGAAATACCAATATAAGAAGGGACAGGGTATGGGGAACATTTAGCAGGGTATCTGCATGCGTTCCTAAAAAACGTTTTTCTTTTATCAACTCTGGAATATTTGCAGTAAAGGAGTTGTCACGAAAACGAGCTGATAAGTCTATTCGTTTTAATGATCTCCATAGCAAGGTGAAACAGAGCATTGAGAATGGGAACCCACCTCTGAAAATAATAGGTAACTTAATCACTGTACGTGGAGATGACAACTGCTATTGTAATACTGCCAAGATGTGTTTGTATATGGATTTTGAATGGCTTAGAATGGCTTTACAGTGGGCTAGATTAATATTATGTGTAGCTCAGTTGGTAGAGCATGGCGCTTGCAACGCCAGGGTTGTGGGTTCGATTCCCACGGGGGACCAATATGAAAAAAGTATGAAAATATATGAACTCTGGATAAGAGTGTCTGCTAAATATGTAAAATGTAGAAATGATCAGTATATGACAGGTAGGGGGGAAAGTCTTGAGCTTCTTGTTAACTCAACACTTTATTTTAGGCCTATCAGTGTGTTAACCTCAGTAATGCAGAAGTGTTTGCAATATATATTTTTAAAAATCAAATCAAATCAATCAAATCAAATTGCATTTGTCACATGCTTCATAAACGACAGGTGTAGACTAACTTACGGGTCCTTATCCAACAATGCAGATTTAAAGATAATTTTTTAAAATAGAATTAGTGACACGAGGAATAAATACACAGTGAATAACGAATAACAATAATGAGTAAAATGAATTTGGCTACATAAGGAATTACCAGTATGAGTTAGCGATGTGCAGGTGGTACAGGAATACCATGGCTATATACAGCAAGTACAGGTACATAACATGGCTATTTACAGGGAGTACCAGGTAATAACATGGCTATTTACAGGGAGTGTAGTACCCAGGTAATAAATGGCTTATACAGGGAAGTAACCAGGTAATAACATGGCAATAACAGGAAAGACAATAAAAAGTACCAGGTATACATGGCTATATACAGGGAGTAGCCAGGTAATAACATGGCTATACACAGGAAGTACCAGGTAATACCATGGCTATACACAGGAAGTACCAGGTATAACATGGCTAATACAGGGAGTACAGTAACATGGCTATATACAGGGAGTACCAGTACCGAGTGGATGTGCGGGGGTATGAAGTAATCGAGGGACTTATGTACATATATTTTAGGTAGGGGTAAAGTGACTACCCATCAAACCAAAATAGTTATGTGAATGTTCCCAGAACAGTCGTTAGGTCAGGGCAAATGTTCTAATAAGACAAAAACTGCCAAGTTGTGCTGATGATTATAGAATGTTTGCATAAAACCTTTATCTGATGTTGCAAAACGTTCCTAGAACACATTTAATCTGTTCTCAGAATGTTTAATTGCGGGAACAGTCTGGTAAGAACATTGTGGGGACATCACAAAATATATGTTTCCCACAACACAACAACTGTCCAGTTGTGTGGATGATTCTACAATGTTTCTTTTAGGGTGCAAAAAACATTCAACTGATGTTACAAGAATGTTCCCAGAACACATTTAGTCTGTTCTTTAATGGTTCTCAGAATGTTTCTTTAGGTTGTGGTAACATTGATAACAGATAGGTTCCCAAAAAACGCAATTGACTGTTGAACTTTAAGAAACGCACCCAATATAATTGTTACTTTGAGACGCTTGATATGTTCCCCCCTGTCTTATTTTTCATGATCTGAAAAGCAAAAGTGATCCTAGTAGGCCTCAAATATGAATTGCCGTTAAATCTGGAGAAAATATAATGGGGCTGTATTCCAATCTGCTTTAAGGAGCTACACATTTGCATTCGGAGAATGTTGTGGTAATATTAGTCAATACTTAAATATAACCTTTTCTAAATCTTCTTGAAATGTTCCGAGGACCTCCAAGACAAGGTAAAATGCATATTGTGTGAACATCAATGTAATATTATGTTGAACCTAAAACAAATATGCTATGAACATCATAAAAACAGACTTATTTGGAAATTGTGGAACATTATACAACATTGTGGGAATGTTCTGTGCAACTTTCGTGAATATCATAAGAATATTCTTGCAACATTAAGGGAATGTCCTGTGCAACCTAACTTAATCATTGTATGAATGTCATCACAACTGAGCATATTTTGTGTTTTGGGAACCTATCTCTTGTAATGTATCCACACTGTTCCCTCAACCTAATTAAATGTAATGGGAACCTTTAAAGAGCTCTGAAAGGCTGTTCTATCAAAATTCTTGCAACATCAAAGGAATGTTTGTGCATCCGGATACAAACATTATCTGAATGTCATCACAACTGGATAGTTTTAGTGTTTTGGGAACATGTCTCTTGTCATATCCCCACAATGCTCCCACAACCTAAAGAAACATTCTGGGAACCTTTAAATAAATACTACAGCCATTCTGAACTTGAGCACCGCACGCAACAAGAAGGTTGCCCCCATCCCTCCCACTAATTGGGCAACTTCTGCACATTTCTTTGTTGTCTAAGTGAGAGAAATGCTTGATGTATTTTGACTCTGTGTATTTTGAAAGATGAGACGTTGAGGATTGTAATAAATACTGCTTTGATGTCAGTCAAGCGAGCCAAACACCCGTGAGTCCAAAAATGTGCACTTCACATTTCCAAATCATAAAACCTCATGTCATATACAGTGTCAACGTTTATGATCATTATGTTTGATGTAGTTACAAGATGACATGGCCTCATACCCTGAATTGTTCTGAACAGAATGAGCCTGTGTTTGGTTATTGTGAAGAACATTCGCCGGGTCACACGCATCTGAATGCACTCATGAGTCCTTTCTATGGACACCAAAATGATGATCTGTTTCTCTGAGTTGCCTTGTTGAAAGTCTAACACTGTAAGATCTTATTTCATAACTTAGCTAGTCATGTCAGGCAATAGAACTGGCTTCAAATCATGCCCACCTGTAAACAACAACAGTAATTGTGTGATGGCGGGGATGCAGGGATGTGTTCCAAAGGAAACGACTACAAGTGTGCTCTAGTTCCTCAACGGCACAGCTAGGAGAAATCAAAAAAGTACCTTAGAGAAGATTCTTCTTTGAGTCATAAAAGTGCATTGAAATTGCTTAGGAACTGTGCACACTTTGGAGAGGTGTGTGGCCACTTGGAGACACCGGTTAGTCCTCTCACTCAAACCCGTGTAATTGTTTTGTCTAATGTTGCACCTACCCCACATTTTCCAGGAATATTCTTATCATGTTACTGAATGTATCCAGAGTATTTTCAGATTTTGTTATCAACAAATGCGTCAAAAAAGTACAGTAAATGTGAAATGCACATAAAATCAAGAGTGTAATGTTTGGATTCAGTCTTGTGTCAGGTGAACTGCTGTGTCCTCGCCTTTGGTCTAATCATTTCCCCCATAATCTCCAAACTGTTCCCTTTCAATTGCTACCATGGTTATGCATTTAATATTTGTTCTGTAAGAAACATTTCAATGTAGCCCTATCCGTATAGGCCAATTCCCACGAGTGTGAAAGGTTAAAGAAAATACGAAATGTGTTCTGGGAAAACATTACTGATACATGTTATTACCTGGAAACCTAACGAGAACCTTTGGGGAATTCTGTGGTGGTTGATATTTTTGTGAATGTTACGAGAACATTCCAAGGATATTTCATTTAAAACATAAAAAATTAAATTTAAAAAAAGAGTGTTTTTGGGATGTTATCATCCTAACGAGAACTTAACAGGAATCTGAGCTAATGTTCTGGGAATGTTCCCAGTTTTCTGGGTAGATAATAGAGAGTAGCAGCATCGTGTGTGGTGTGTGTGTGTGAGTGTGTGTGTGTGTGTGTGTGTGTGTGTGTGTTTATGTGTGTGTGTGTGTGTGTGTGTGTGTGTGAGTGAGTGTGTGTGTGTGTTTATGTGTGTGTGTGTGCAAGGACGGCTTGTTCAATAGGGCGATATGGGCGACGCACTGCCAAACGGGAAAAGGAAGGGATTTTTTTTCTAATCAATTATATCACGGCAACAGCAGTTATCAGTGTTCACGTCTGATCTGCCAGCCACTAAATGTCAAATCAGGCTAAAGTCGTGCTTCAAATGGCCCCGCCCGTTTTTGGGGCGATT
>LR778270.1:49632944-49682495 GCA_902810595.1 Coregonus sp. 'balchen'
ATCGACGGGGCTGTAGTGAAACAGGTTGAGACCTTGGTGTCCACATCACCAACAAACTATCATGGTCCAAGCACACCAAGACAGTCGTGAAGAGGGCACGACAAAGCCTATTCCCCCCAAGGAGACTGAAAAGATTTGGCATGGGTCCCCAGATCCTCAAAAAATTCAACAGCTGCACCATCGAGAGCATCCTGACTGGAGAAGCGCTGAGCCGCCTATTCAATCTCCGCCAAGGGGCTAGACCAGTGGCCGACTTCGCCATTGATTTCCGTACCACCGAGAGTGGGTGGAATACAGAGGCACTGGTCACCGCCTTCCACCAGGGTCTGTCTAACTCTATCAAGGATGAACTGGCCTCTCGGGAACTGGGAGAGGACCTTGAGTCCCTGATAACGCTGGCAATCAAGATCGACAACCGCATCCGAGAACGAGTGAGACAGCACCGCCTTGACACCACCCTAGTATCCCGGGTTCCCAGGTACCCCAAGCCCCCCGAGCCCAGCACTGAGGAGCCCATGCAGATGGGACGAACACAACAGGCGTACGCGTGAAGGCTGCTTTCTCTACTGAAGAGGTCTCGGCCATCTCCATTCTACATGCCCAGAACTGACAGGTGACGCCGGGGCTCGCCAGGACAGGGGGAGACCCTGACGAGCTGTGCAGTGACCCCCAGGCTACCCAGTCACCACCTGTCAATACCCGCGACCCTCCACTGGGAAAACCGTCAGCACCAAATTCAAGCCTTCGTGGACTCTGGGGAAGCGGGTAATTTCATAGATCAGGACCTCGCCAGAGAATTACAAATTCCCTGTGGGAAATGCCCCATCCTTCTGTAGATTCAAGCCCTCGATGGACACCCCATCGGCTCCAGCCAGGTGGAATATCAGACCAAACACATTCAACTGCAGGTCGGGGTGAACCACTCAGAGACTGTTAGCTTTTTTTGATCACTGATTTTTGATCACTGCTCCCGAGAACTCCCTTATCCTAGATTACACTACAGTGGTCCTCTGTAGCTCAATTGGTGGAGCATGGCGCTTGTAACGCCAGGGTAGTGGGTTCGATCCCCGGGACCACCCATACGTAAAAATGTATGCACACATGACTGTAAGTCGCTTTGGATAAAAGCGTCTGCTAAATGGCATATTATTATTATATTATTACACCTGGTTAGCGCAACCCACTATTCTCCTGGTCCACGGGACACCTACTAGACTGGGGAAAGAACTGCCAGACTAAACCCCCACCAAGAACCTCGCAGAGTCCCCCGTCACCCATTGAAGCCCAATACTTCTCTTTGACCCCCGGGAAGCCTTCAGTAAGAAGCAAGCCGCCACCCTCCCTCCTCATTGACTATACGACTGCGCCATAGAGCTCCTACCCGGCTCCACCCCTCCCCGGGGCCATCTTTACTCCCTCTAGGCCCCTGAAGTATCAGCCATGGATGACTACATCCGGGAGTCGCTGGAGGCAGGCTTAATTCGTTCCTCAACCTCCCCAGCCGGCACAGGCTTCTTCTTCATGGGAAAGAAGGATGGGGGTCTGCGTCCCTGCATCGACTACCACGAGCTAAACAGAATTACGGTCAAGAACCGTTACCCCCTACCCCTGATGTCCTCTGCCTTGGAGCTGGCCCAAGGGGCCCGACTCTTCACCAAACTGGGCCTACGCAACGCTTACAATCTAGTGAGAATCAGGGAGGGAGATGAATGGAAATCTGCCTTTAACACCCCTAGTGGCCACTATGAATATCTAGTCATGCCATTTGGTTTATCAAACTCACCGGCAGTCTTCCAAGCATTGGTCAATCACACTCTTAGGGACATGTTGAATCGTTTCGTCTTTGTTTACCTCGACGACATCCTGGTCTTCTCCAAGACCCTTCCAGAACACATCCTGCACGTCCGGCAAGTCCTGAAACACCTCCTGCAGAGTCAGCTAAACGTCAAAATAGAGAAGTGTGAGTTCCACGTTTCCCAAGACTCCTTCCTGGGCCACATTATCTCTACCGCCGGCATCCAAATGGACCCCGTAAAGGTTAAGGTGGTCACTGACTGGCCCCGTCCCACTTCACTCAAACAGGTCCAGCCGTTCATCATGTTTACAGACATTTTATACACAACTTTGGTGCGGTGGCAGCACCTCCCACGGCCCTAACCCGTCAATCCCAGACCCGCTTTTGTTGGACCCCCGAGGCTGACAGGACATTCGAGAAGCTCAAGGGACGCATCCTAGTTCATCCTGAACCTGCTCGTCCTTTCGTGGTAGAGGTGGACACCTTGGATATGGGAACAGGGGCGGTCCTTTCACAGCGGAACGAGGGGGACAAGAGACTGCACCCATATGCCTTTCTCTCCAAGCGGTTCTCGCCAGCGGAACGCAACTACGATGTAGGCAACTGGGAACTCTTGGCAGTTAAGTGGGCCCTTGAGGAGCGGAGACGAGACACTAGTTGGAGGGGGCACCTCATCCCTTTGTGATCTGGACGGACCACAAGAACTTGTTCTCCATCCAAGAAGCCAAGAGGTTGAACACTCGCCAGGCTAGGTGGGCTCAGTTTTTTTTTTTTTACTTCACACTAGCATATCACTCGGGATCCAAGAATCAGACGCCCTGTCCCGACAACACGATGCCTCTGACATGGAGAAGGACCCCGAGCCTATCATCCCCAGCTCCCGCATTGTGGCCCCCGTGGTACAGAGTATTGAAACCATGGTCCGACAAGCCCAGACGGGACTAACAGACTATGTTCCACGTTCAGCCCGTTCTCGAGTACTACAATGGGGACACTCCGCTAAACTAACTGGGCATCCAGGGGTTAATCGAACACTGGAGTTCCTGAAGCTGAGATTCTGGTGGCCCAACATGATTGAGGATGTGAGATGTGAGATCCTTCGTTACGGCCTGCTCCACCTGTGCCCAAAGCAAGTCCTCACGACAGCGACCGGCTGGGTGGCTCCAACCTCTGCCCATCCCCAGCCGGCCCTGGTCCCACCTGTCCCTAGACTTTATCACAAGGTTACCTCCATCCCAAGGGCTTACCACTATCCTGGTGGTCGTCGATCGCTTCTCCAAGGCAACCCATTTCATCGCCTTACCCAAGTTGCCCTCGGCCAAGGAGACAGCCGACCTAATGATTAACCATGTCTTTCGGCTAAACAGACTCCTTAAGGACATCGTCTCTGACCGTGGCCCCCAGTTTGTCGTACGGTATTGGAAAGCCTTCTGCTCCCTGTTGGAGGCATCAGTGAGTCTCTCCGCTGGGTTCCACCCACGTGTCGACCAGGAGCTGGAGAGGTTCCTCCACTGTTTTGTCTCCACTCAGAGTTCCTTGTCTGGGCCGAACTCGTCCATTGGACTGTCCTCATTCAAGTGTCCATTCGGGTTGTTTCCTGAACAAGAGGCCGAAGTGGGGGTACCCTCAGCAGAGGCGTTCATTCGACGATGTCGCCGCACCTGGACCAGAGCGCGATCCTCCTTGCTTTGCTCCTCTGTCCGACAACAGCACCAGGCAAACCAGCACCGAAGGCCCCTTCGGCTCCTCCGACCGGGTCAACAGCACTCCCCTTAAAAGTGGACTCTCGGAAGCTCACCCTGTGCTACATAGGACCATTCAAGATCCTGAGTCGCATCAACCCGGTCACTCTATCGTCTCCAGCTCCCCAGATCAATGAGAGTCTGTCCATCTCCCGTCTCAAGTTGGTAAAGACCAGTTCCACCTGTCACCAGAGGGCAGCAGAGAGCCCTAGAGACTATTACACTCAGGGATTTTACTAATTATGATTTCCTCTTTAGAGAGGTGTGTTTTCTGTCAGCCTTTGCAGAAGCTTCATTTTGTTTGCGTGTGCGTTGTCTCCTGAGTGAGTTCGAGTCACAGTGTTTGTTGTTTTCCCAGTTTTACTTTGTACCTTCTGTTGACCTTTTTTTCCAGTAAAGTATTTACGTTTTTTCCTAAACCGCTGGTTCCTCATCTGGTTCTCTTTTCTGCTCCTGGTTTCTACTTCACCACGTCACAGAAGTTATTGGATATCAATAGAATACAAAAAAAAACCCACAATAATCAATCATTTCCACTTTCTGTTACTGTTGGCTATCTGTTACTGCCTCCTCATGCAAGGAACAGTAGTTATACTTGGAAAAAGTTATATTTTGAAATAGAGCTAAATCTCTTCAATTATTTCAGAGTTATTTGGCGTTGGTAATTGTTTTGGAAACCTTCTGGAATCTTCTCTTTCTGATACTATATAGACGGCTTACCTGCATGTGACTCTGTAGGAAGATTTGAAAAAGTAACTTCTTCGCACTGCCAGTAAAGAATGACATGTCCTCTTAAAACTGCTTATAACACAAATTATGTTTGTGATTATCAAAATTCTGACAACATACACTACCGTTCAAAAGTTTGGGGTCACTTAGAAATGTCCTTGTTTTCCATGAAAACATACATGAAATGAGTTTGAATAGGAAATATAGCAAAATGCATAGGAAATGTAGTCATTGACAAGGTTAGAAATAATGATTTCTATTATAAATAATAATTGTGTCCTTCAAACTTTGCTTTCGTCAAAGAATCCTTCATTTGCAGCAATTACAGCCTTGCAGACCTTTGACATTCTAGTTGTCAATTTGTTGAGGTAATCTGAAGAGCTTTCACCCCATGCTTCCTGAAGCACCTCCAACAAGTTGGATTGGCTTGATGGGCACTTCTTACGTACCATACGGACAAGCTGCTCCCACAACAGCTCAATAGGGTTGAGATCCGGTGACTGTGCTGGCCACTCCATTATAGACAGAATACCAGCTGACTGCTTCTTCCCTAAATAGTTATTGCATAGTTTGGAGCTGTGCTTTGGGTCATTGTCCTGTTGTAGGAGGAAATTGGCTCCAATCAAGCACCATCCACAGGGTATGGCATGGCACTTCTCCCAACGATTCCTCAGTTTGGTCGGGCGGCCAGCTCTAGGAAGAGTCTTGGTGGTTCCAAACTTCTTCCATTTAAGAATGATGGAGGCCACTGTGTTCTTGGGGACCTTAAATGCTGCAAAAATGTTTTGGTACCCTTCCCCAGATCTGTGCCTCGACACAATCCTGTCTCGGAGCTCTACGGACAATTCCTTTGACCTCATGGCTTGGTTTTTGCTCTGACATGCACTGTCAACTGTGGAACCTTATATAGACAGGTGTGTGCCTTTCCAAATCATGTCCAATCAATTGAATTTACCACAGGTGGACTCCAATCAAGTTGTAGAAACATCTCAAGGATGATCAATGGAAACAGGATGCACCTGAGCTCAATTACGAGTCTCGCAGCAAAGGGTCTGAATACTTATACGAATAAGGTATTTATGTTTTTTCTTTTTAATAAATTTGCAAAAATGCCTAAAAACCTGTTTTTGCTTTGTATTTATGGCGTATTGATGAGTGAAAAAATGAATTTTATCAATTTTAGAATAATGGAAAATTTAAAGGGAAGCGGTCTGAATACTTTGCACTGTATATAGCCCTATGGGCCCTGGTAAAAGTATATAAGGAATAGGGTACCATTTGAGATGACTCATAACCCGCAGTCCCCACAGTTATATCGGCGGGGCGGGCGGATTGAATAAAGAGAAACAATGCATTAACCTCTACGGGATCAGTTCAAACAAACTAGACAAATAACTATCTAGAATCATATTCTAATCATGGCTCTTTTATTAGTCAGTTTTGTAATGGCAATAATGTCCAAGATTAGAGAGCGACTGTGTGTGTGTGCGTGTGTGTATTTTTATTTACCAAACTGACATTAAACAGGCAAGCCGAGGCATTACCTCACCAGCCCTCCAAAAACCAAGTGAAAAAATAAACTTTTGAAGCCCTTCGAGAGGGTCCAGAACGTACCACAGTGGTGGTTGAACAGAAAAACCCTGATGTTCTGTCGGTCCCCAAAGGGCTGTTGACATAGTTCTGGCAAGAGGGGGAAACATGCCATGGTAATTAACCAAAATAATGATGTTATGTGATGCAATTCAATAACACAGTCTTAGTGAATACAGAATTATATTAACCTCTATGGGATCGGTATCCCGTATACGGGACGGTTGAGCTAACGTGCACTAATATGATTAGCATGACCGCTGTAAGTAACAGCAAACTTTCCAGGACATAGACATGTTTTATATGTGCAGAAAGTTTAAATTCTTGTTAATTCAACTGCACTGTCCAATTTACAGTAGCTATTTCAGTGAAAAAATACCATGCCATTGTTTGAGGAGAGTGCACAACAACAAAAAACTTAGCACGGCAACTGGTTTGATACATTCACCTCTGAAGGTAAATAATGTACTTACATTCAGTAATCTTGCTCTGATTTGTCATCCTGAGGGTCCCAGAGATAAAATGTAGCATAGTTTTGTTTGACCAAATCCATTTTTAAATTCAAATGTAGGAACTGGGATCTACAGTTTGAACCCCGGCTGTCTCTGGCTCCACACCCACCCTGCCCGGTCATCTAGCTGTGGGGCAGGTAGCGGCAGGTAGCTTAGTGGTTAAGAGCGTTGTGCCAGTAACCGAAAGGTCGCTGGTTCTAATCCCTGAGCTGTCTAGGTGAAAAATCTGTCGATGTGCCCTTGAGCAAGGCACTTAACCATAATTGTTCCTGTAAGATGTTCTGGATAAGAGCGTCTGCTAAATGACTAAAATGAAAGTTAGTGTATAAGCTAATGATCCATCATGTATGACATTCCTGGGAGTGTGTAAACTTACATTTTGTATTAACATATCATTTCTGTATGTTCACTATAGTTATGTACTTGAAAATGTATCAATTGACCAATTCTGCATATTTGGGCAGACTTGATACAAAATAGTCCAGTATTGCAATGCTTCACTGGATCAATCTGAAACTTTGCATACACCCTGCTGCCATCTAGTGGCCAACATCTAAATTGTGCCTAAACTGCAATATTATATTGTGGCCTTTCTCTTATATATTATATATATTATATTATTCTCTGGCATTTAAAAGATGATGGAACAAAACAAATATAGAAAACACATGTTTTTGTTTTATATTATCTTTTACCAGATCTAATGTGTTACATTCTCCTACATTAAATTCACATTTCCACAAACTTCAAAGTGTTTCCTTTCAAATGGTATAAAGAATATGCATATCCTTGCTTCAGGTCCTGAGCTACAGGCAGTTATATTTGGATATGTCATTTTAGGCGAAATTTGAAAAATAGGGTCCGATCCTTTAGAGGTTAAAAATCCATAAATGTATCATTCTTGTGCAATTCAAATCTACAGTATAGGCTACATTGAGTACGGTTACATGCACACAATAATATGATTATTATGAATAGTCAGATTAATATAATAGTTTGATTTAAACGTTTACATGCTTTGCAAGAAGAACAATTTCCCTAATAATCATGTGTACATGGACACATATTAAATGATAAATGCAGAAAATCGGCAATCAAAATAAACGTGCTACCACAGCGACCATGTTATTTTTGTGAATTTCCCAAACGCTTTTGGGAAATTGGGCAGAAAAGGTTAACGTAAATGTCAGAGTTTAATTCAATAAGAGAAAATCTGGGAAATTGTTGACAATAAATAAAATTGAGTTGACAATAAATAGATGGGAGGGCCAGAACAGTAGTGTTTGGTAAAGATTTGGTGAAGTGGTAAAAGAGGATGACAGCGGTGATAAAGTGAGCCGCAAAATTTCGAAACTTTCACAAAATCGACTGGTACTTCAAAATGGCGCGTCAAGGGAACGGTACTGTTCAGATTCGGTTAAATGGAATTGGAGCCTAACTGAAATCTGGACACTGACTGTAGGTCTATAACCGCTCGCATAACCTAACATAATATGAACTCCTGCAGAATTAAACATTTCTTGCAGTAAAATGATACACCAAAATGTAAATTTTTGACTCAGGAACATGAATGGATTAATATGAGTTATTTCTTTCTGCATCTTGAGAGAACGAATGCGCGGTTTGGGACTGTCTTTAAAGGTGCTATCTTTATCAGCATCATAAAAGCTGATCGTATTTCGACCATGTAAAATATGCATCCAAGCTGAACTGAACATCTTAAAACTGGTCAAACTGATGTCATTTGGAAATTTTGCAAGAAAATTCTTTCCAGTTTTTTTTTTTTGTTATTGCATTTTCTCCCCGGTCCCTAAACATCTTTGCTGCGTGAGAGAAGCAGAGATGAAGGAGAAAAGAGATAACTAACTTTACCATGGCAACTAGAGTGAAGCATCATTCTATCGATTTATGACATTATTCTGGAGAGCAAGGGTTTATTTAGTCTACTAGTGCAACATGTAATGACAGAAGAGAAGCTGCATCTATCTAATAATAGACAAGTTGACTAACAAATAGCCTACAAAAATGTGGGAAATCATAAGCAGAAACATAGGCCTATCTAAAAAAGGCCTGTCAACAAATAGTTCTGCCATCTCTGTGATTGTTCGGCGCATTTTCTATATACAGTGGGGAAAAAAAGTATTTAGTCAGCCACCAATTGTGCAAGTTCTCCCACTTAAAAATATGAGAGAGGCCTGTAATTTTCATCATAGGTACACGTCAACTATGACAGACAAATTGAGAAAAAAATTCCAGAAAATCACATTGTAGGATTTTTTATGAATTTATTTGCAAATTATGGTGGAAAATAAGTATTTGGTCACCTACAAACAAGCAAGATTTCTGGCTCTCACAGACCTGTAACTTCTTCTTTAAGAGGCTCCTCTGTCCTCCACTCGTTACCTGTATTAATGGCACGTGTTTGAACTTGTTATCAGTTTAAAAGACACCTGTCCACAACCTCAAACAGTCACACTCCAAACTCCACTATGGCCAAGACCAAAGAGCTGTCAAAGGACACCAGAAACAAAATTGTAGACCTGCACCAGGCTGGGAAGACTGAATCTGCAATAGGTAAGCAGCTTGGTTTGAAGAAATCAACTGTGCGAGCAATTATTAGGAAATGGAAGACATACAAGATCACTGATAATCTCCCTCGATCTGGGGCTCCACGCAAGATCTCACCCCGTGGGGTCAAAATGATCACAAGAACGGTGAGCAAAAATCCCAGAACCACACAGGGGGACCTAGTGAATGACCTGCAGAGAGCTGGGACCAAAGTAACAAAGCCTACCATCAGTAACACACTACGCCGCCAGGGACGTAGTGCCAGACGTGTCCCCCTGCTTAAGCCAGTACATGTCCAGGCCCGTCTGAAGTTTGCTAGAGTGCATTTGGATGATCCAGAAGAGGATTGGGAGAATGTCATATGGTCAGATGAAACCAAAATAGAACTTTTTGATAAAAACTCAACTCGTCGTGTTTGGAGGACAAAGAATGCTGAGTTGCATCCAAAGAACACCATACCTACTGTGAAGCATGGGGGTGGAAACATCATGCTTTGGGGCTGTTTTTCTGCAAAGGGACCAGGACGACTGATCCGTGTAAAGGAAAGAATGAATGGGGCCATGTATCGTGAGATTTTGAGTGAAAACCTCCTTCTATCAGCAAGGGCATTGAAGATGAAACGTGGCTGGGTCTTTCAGCATGACAATGATCCCAAACACACCGCCCGGGCAACGAAGGAGTGGCTTCGTAAGAAGCATTTCAAGGTCCTGGAGTGGCCTAGCCAGTCTCCAGATCTCAACCCCATAGAAAATCTTTGGAGGGAGTTGAAAGTCCGTGTTGCCCAGCGACAGCCCCAAAATATCACTGCTCTAGAGGAGATCTTCATGGAGGAATGGGCCAAAATATCAGCAACAGTGTGTGAAAACCTTGTGAAGACTTACAGAAAACGTTTGACCTGTGTCAGTGCCAACAAAGGGTATATAACAAAGTATTGAGAAACTTTTGTTATTGACCAAATACTTATTTTCCACCATAATTAGCAAATAAATTCATTAAAAATCCTACAATGTGATTTTCTGGAAAAAAAATTCTCATTTTGTCTGTCATAGTTGACGTTTACCTATGATGAACATTACAGGCCTCTCTCATCTTTTTAAGTGGGAGAACTTGCACAATTGGTGGCTGACTAAATACTTTTTTTCCCCACTGTATGCGGGTTAGGGTCGGGTGCGGGCCTCAGATTAACACATACAGTATAGTCGGGCGGAACAAACAGAACACCCAGCATGCATCAGATCTGGATCTGACAAACACACTTCAGGAGGGAGCAGCCTGTTTTTGACCTAAATCATGCAGGGAATGATTAGAGTCGGGCTAATAAAAAGCTAGCTAGCTTAATGTTAGTAGAATATAAAATCAAAATCAAATCAAAGTTTATTGGTCGCGTACACAGTTTAGCAGACATCTGCCTTCCTTCTCCTCCTTCTCTTTCTCTACACCTCAGGCTGGACGTCGTTCCGAGTATCACCGCCCTTTGACTGACTGGCCAGAGCTTCACAGGGCCCTCTCACCGGGGAAGTCTCCCCCGGCTGTGGAAAATAGAACAGGACCGACGCTTCTAGAGGACCTAGCGGATGCCACAGGCTCCGATCCCGCTATCCAGTAATGTTTTGTGTTGGTATTGGATTTGCCCCAAACATAACACTTGGTATTCAGGACAAAAAGTGAATTGATTTGCCACATTTGTTGCAGTATTATTTTTGTGCCTTGTTGCAAACACGATGCATGTTTTGGAATATTTTTTATTTTGTACATGTTTCCTTCTTTTCACACTGTCAATTAGGTTACTATTGTGGAGTAACTACAATCTTCTTGATCCATCCTCAGTTTTCTCCTATCACAGCCATTAAACTCTGTAACTGTTTTAAAGTCACCATTGGGCTCATGGTGAAATCCCTGAGCGGTTTCCTTCCTCTCCGGCAACTGAGTTAGGAAGGACGCCTGTGTCTTTGTAGTGACTGGGTGTATTGATACACCATCCAAAGTGTAATTAATAACTTCACCATTCTCAAAGGGATATTCAATGTCTGTTTATTTTTATTTTTACCCATCTACCAATAGGTGCTCTTCTTATGAGGAAAAATGAAAACCTGAAAACCTCTCTGGATGTTGTGGCTGAATCTGTGTTTGAAGTTCACTGCTTGTGTCGTGTATTGAGATTATGACGTTGTTAAATGTTTTTAAGTGGAACTGAAAGAATGTTGATTTTAGTATCAAGAGGGAATGTTTTAGTGTAACGTCACATACAACAGACAGGAAGTGTGTTGTAGACAGGGGAGACTGGTGATTGGCCAGAAGAGGGAGCATCTTTTTGCATTGTTTATAAGTAGGGGGAAAACCGAAGGAGAAGGCAGAACGGCCATTGCAATCTGGGACGCCGTTCTCCAGACACCGCGGGTCTGTAACTTATGCTGTAACCTTGTGATATTAATAAAAGCCTCTAATCATTGTGCAGCATAAGCGGACTCTTTGTTGACAGCAATAATTGCCACCATTCACCCGATACGACACTTGACTGAGGGACCTTACAGATAATTGTATGTGTGGGGTACAGAGATGAGGTAGTCAATTCAAAAATTATGTTAAACACTATTATTGCACACAGAGTGAGTCCATGCAACTTATAATGTGACTTTTTATGCAAATCTTTACCCCTGAATTTAATTAGGGTTCTCACAATAAAGGGGTTGAATACTTATTGACTAAAGACATTTCAGCTTTTCATTTTTAATTAATTTGTACAAATTTGAAAAACATAATTCCACTTGACATTATTGGGTATTGTGTGTAGGCCAGTGACAAAAAAAATCTCAATTTAATCAATTTTAAATTCAGGCTGTAACACAACAAAATGTGGAAAAAGTCATAGGGTGAGAATACTTTCTGATGTCTTTTCAGTCATGTGACGTCAAAACAACATCTAGCCTCATTTGGTGGATATTTAATTGAGTTGTCAAGAAACTTTAATTCAACTAGAAATTGGCTAAACCAACCCTTGAAATCCTTTTGTTAAATTTAGACACATTTTGAATGATTATATTACTTTTTGTTTAATTCAACCAAAACATTAATTGATGTTCAATTTCGGTATGTTGAAAAACTATTAAATATGTTGATAGAACACATAATGTACGTAGATGTTTGCCCACTGGGATAGGCTAGTTCTCTCTCTGCAAGACAACAAGGTATCCCCCATACTGTTGATTGGTTTCAGAGAGCGCTTGACAATGTTAGGGAAATTATTTCACTGGAATTTAAGCCCTGTTATGAGTATGTTCATCCAGGAACATTTTAACCACAGCTAATAAGAGCAATCTTTATTTATACAGACATGGAATGCAAAACAATGTGCTTTACAGGGGAAAAAACAAAACAATAAAAAACAATGAAATTAAAAGCTGAAATATTTACTAGACAACAAACATAAGATGACACAAACTGAATCACTAAAAAGCACCCTGAGGAAAAGCAAAGCTAAAAATATGTTTTAAGATCTCTTTTAAATATCTCCACAGTTTCTGCCCCCCTCAGGTTCAATGGCTATTCCAGAGGCTGGGGGCATAGTAACTAAAGGCTGCCTCTCCATGCCTCTTGGTCCTGGGCTTTGGGATAGTTAAAAGGCCAGTGCCAGAGGACCTGAGGGACCTACTGGGTACATAACCTAAAAGCATGTCTGAAATGTATTGGGGTGCACAATCGTGGGTTGATTAAAAAAACAATAGAAGAATCTTAAAATGAATTCTAAAACTCACAGGCAGCCAGTGCAGAGACCTTAAAACCGGTGTAATGTGTGCTCTCCGTCTGGACTTGGTCAGTACCCGTGCTGCAGCATTCTGAATGTTTTGCAGTTGACCAATGGTTTTCTTGGGTAGACCAGACAGGAGAGCATTACAGTAGTCAAGCCTGCTTGTAATAAAAGCATGGATGAGTCTCTCTGTATCAGCCTGAGAGAGAAACGGCTGCATTTTGGCAATGTTCCTCAGGTGGTAAAAAGCTATTTTGGTCACAGTCTTGTCTTGATTTAGCTGGAGGTAGTTGTGAGCCATCCAAGTATTTAAATCACTAATACAGTCTGATAATTTATCAGTGGAGCTAAAATCCGCTGGTGACACAGAAATGTAAAGTTGTGTGTCGTCTGCTTAGCAGTGAAAATCAATGCTGTGCTTTCTGATAACGCTGCCAAGGGGTAACATATATAAATTGAACAGTACCGGACCCAAAATCAAACCTTGTGGAACGCCACGTGATATGTATTTTCTCTGAGTTATGTTCACCAAGGGTGACAAAAAACTCTCGACCAGTTAAATAGGTCCGAAACTAATTTAGAACTGGTCCGGAGAGGCCAACCCACCTCTCCAGTCTGTCCAGAAGGACATCATGGTCAACAGTGTCGAATGCAGCGCTTAAATCTAAGAGTACAAGGACAAAGAGCTGTTTGGCATCTGTGTTGACTCTAAGATCATTTACCACTTAGGCTTTATCTGTGCTGTGGTGGGCACGAAAAGAAGATCGGATTTTAAAAAAAAATACAGTTAGCACTTAAAACATAATTTAGCTGTTTGAACACCAATTTCTCCAGAATTTTGCTTAAGAATGGAAGGTTGGAGATTGGCCAAATATTGCTAAGAGCTGAAGAATCTAGATTACGTTTCTTCAGAAGGGGTTTCACCATAGCAGTTTTTAGTGCAGTGGGGAAAGTGCCAGTGAACAGGCAGCGATTAACATTAACTTGCACTTACATTTGCATTTTAGTCATTTAGCAGATGCTCTTATCAGAGCGACTTACAGTTAGTGAGTTCATACATTTTTTTCATACTTCTTCAGATATGCAAATTAAAAACTGTTTTGAAGAAGGTGGTGGGGATAGGATCGAGAAGGCATGTAGAAGGCTTAAGTTGTGATGTCACTGAGCATGTCTGTGTCAACCAGGGGAAATAAATAAATAAATCCATAGTGCCTTTGCGTGGTAGGCTAGGGCACATATCATCAAACTTCTCATCGGGTCTTGCTTGACTGATACCCAGCCTAATGTTGGCTATCTTATCTCTGAAACTCATCACATTTAGATGTGGAGGAAAGCACACATAGGTTTGCGGGGGTAGGATTTATCAGGCCATCAATGGTCGAGAAGAGCCCTCTCGAACTATTCTGATGAATAATGATCAAGTTAGAAAATGAGCCCGTGCTGACTCCCGGGGTTAGCGGGGCAAATCTGTTTGATAGCTGGATCGGATCTTCTCAGATAGATGAAGGGTGGCCAGACTGCCTCCCCGATCTCCTACGCCTTGTGAGTGTCCAGTCTTCCATGGGCCGCAGAGTTGAGCTTAACATCTGTCCATTGGATTGGGATAGATCATCGCCACCGAACTCATCGACAGCTTTGCTATAGGAGGCATTTAAAACTAAGATTCGGTTTGTCTGGGTTACAGTCGGTTATGGTCGGTGTACTTAGAAAGCAGTTTATCATTTTCTCGCAGCCAAGCTAACAGGATCTCTTCCCTAAGATGCTTGATGGTGATGCAGGCCTCCTGTAGCTCAGTTGGTAGAGCATGGCGCTTGCAATGCCAGGGTTGTGGGTTTGATTCCCACGGGGGGCCAGTATGAAAAATGTATGTACTCACTAACTGTAAGTCGCTCTGGATAAGAGTGTCTGCTAAAATGTAAAAATGCATTTAGAGCAGAAAACTCCCTGTCCATTGTGTGATAATCATCTCACACCTGACCCATTTGTGCCCAGCCGTGGATAAAAACACAGGTGGGCTAGCGTTAGCCTGCTCTGTTTTCATGATTGCTAGTGTTAGCCTGCTCTGTTTTCATGATGGCTAGCACTGCTAGCGTTAGCCTCCTCCGTTTTCATGATGGCTAGCACTGCTAGCGTTAGCCTGCTCCGTTTTCATGATGGCTAGCACTGCTAGCGTTAGCCTGCTCCGTTTTTCAGCTAACTGCTACTTAACAGGAATCCGGGACACAAACTTGCGGTCGCAGCCGTAAAGGCTGACCGCGTCGGTACCAATACAAACTTTAGCTATGATTAAAAAACTATTTAATTAAATTTCAGAAAAACAACAAACCAAGTGTAGAACACATGCAGGAGAAAAACTAAACGCTGGTCTTGATAATGATGTCCAGTTCACCAATACTGAGACAAACAGGAAAACGAATGGTTATATTGTGTACATATGGAAAATAAAATAAAAATGTAATAAGAAAGAAAATATTACCGTTCACCTTAGATGGGTCTGATATTAGATGCTCAAAGAAAGAAGAATATTCTGTACATGAAGAGTCAGTATTCCCATTATACTGCTGACTGAATAGGAGGCCCGTTGAAATTGATATTTTCACTTTGCTTCCCCTTCAGACATGTTTGGTCCGTAACCAACGGGCTTTGAAAGCTCCTGTCAACGCTAGAAAGGCCTTAATAATTTGGAGAGAGTGTGTTTCAGGTCAGAGGCGTTAACCTCTAGTGGAGTGTGCTGTTAAAGTGGGGATCAGAGTCCGACTAGGAGCATGACAGTCAGGTCTTTCAAGATTTAGGCTACGTCCCAAATGTCACCCTATTCACTATGTAGTGCACTACTTTAGACCAGAGAATGGCACCCTATTCCCTATATAGTGCACTACTTTAGACCAGAGAATGGCACCCTATTCCCTATATAGTGCACTACTTTAGACCAGAGAATGGCACCCTATTCCCTATATAGTGCACTACTTTAGAACAGAGAATGGCACCCTATTCCCTATATAGTGCACTACTTTAGACCAGAGAATGGCACCCTATTCCCTATATAGTGCACTAATGCTGACCATAGCCCGGGATCTGGTCTAAACTAGTACACTATAGGGAATAGGGTGCCATTTGGGACTTATATTTAGTTTAGACTTTTTAAAAACACAAAATGCAAAATGGTAGCTGAAGGTAGTGAGAAGTCACAGTGAGCGTCCTGTCATTTAGCAGACGGTGTTATCCAGAGCGACTTACAATATTGGCCTATCCCAAAACATTCCCACCTCGCCACTGGGTACATGGGTACATGGGCACAGAACCTATCCCAGGTGTAAACAAGGTCTTTGTCAACATTTTATTTAACCAGGCACACCTTTTCTTTAGTATTTGTTAACCTCTAGTGGAGTGTGCTTTTAAAGTGGGGATCAGAGTCCGACTAGGAGCATGACAGTCAGGTCTTTCAAGATTTAGGCTACGTCCCAAATGTCACCCTATTCACTATGTAGTGCACTACTTTAGAACAGAGAATGGCACCCTATTCCCTATATAGTGCACTACTTTAGACCAGAAAATGGCACCCTATTCCCTATATAGTGCACTACTTTAGACCAGAGAATGGCACCCTATTCCCTATATAGTGCACTACTTTAGACCAGAGAATGGCACCCTATTCCCTATATAGTGCACTACTTTAGACCAGAGAATGGCACCCTATTCCCTATATAGTGCACTACTTTAGACCAGAGAATGGCACCCTATTCCCTATATAGTGCACTAATGCTGACCATAGCCCGGGATCTGGTCTAAACTAGTACACTGTAGGGAATAGGGTGCCATTTGGGACTTATATTTAGTTTAGACTTTTTAAAAACACACTTCAAGTTAATCTGTGTGTGATTCCCCCCAGTCCCAACCACACAGCCTCATCGATATGTGTGTGATTCCCCCCAGTCCCAACCACACAGCCTCATCGATATGTGTATGATTCCCCCCAGTCCCAACCACAAAGCCTTGTTGTTCCCTGAACACAGGGACACTCAGCATACCTTCAGATCAGCTGAGACTGAGGCTTAGGGCATTATAACAGGACAGGACACTAGTTAGACCTGCAGACTGATCTTCCAAGGTGGTCTAACTCTGGATCTATCAGACAAAGAGGAAAGTGAAGACAACGACCCAGAGAGAGAGAGAGATCGAAGGGAGACAGTGATTGGGTACAGGGATTTCCGCAAAATGGTAGCTGAAGGTAGTGAGAAGTCCCAGTGAGCGTCCTGTCATTTAGCAGACTGTGTTATCCAGAGCGACTTACAATATTGGCCTATCCCAAAACATTCCCACCTCGCCACTGGGTACATGGGCACAGAACCTATCCCAGGTGTAAACAAGGTCCTTGTCAACATTTTATTTAACCAGGCACACCTTTTCTTTAGTATTTGTTAACCTCTTAAGGATCGGACCATTTTCTTTCAATTTTCACCTAAAATGACATACGCAAATCTAACTGCCTGTAGCTCAGGACCTGAAGCAAGGATATGCATATTCTTGATACCATTTGAAAGGAAACACTTGAAATTTGTGTAAATGTGAAATTAATGTAGGAGAATATAACACATTAGATCTGGTAAAAGATAATACAAACAAAAAAACATGCGTTTGCTCATTTTTGTTTTGTTCCATCATCTTCTAAATGCCAGAGAATAATATAATATATATAATACATAAGAGAAAGGCCACAATATAATATTGCAGTTTAGGCACAATTTAGATGTTGGCCACTAGATGGCAGCAGGGTGTATGCAAAGTTTCAGATTGATCCAGTGAAGCATTGCAATACTGGACTATTTTGTATCAAGTCTGCCCAAATATGCCGAATTGTTCAATTGATACATTTTCAAGTACATAACTATAGAGAACATACAAAAATAATATGTTAATACAAAATGAATGTTTACACACTCCCAGGAATGTCATACATGATGGATCATTAGCTTATACACTAACTTTCATTTACATTTTAGTCATTTAGCAGACGCTCTTATCCAGAGCAATTAGGGTTAAGTGCCTTGCTCAAGGGCACATTGACAGATGTTTTCACCTAGTCAGCTCGGGGATTAGAACCAGCAACCTTTCGGTTACTGGCACAGCGCTCTTAACCACTAAGCTACCTGCCGCTACCTGCCCGACATCTAGATGACCGGGCCGGGTGGGTGTGGAGCCAGAGACAGCCGGGGTTCAAACTGTAGAACCCAGTTCCTACATTTGAATTTAAAAATTGATTTGATCAAACAAAACTATGCAACATTTTATCTCTGGGACCCTTAGGAGGACAAATCAGAGCAAGATTACTGAATGTAACTCCTGAGTGGCGCAGTGGTCTAAGGCACTGCATCGCAGTGCTAACTGTGCCACTAGAGATCCTGGTTCGAATCCAGGCTTTGTCGCAGCCGGCCGTGACCGGGAGACTCATGGGCGGCGCACAATTGGTCCAGGGTAGGGGAGGGGATGGCCGGCAGGGATGTAGCTCAGTTGATAGAGCATGGTGTTTGCAATGCCAGGGTTGTGGGTTCAATTCCCACGGGGGGCCAGTATAAAAAAATATGTATTCACTAACTGTAAGTCGCTCTGGATAAGAGCGTCGACTAAAATGTAAGTACATTATTTACCTTCAGAGGTGAATGTATTAAACCAGTTGCAGTGATATGTTTTTTTATTGTTGTGCACTCTCCTGAAACAATAGCATGGTATTTTTTCACCGTATTCGGGATACCGATCCCATAGAGGTTAATATAATTCTGTATTCACTAAGACTGTTTTATTGAATTGCATCACATAACATCATTATACGGTTATATAAAGAGTATTTTGGTTAATTACTATGGCATGTTTCCCCCTCTTGCCAGAACTATGTCAACGGCCCTTTGGGGACCGACAGAACATCAGGGTTTTTCTGTTCAACCACCACTGTGGTGCGTTCTGGACCCTCTCGAAAGGCTTCAGAAGTTTATTTTTTCACTTGGTTTTTGGAGGGCTGGTGAGGTAATGCCTCGGCTTGCCTGTTTAATGTCAGTTTGGTAAATAAAAATACACACACGCACACACACACAGTCGCTCTCTAATCTTGGACATTATTGCCATTACAAAACGGACTAATAAAAGAGCCATAATTAGAATATGATTCTAGATAGTTATTTGTCTAGTTTGTTTGAACTGAAACGTCAAAACTAATGAGTTTATTCACGCTAGTTTATTCACGCTAGTTCACGCTAGTTTATTCACGCTAGTTCTTCTAATTCTCTGAGTGAAGTCATTCCCTGGATCCTAAATATAGGGTCCAGTCATCCTCCAACTGAAGCCTATCTGCCTCTTCAAAGGACTAATCCTAACCTCTTTCTTCCTCTGGGGTTATTTCTGTTCCTGAAACCTTTAATAAACTTAACTCTAAATCAACCCTTCACAAAAAAAAATTTGACCACCTAAATTATTATCTGCATTTAACCTCCAATAAAATGTGACCACATTCTGCTGCTAGCGCTAAGCAGTTTGGTGGACATATGGACAGCTTGAATGTTTTCCCCTCTAATTCCTCTCTCTATAATAATTATACTAGCTTTTGATTGAGTGAAATGGTTCACTCTCAAAACACTTTTCAAACATCAAAAAAGAAAACACTTCCATCCCACAAATTCTCAACGTTTCCTTTTAGACATAATACAGAATACAAAATGCTGTATTATGAATACCAGTAGCCTCTAATTCCCTATGGTGCGGTGGCTTATATGACTGATACAGAAACACAGTTCTTATCCCACAGCAGTGCTCGTCACTCTTGTTGTAGTGTAAACGTTAGCTTGTCCCTGTTGTGCATCATCTGTAGTTTGGAAGGACATCAGCTCTTACAAGAGCAGCAAGTATATTTGTGTATTCAATAGTATCTGTTGGTATTGTCTTGTAGGACAGTTGATTCAATAGTATCTGTTGGTATTGTCTTGTAGGACAGTTGATTCAATAGTATCTGTTGGTATTGTCTTGTAGGACAGTTGATTCAATAGTATCTGATGGTATTGTCTTGTAGGACAGTTGATTCAATAGTATCTGTTGGTATGGTCTTGTAGTTGAATTTAAGTGCTGTCTTTTACCTAGTAACCTACTTAATCATTGCTGGTTGAACTGTCTGATTGGTCAGTACTTGTGACTGTTGTTGTTGTACAACACCGCCGCTTGACACCGCCGCTTGACAACACCGCCGCTTGACAACACTTGACAACACCGCCGCTTGACAACACCGCCGCTTGAAAACACCGCTGATAAAACAGGGGAGACTGAAGTACTAGCACTAATTGCCTAGCAGAGGTGAAAGACACAATAAAACATGCCCACAAATTAGCAAGGCTGTTACACAAATAGGCCTGAAACTTTAGCAGTCATGGCTTGGGGGTAGAAGCTGTTTGTTCCAGACTCGGGGCATCTGTACCGCTTGCCGTGCGGTAGCAGAGAGAACAGTCTTTGAATTGAGTGGCTGGAGTTTGCTAATTTATCGGGCCTTCCTCTGACACCGCCTGGTATTGAGGTCCTGGATGGCAGGGAGCTCGTATTCACCACTCTCTATAGCGCCTTGAGGTCAGGTGTCTTGCATTTGCCGTACCAGGCGGTGATGCAGCCAGTCAAGATTCTCTGAATGGTGCAGCTGTAGAACCTTTTTGAGGATCTGAGGGCCCATGCTAAATCTATTCAGCCTCCTGAGGGGGAGGAGGTGTTGTCGTGCCTGACTGTGTGGGTGTGTGTGGACCATGTTCATTCCTTAGTGATGTGGACACAGAAGGAACTTGAAGCTCTAGAGTTTTGTCTCCTCTAGTTGCACGGTTTCCCTGCATTAAAATCACTGGCTACCTTCTCTTCCTCTGTATCCGCTGCTAAAGCCACATTATATCACTCTAAATGTCAAGCTTCTGCCTCTAAACCTAGGAAACTATTTTCCACCTTCTCCTCCCTCCTTAATCCTCCACCCCCTCCCTCCTCCCTCTCTGCGGACGACTTTGTCAACCACTTTGAAAAAAAGGTTGACGACATCCGCTCCTCATTCACTCAGCCTATTGAGTCCACTGGTCCCACTCACACAGAACTACCCTACGCCTTGACCTCTTTCTCCCCTCTCTCTCCAGATGAAATCCTGTGACTAGTGAGGTCTGGCCGCCTGACAACCTGCCCGCTCGACCCCATCCCCTCGTCCCTTCTCCAGACCATCTCTGGAGACCTTCTCCCATTCCTCACTTCCCTCATCAACTCATCCCTGACCACTGGCTGCGTCCTCTCTGACTTCAAGATGGCCAGAGTCGCTCCCCTCCTCAAGAAACCAACACTCGACCCATCTGACGTCAAAAACTATAGACCTGTATCCTAGGGTTGTGGCCGTCATGAAATTTCGTCAGCCGGTGATTGTCAAGCAAATAACTGCCGGTCTCACAGTAATTTACCGTTAATTAACATAAACACATTTAACAACTCCTGGCTTCCACATATAGCCTACAAGCCATAAAAAAAAAAATCCATGTAATATAGCCTACACCTTCACATTAAATCCATTATTTATTTTAGACAAGTCTAAAGAAGCATGATATGAAAAAAATGTAGTCTATTTCAGAAGAAAAGAATAGCATGGGTCTCTCGAGTGGCGCGGTGGTCTAAGGCACTGCATCGCAGTGCTAGCTGTGCCACTAGAGATCCTGGTTCGAATCCAGGCTAGCCACTAGATATCCTGGTTCGAATCCAGGCTCTGTCGTGGCGCACAATTGGCCCAGGGTAGGGGAGGGAATGGCTGGCAGGGAGGTAGCTCAGTTGGTAGAGCATGGCGTTTGTAACGCCAGGGTTGTGGGTTCGATTCCCACGGGGGGGGCCAGTATAAATAATAACATTGAAAAAGTAATAATGTATGTCCTCACTAACTGTAAGTCGCTCTGGATAAGAGTGTCTGCTAAATGACTAAAATGATTTTAGGTCCTGATCTGGCTATGCCATATGGCTGTGGGCTACACTAGTTCATTTAGCAGACAAGATTTGCTTAGAATTCCGTGGCATTATTTTATATTATTTTAGTATGAAGAATACAACTGAACAAAGCTGAATAAAATGTAAATATTTTCTCCAAACGATTTGAGGGAGTGCGCACATGCGGCTATTCTGTGTTGAGCGGTTAACAAAGAATTAGGTCCTCCTATATGCTTAATTTAGAGATTTTCATGTAACTTTAGTTGTTCTACAAACGTTGGGCTATATGTTTTGATTTTTAATACATTGTAAGGCTGCATGATGCGACTCAAAGTCACTTGAAAGGCATGAGCTCTGCTTTGTTTTTTTACGCAGGTTGTACACACTTCATCAGTCACTCATTCACAATTTGACAAGCACTTGATAATGCCTCGAATTTCACGGCAGCATCCCCTTTGTGGCCGTAATGTACCCTAAACATATCCATGCCTTTTGCGGCCCGGAGTGCTGCGTTGTGCCCTTGGTCCGGAGCATGCTGCGCTTTGCACTCCGGTCTTTCTCACAGGCTACAAGTTAAGACAGACACATTGGGGACGCAATTGTGCGCGTCCTTATCCAATTCCGAGCATTTTGAGAGCAGACACCACCCAGTTTAATGTGATGGAGGAGCCAGAGCAGACACCACCCAGTTTAATGTGATAGAGGAGCCAGAGCAGACACCACCCAGTTTAATGTGATATAGGAGCCAGAGCTGACACCACCCAGTTTAATGTGATGGAGGAGCCAGAGCTGACACCACCCAGTTTAATGTGATATAGGAGCCAGAGCAGACACCACCCAGTTTAATGTGATATAGGAGCCAGAGCAGACACCACCCAGTTTAATGTGATATAGGAGCAAGAGCTGACACCACCCAGTTTAATGTGATATAGGAGCAAGAGCTGACACCACCCAGTTTAATGTGATATAGGAGCCAGAGCAGACACCACCCAGTTTAATGTGATAGAGGAGCCAGAGCAGACACCACCCAGTTTAATGTGATAGAGGAGCCAGAGCCAACAATTACTAAAGCACTTATTCACATCCATTACATCCCTAGCCTCGGCTCAGAGAGAAGGCCTAGCTTACTGCAGTGGCTGCTCCTGCATACCAAAAACTGTAACTGTAGGAAATAGTGTAGGTGACAGGGTGAAGAGGTGACAGGTGACAGGGTGAAGAGGTGACAGGTGACAGGGTGAAGAGGTGACAGGTGACAGGGTGAAGAGGTGACTGGTGACAGGGTGAAGAGGTGACAGGTGACAGGGTGAAGAGGTGACAGGTGACAGGGTGAAGAGGTGACAGGTGACAGGGTGAAGAGGTGACAGGTGACAGGGTGAAGAGGTGACTGGTGACAGGGTGAAGAGTTGTAATAATGCATGACATAGTCACTTTGAAGAGCTGATTGTTGTTTTGCCTCCAAATTTGGTTTGCTCGACTTGCTAAGATCAGGTCAAGTTGCAAACAAATTACAACCCACCCACCCAATGACTTCTTTCAAGTCATGCTTTTTTCTCTGTCTAAGGATTGTCTTCTCAGGATGAAACCAGAAATGTTCTCACAATGAAGTAGGAAGTGGCGTGATGGACGTTCTGTAATGATGAAACAGTTGGCAGTGGCCTCGGAACTAAAGCTCCCTCGTCAATCAAACATTTCCCCTGGGTTCTGGTTGCATTTTCTTGATGAAACATTTAGTAATCATGATGTTGAGAAGACATTGTTTTTGATTGAGTTAGTCAAAAAGGGGCATTCTTGCTGCTCCTTAAGAGGAACAATGTCTTTCTTTTGTAAAACTCCCCCTAAAAATCGGGCTAGCCCAGTGGTTTTTGAACGAGCAGGGAACGATCACCGAGGCCCCAAATAGTTTCACAGCGGGGATGTGTGAAACTTACTCAGCCTGAAGTGTCCCCGCTTGCGCCAGTGAACAGCTAGCTTTTTCGCGTGGCACCAACTGCTAATACACTTCAGGAGGGTGATCACGTGTGCTACATCAACATTTACATTTACGTCATTTAGCAGACGCTCTTATCCAGAGCGACTTGCAAATCTAGCAAGGCAGAGGTATGGGCAGAATCAGGAGGAAGTGGTACGCCCTAAGCAAGCAGTGTGACGTCCTTTACACGGGCATCACTAAGAGGTCAAGAGACCCATGGGGCGGCGCACATCACTAAGAGGTCCCAGTCAGAGAATTCAGCTGGCTGTCTGGTTGGTTGTCATGGGGATGCTCAGCTGTTACTGCTCAACAATAAGTAGCTGGGTACCACAGGGCTTGTCTTGCCAGGGATAACATTCGCCAGGCAGGCTCCTTTTACCAACACATTTGTACCGGTATGGACTGACTGGCTGAAATACACTGCTCAAAAATAATAATAAAGGGAACACTTAAACAACACAATGTAACTCCAAGTCAATCACACTTCTGTGAAATCAAACTGTCCACTTAGGAAGCAACACTGATTGACAGTACATTTCACGTGCTGTTGTGCAAATGGAATAGACAACAGGTGGAGATTATAGGCAGGCTCCTTTTATCAACACATCGGTACCGGTCTGGACTGACTGGCTAAATACATCCAGTGGTGGAAAAAGTACCCATTTGTCATACTTGAGTAAAAGTAAATATACCTTAATAGAAAACTGTAAAAGTGAAAGTCACGCAGTGCAGTACTACTTGGGTAAGTCTAAAAGTATTTGGTTTTAAATATATTTAAAGCGTCAAAAGTAAAAGTATAAATCATTTTACATTCCTTATATTAAGCAAACCAGACGGCATGATTTTCTTGTTATTTAAATTTACGGATAGCCAGGGGGACACTCCAACACTCAGACATCATTTACAGATAGCCAGGGGAACACTCCAACACTCAGACATCATTTACAGATAGCCACGGGCACACTCCAACACTCAGACATCATTTACAGATAGCCAGGGGAACACTCCAACACTCAGACATCATTTACAGATAGCCACGGGCACACTCCAACACTCAGACATCATTTACAGATAGACAGGGGGACACTCCAACACTCAGACATCATTTACGGATAGCCAGGGGGACACTCCAACACTCAGACATCATTTACGGATAGCCAGGGGGACACTCCAACACTCAGACATCATTTACGGATAGCCAGGGGAACACTCCAACACTCAGACATCATTTACAGATAGCCAGGGGAACACTCCAACACTCAGACATCATTTACAGATAGCCAGGGGAACACTCCAACACTCAGACATCATTTACAGATAGCCAGGGGAACACTCCAACACTCAGACATCATTTACAGATAGCCAGGGGAACACTCCAACACTCAGACATCATTTACAGATAGCCAGGGGAACACTCCAACACTCAGACATCATTTACAGATAGCCAGGGGAACACTCCAACACTCAGGCATCATTTACAGATAGCCAGGGGAACACTCCAACACTCAGACATCATTTACAGATAGCCAGGGGCACACTCCAACACTCAGACATCATTTACAGATAGCCAGGGGAACACTCCAATACTCAGACATCATTTACAGATAGCCAGGGGCACACTCCAACACTCAGACATCATTTACAGATAGCCAGGGGAACACTCCAACACTCAGACATCATTTACAGATAGCCAGGGGAACACTCCAACACTCAGACACCATTTACAGATAGCCAGGGGAACACTCCAACACTCAGGCATCATTTACAGATAGCCAGGGGAACACTCCAACACTCAGACATCATTTACAGATAGCCAGGGGAACACTCCAACACTCAGACATCATTTACAAATGAAGCATTTGTGTTTAGTGAGTCCACCAGATCAGAGGCAGTAGGGATGTTCTCTTGATAAGTGCGTGAATTGGACAATTTTCCTGTCCTGCTAAGCATTAGACATATAATGAGTACTTTTGGGTGTCAGGGAAAATGTATGGAGTAAAAAGTACATTCTTTTATTTAGGAATGTAGTGAAGTAAAAGTAAAAGTTGTCAAAATATACATAGTAAAGTAACGTACAATTACCCCCCAAAAAACTACTTAAGTAGTACTTTAAAGTATTTTTAATTAAGTACTTTACACCACTGACTAAATCTGAACCCTACTCAGATCGACATTCACAATTATCAATACTGTGTGAAGGAAGAGAAGGAAGAGCGTTCCCTGATCTACAGCATTCCTTCAACAAGACAATGCCTTCCTATTAAAGTCAATGGATACTCCAACGCTCTTCCACTGTGATGTCTCGGATTCTTCCTCTTCTGGATCTATTCTTCTGTGATGCAATACAGTGGTGAAACTAGTTGTGAATTGTCCCTCTTCTCTCACCATTAATCCTCCATTTTTTTTTACTCTCCGCAGGGGTACTCTTTAGCTTCGACCAAAACTATGAAACTTACGTTTCTGAAATGTACTTTATTATCTACAGTACATGTCAGAATGGTAAATATTAGTGTCACGTTGGTATCCTAGTTTGCGGTCAAAGCTATCTCTGTTCCAGACCCACCAGTGGAGCGTTCCCACCAGTTATAGTCCCAGAGGCACTCGAGGGCAGATGAAAAGCTTTCTGGGTAAACAGAACACTGTTTGGGTTTCAGCTGAACAATAAACATAGTGATGATAAGAAGGCCAGGGTTCAGAGCCCTACACTACACTGCCATCACCATTTGGTCATTACGCGTCCCAGAATATCACAGATGACAAGCATTTCGCTACACACGCAATAACATCTGCTAAACATGTGACAAATAAAATTGGATTTGATTTGATGATTCAGTTTAATGACTCACGAGACGAAAGAGAAGGAAGACGGCACCAGTAACTACATTTAAAACATTTAAAAACGTGATACGAAGTATTTTCTGTAGCTCTTACTAACTCTTCTTCTACGAACTAGACAGCACACGATAGTAAATATTTCTCTGCAATGTTTTTATACCAATACATTTCTGAAGGTAACTATAACTACGACTATAGATATAAATACCAGGGTTTGGTCACATTGTTGTTGTATTCCTAAATCTAAAATCATCACATTTCATACATATCATAGTTATGTACTCCTACGCTGTTCAGTGCTGCTCAGTGTTCCCATTAACCTGCATGTCAGTTGTGTGTCAGAGCTGTCACTAAAACAATATTGAGCTGTCCAATACATAAGACTAAGACTACACCTGTTATTTACTACGCATGTGACAACTTAGATTTGATTTGATTTGACACACAGGACCAGCATCCTCCCTCCATCAGAAGGAGGAATTGAGATCTGGTCATTCATACAGTCTGATGAGATCTGGTCATTCATACAGTCTGATGAGATCTGGTCATTCATACAGTCTGATGAGATCTGGTCATTCATACAGTCTGATGAGGTTGGTCATTCATACAGTCTGATGAGATCTGGTCATTCATACAGTCTGATGAGATCTGGTCATTCATACAGTCTGATGAGGCTGGTCATTCATACAGTCTGATGAGATCTGGTCATTCATACAGTCTGATCAGGCTGGTCATTCATACAGTCTGATAAGGCTGGTCATTCATACAGTCTGATGAGATCTGGTCATTCATACAGTGATGAGGCTGGTCATTCATACAGTGATGAGGCTGGTCATTCATACAGTCTGATGAGGCAGGTCATTCATACAGTCTGATGAGGTTGGTCATTCATACAGTCTGATTAGATCTGGTCATTCATACAGTCTGATGAGGTTGGTCATTCATACAGTCTGATGAGGTTGGTCATTCATACAGTCTGATAAGGCTGGTCATTCATACAGTCTGATGAGATCTGGTCATTCATACAGTGATGAGGCTGGTCATTCATACAGTCTGATGAGATCTGGTCATTCATACAGTCTGATGAGGCTGGTCATTCATACAGTCTGATGAGATCTGGTCATTCATACAGTCTGATGAGGTTGGTCATTCATACAGTCTGATGAGGTCTGGTCATTCATACAGTCTGATGAGGCTGGTCATTCATACAGTCTGATGAGGCTGGTCATTCATACAGTCTGATGATGTCTGGTCATTCATACAGTCTGATGAGGTCATGGTCTGCAGTAATGTGACCTTTCTCTTTAACATCATGAAGAGGCTGTAGAGCTGGTCTAGCCTTATGCTCATCCAATGACGTAACATGCGTTTATAAACTTGTTAAAAGTTACTTTTGGGGGTACAGTGCCTTGCAAAAGTATTCATCTCCCTTGCCGTTTTTCCTATTTTGTTGCATTACAATCTGTAATTTAAATGGATTTTTATTTTTATTTCATGTAACGGACATACATAAAATACTCCAAATTGGTGAAGTGAAATGAAAAAAATAACTTGTTTCAAAACAATCAATAATGGAAAAGTGGTGCGTGCATATGTATTCACCCCCTTTGCAATGAAGCCCCTAAATAAGATCTGGTGCAACCAATTACCTTCAGAAGTCACATAATTAGTTAAATAAAGTCCAGCTGTTTGCAATCTAATTGTCACATGATCTGTCACATGATTTCAGATATATACACCTCTTCTGAAAGGCCCCAGAGTCTGCAACACCACTAAGCAAGGGGAACCACCAAGCAAGCGGCACCATGAAGACCAAGGAGTTGTGGTGAGGTGGTGTTGAAGGAGTCAGGCGCAGGAGGGTAAATCACAGAATAACAGGCTTTAATCCGCAAAAATACAGGGTTACGCAGAAATGCGTCAAACACACTCCAGGGCACAAAACAGGTGCACTGTAAAATACAAGGCACACAGGAAAATACTCCCATCGAACAAAATACACAAGCTCCACCAAGCTTCACTAACCTTCACAATAAACAATCACCCACAAGGACAAGGGGGCAGAGGGAACATTTATACACTGACTAATTAGGGGATTAGAACCAGGTGTGTGTGATAACGAGACAAGACAAGTGTGATGATGATTGGGGCGGCAGTGGTTAGTACTCCGGTGACGACGAACACCGAAGCCTGCCCGAACAAGGAGGGGAGGCAGCCTCGGCCGAAGTCGTGACAGGAGTTCTCCAAACAGGTCAGGGACAAAGTTGTGGAGAAGTACAGATCAGGGTTGGGTTATAAAAATATATCAAAACTTTGAACATCCCACGGAGCACCATTAAATCCATTGTTAAAAAATTGAAAGAATATGGCACCACAACAAACCTGCCAAGAGAGGGCCGCCCACCAAAACTCACGGACCAGGGAAGGAGGACATTCATCAGAGAGGCAACAAAGACACCAAAGATAACCCTGAAGGAGCTGCATAGCTCCACAGCGGAGATTGGAGTATCTGTCCATAGGACTACTTAAAGCCACACACTCCACAGAGCTGGGCTTTATGGAAGAGTGGCCAGAAAAAAGCCATTGCTTAAAGAAAAAAATAAGCAAACACGTTTGGTGTTCGCCAAAAGGCATGTGGGAGACTCCCCAAACATATGGAAGAAGGTACTAAAATTGAGCTTTTTGGCCATCAAGGAAAACGCTATGCCAAAGCAAGTGAAGTAGATTGTAAACAAAAGTGAAATAAACAATAAATATTAACAGTAAACATTACACTCAAAAGTTCCAAAAGAATAAAGACATTTCAAAAAAGTACAAATGGGAAAATAAATAAACATAAATATGGGTTGTATTTACAATGGTGTTTGTTCTTCACTGGTTGCCCTTTTCTTGTGGCAACAGGTCAAAAATCTTGCTGCTGTTGGTCATGAGCCCGTAAGACGGCAGCTATCCACAGCAGCCCCATCTACCCTGTCCATCCCAGCCCCATCTACCCTGTCCATCCCAGCCCCATCTACCCTGTCCATCCCAGCCCCATCTACCCTGTCCATCCCAGCCCCATCTACCCTGTCCATCCCAGCCCCATCTACCCTGTCCATCCCAGCCCCATCTACCCTGTCCATCCCAGCCCCATCTACCCTGTCCATCCCAGCCCCATCTACCCTGTCCATCCCCTTGGTTACAACCCCCTTGGTCCCCCTCGCAGTCCACTGGTCTTGGCTCGGTACTCCTGGGCCTCCTCCCCTAAAGAACAATATTTAGTCACTGTTGTGAAAGCCCTTTGGAGGCTAAAGCACAGCGGTCTTGTCGTATTATTTAAACACACTAGTCCTGCCTCACCATGTGAACACAGGGAGGGGACAGGGCTTTAAAGGTGGGCCCTTTGGGTCAGACAACTGCCTTCAACTGATCTCCTGGTGGCAGTGACACGGGTGGAAAACAGGCGTGGTAGGTTAACTGACACACAGCCCAGGACTCGGCTGGAAAACAGTGGCAAGAGTTACATAGTGGACTATCTTGGCTAAATAAATCTAATGAATGAAATGAACTCCGTTAATGGATGCTGATGTAAGTCCCTGTTCTCTCTCTTTTCCTGGGTGACAGTCTGTTTGTAGCTCTGAGGCCTGTAGCAGCCTATGCTGGCCTGGGTTAGGGTCAGGGATGGCCTCTTCATGTGGTTGGTAGTAATGCTAAGAATGTACCAGGGAGTCACCCTCTCTCTCTCTGTGGCTGTCCAGCTGTGTGCGTGCGTGTGTGCGTGTGTGCGTGTGTGCGTGTGTGCGTGTGTGTGTCTGTGTGTGTGTGTGTGCGTGCGTGCGTGTGTGTCTGTGTGTGTGTGTCAGGTAGAGAGCAACTGTGTCTTTCAGCTCCAACTACGATGACCAATAACATTTATTCGCCCGACTCTAAAACATCCTCAAATAACAGGAAGGGAGCGACTGAACCACGGAAATAGAGTTGATTGTGACAGGACTTTTACATCCATACTTTAGAATGAAGGAGCAACCACAACATCTGGCCTGTGGTTAGTCGATGTACTGGAGCATAATTTGAACCAGAGAGGGTGGAATGATTTTATTGGTCTCTAAGGTGACAATGACAAGTGTTGTTGGACCTCCTAAAGATGAGTTGTCTGTTTTCTAGTAGTTTGGCTTTCCCCTCTCATTCTGGATACTCTTAAAATAATGTAGATCCCTATCCTCAAAATTTATTTTGGCAATTGAGACACATTTGGTTATTAAAGACAAGTGTTGTCTCTGAACATCAGTGGTGTGTAGTTAGCTTGCTAGCCTAGCGCTGATAAACCTAGTGGTGTGTAGCTAGCTTGCTAGCCTAGCGCTGATAAACCTAGTGGTGTGTAGTTAGCTTGCTAGCCTAGCGCTGATAAACCTAGTGGTGTGTAGTTAGCTTGCTAGCCTAGCGCTGATAAACCTAGTGGTGTGTAGCTAGCTTGCTAGCCTAGCGCTGATAAACCTAGTGGTGTGTAGCTAGCTTACTAGCCTAGCGCTGATAAACCTAGTGGTGTGTAGCTAGCTTGCTAGCCTAGCGCTGATAAACCTAGTGGTGTGTAGCTAGCTTGCTAGCCTAGCGCTGATAAACCTAGTGGTGTGTAGCTAGCTTGCTAGCCTAGCGCTGATAAACCTAGTGGTGTGTAGCTAGCTTGCTAGCCTAGCGCTGATAAACCTAGTGGTGTGTAGCTAGCTTGCTAGCCTAGCGCTGATAAACCTAGTGGTGTGTAGCTAGCTTGCTAGCCTAGCGCTGATAAACCTAGTGGTGTGTAGCTAGCTTGCTAGCCTAGCGCTGATAAACCTAGTGGTGTGTAGCTAGCTTGCTAGCCTAGCGCTGATAAAACCTAGTGGTGTGTAGCTAGCTTGCTAGCCTAGCGCTGATAAACCTAGTGGTGTGTAGCTAGCTTGCTAGCCTAGCGCTGATAAACCTAGTGGTGTGTAGCTAGCTTACTAGCCTAGCGCTGATAAATCTAGTGGTGATTTGCTAGCCTATCATTGCTAAACCACAGTCACTTCTCACTCAGGGCTCTATTTTCGGCTGGCGTTAAGGAGGCGCAAGTCTCAAACACACATTGGTTTGCAATTTTGTCATGTAAAAACTGGCGCAAATGGCATTTTCCAGCCCTAAACCCAGTTTCGGCAATATTTGAGGTGTGTCCTTAAAAACAAGCGCAAAAGTGACAATTTCATGCAGTGCTAATGGGAAGTTTTAAGACCCTCAAAAAGCAGGTCTTAACGGTAACACAGTTGTTAAATGGCGATCCATGTATTTTGAGAGCGGAAGCACAGCCTATCCAGCCATGACCACAGCGTCCATGGAAGGAGATATGTGCCTTTTGTGCCGGTAAATGTCGTATTTAGAAACATAAAAACAACTATTTATCAAGGCTGGTTTAGCAGCATCGCATAGGTGTGTATTTTGATCCTGGGCATTAGCCAAGTAGCCAATAGTGAATAAAGGGCTTTTTTAAATGGTCTACTGAGAGTGCTTTGAAATATTTTGGAGGTTTTTGCCCTCTTGCTTTTTCATTATTCACGTGGGAACGTTATGCGTAAAGACATTTGGGCCTACAGTGGGGGAAAAAAGTATTTAGTCAGCCACCAATTGTGCAAGTTCTCCCACTTAAAAAGATGAGAGAGGCCTGTAATTTTCATCATAGGTACACGTCAACTATGACAGACAAATTGAGAAAAGAAAATCCAGAAAATCACATTTGTAGGATTTTTTATGAATTTATTTGCAAATTATGGTGGAAAATAAGTATTTGGTCACCTACAAAACAAGCAAGATTTCTGGCTCTCACAGACCTGTAACTTCTTCTTTAAGAGGCGCCTCTGTCCTCCACTCGTTACCTGTATTAATGGCACCTGTTTGAACTTGTTATCAGTATAAAATACACCTGTCCACAACCTCAAACAGTCACACTCCAAACTCCACTATGGCCAAGACCAAAGAGCTGTCAAAGGACACCAGAAACAAAATTGTAGACCTGCACCAGGCTGGGAAGACTGAATCTGCAATAGGTAAGCAGCTTGGTTTGAAGAAATCAACTGTGGGAGCATTTATTAGGAAATGGTTGGACTACAGCTCTTCCTCTCTCCTCCTCTCTCTTCCTCTCTCTTCCTCTCTTTTTCTCTCCTCCTCCATTCCTCTCTCTTCCTCTCTCTTCCTCTCCTCTCTCCTCCTCTCTCCTCCCCCTCTCTTCCTCTCTCCCTCTCTCCTCCTCTCCTCTTCTCTCCTACTCACTTCCTCTCTCCTCCTCTCTCCTCCTCTCTTCTCCTTTCTCTTCCTCTCTCTTCCTCTCTTATCCTCTCTTATCCTCTCCTCCCCTCTCCTCCTCTCTCTTCCTCTCTCTTCCTCTCTCTTCCTCTCTCCTCCTCTCTTCCTCTCTCTTCCTCAATCCTCTCTCCTCCTTTCTCTTCCTCTCTCCTTCTGTCTCTTCCTTTCTCTTCCTCTCTCCTCCTTTCTCTTCCTCTCTCCTTCTGTCTCTTCCTCTCTCTTCCTCTCTCCTCTTCTCTCCTCCTCTCTTCCTCTCTCTTCCTCTCTCCTCCATTCTCTTCCCATCTCTTCCTCTCTCTTCCTCTCTCTTCCTCTCTTTTTCTCTCTTTTTCTCTCCTCCTCTCTCCTCCTCCCTTCCTCTCTCTTCCTTTCTCCTCCTCTCTTCCTCTCTCCTCCTCTTTCTCTTTCTCCCTGTCTCTTCCTCTCTTCCTCTCTCTTCCTCATCTCTCTTCCTCTCTCTTCCTCTCTCCTCCTCTTACCTCCTCTCTCCTCCTCTCTGCTCCTCTCTCTTCCTCTCTCTTCCTCTCCTCTCCCCTCCTCTCAATTCAATTTCAATTTAAGGGCATCGGAAACATATGTTTACATTGCCAAAGCAATTGAAATAGATAATAAACAAAAGTGAAATAAACAATAAAAATTAACATTAAACATTACACTCAGAAGTTCCAAAAGAATAAAGACATTTCAAATGTCATATTATGTATATATATACAGTGTTGTAACAATGTGCAAATAGTTAAAGTACAAATGGGAAAATAAATCAACATAAATATGGGTTGTATTTACAATGGTGTTTGTTCTTCACTGGTTGCCCTTTTCTTGTGGCAACAGGTCACAAATCTTGCTGCTGTGATGGCACACCGTGATATTTCACCCAGTAGATAAGGGAGTTTATCAAAATTGGGTTTGTAATTATTTGTGGATCTCTGTAATCTGAGGGAAATATGTGTCTCTAATATGGTCATACATTTGGCAGGAGGTTAGGAAGTGCAGCTCAGTTTCCACCTCGTTTTGTGGGCAGTGTGCACATAGCCCGTCTTCTCTTGAGAGCCAGGTCTGCCTATGGCGGCCTTTCTCAATAGCAAGGCTATGCTCACTGAGTCTGTACATAGTCAAAGCTTTCCTTAAATTTGGGTCAGTCACAGTGGTCAGGTATTCTTCTACTGTGTACTCTCTGTATAGGGCCAAATAGCATTATATTTTGCTCTGTTTTTTGGTTAATTCTTTCCAATGTGTCAAGTAATTCTCTTTTTGTTTTCTCATGATTTGGTTGGGTATAATTGTGTTGCTGTTCTGGGGCTCTGTGGGGTCTGTTTGTGTTTGTGAACAGAGCCCCAGGACCAGCTTACTTAGGGGACTCTTCTACAAGTTCATCTCTCTGTAGGTGATGGCTTTGTTATGGAAGGTTTGGGAATCGCTTCCTTTTAAGTGGTTATAGAATTTAACGGCTCTCTTCTGGATTTGGATAATTAGCGGATATCGGCCTAACTCTGCTCTGCGTGCATTATTTGGTGTTTTTCGTTGGTGTTTGTCCCATTTTGTGAATTCTTGGTTGGTGAGCGGACCCCAGACCTCACAACCATAAAGGGCAATGGGTTCTATAACTGATTGAAGTATTTTTAGCCAGATCCTAATTGGTATGTCAAATTTTATGTTCCATTTGATGGCATAGAAGGCCCTTCTTGCCTTGTCTCTCAGATCATTCACAGGTTTGTGGAAGTTACCTGATGTTTAGGCTGAGGTATGTATCGTTTTAATCTTCCTCTCTCCTCCTCTCTCCCATCTTGATAAAGAGCTGCTTTAACCAAGCCTAAGCGGCACCTGCACAACCAAGTGAGCAGTAGCAGTTTAGGCGAAGACATTTATAACTAACCCAAGATAGTTCATCTGTGTCATTTACATTGGGAGCAAATGAAGCATAGTGGGCAGAACAAGCAAGGAGGTGGGCAGAGCAAAGCACGAGCTAGCGAGATCCTATTGGCTTTTTGTAGCATGTATTTGCATATTTTTGTTAGGGAACACCTCCTCTGTGACGTGCACAAACTCAATTCGATCTTGCTCTCTTAAAAAAACGGAATTTTTTACAACTTTGGCAAAGCGTAAAGTTTATAAAACTTAGTTCGTAAAGGATTTCAGGAACAGAAACATTAATTGAGATCAGATGTTTCATTGATGACAACATTTGCAGAATGTCAGCCCAGTTCCATCCTCTTTAATATGCCATATGCCAGACGCTTTTATCCAAAGCGACTTATAGTCATGTGTGCATACATTTTACTTATGGGTGGTCCCGGGAATCGAACCCACTACCCGTGCGTTACAAGAGCCATGCTCCACCAGCTTAGCTGCAAAGGATTCTCTCCCACGTCCCGCGACGGGACATCCTCTCACTACCATATCTGGTGGGGAGAAAACGTTCTAAACAGATGCTTCAGCTTTATAGCCGTTGTGACGTGTCTGGGTTACCCCTTCCGTCTCTGGTTTAGGTCTGCTGTGTGCTTAACAGGCTCCCGGCCCTTTGATCTGATTCATCCTAGCTGTAGGAGTAATGCATCTGGAACCACAAAGGACTTTTTCTTCCTCTCTGTTCCAGTTCCCCAAAACCTTTATAGGACTAAGATCTAAGATCGTCGTTCGGATGTCCATTGCCTTGATGATCTTTGTGCTATGAGGGTTTTTGGGAAACTCACTCTTGGTCTGTTGGTTGTGTAAAGCCACACCCAGGTCTGTATGTGGACTTGATGAAGCTTCAGGCTTCAGGCACAGAGATCTGACACTAAAAAGAGGAGAGGAGAGGAAGGGAGAGGGAGAGGGAGATGGCAGAGGGAGAGGGAGAGGGAGAGGGAGAGGGGAGGAGAGGGAGAGTAGGGAGGGAGGGAGGGAGGGAGGGAGGGAGGGAGGGAGGGAGGGATAGGGCGATAGCATCTCTGCTTTCTTCTCTCGCTCTCTCTCTCTCTCGGCTCTCTCTCCTCTCGCTCTCTCTCTCTCTCCTCTCTCTCTCTCTCTCTCTCTCTCTCTCTGCTCTCTCTCTCTCTATCTCGCTCTCTCTCTCTCTCATCTCTCTCTCTCGCTCTCTCTCTCTCTCTCTCTCTCTCTCTCTCTCTCTTCTCTCTCGTCGCCGCTCTCTCTCTCTCTCTCGTCTCTCTCTCTCTCCTCGCTCTCTCTCTCTCTCTCTCCGCTGCTCCTCTGCTCTCGTCACTCTATACATCCTCTAGTCTCTACTCTCTCTCGATCTATATACTCCTCACTCTCTACTCACTCTCTCTCCTCTCAATCTCTTATGCTATCTCGCTCTATCTACTCTCCATCTCGCTCTTGCTCGTCTCTCTCTCTCTCTCCGACTCTCTCTCATCTCTCTCTGAATCTCTCGCGCTCTCTCTCTCTCTCTCTCCCTCCTCCTCTCTCTCGTTCTCTGCCCTCGTCGCTCTCTCATCTCACAACTTTTTCAGGCCCAACGTCGAATTCTACTATACCTTTTTCATCTCTGCCCTTCGGTCGCGCATCTCTTCGCTCGTCGTCTCTCTCTTCTCTCTCCTCTCTCTCTCTCTCTCTCTCTCATTCTCTCTCTACCTCTCCTCTCTCTACGTTATCTCCTCTCTCGCTCCTCCCTCTCCTCGCACTCTCTCGCTCCTCTACCGATCCTCTCTCTCGCTCGACTCGCTTCGCCTCGTCTCTCTCTCATCTATCTCTCTCTCTCTCTCTCTCTCTCCTCTTCCTCGCTCGCTCAATCTCTCTAGCTCGCTCTCCTCGCCTCGCATCCCTCTTTCTCTCGTGCTCTCTCTTCATCTCTCGCTCGCTACGCTCGTCTCGGCTCCCCGACGCTCGCTCGCTCGCTCGCTCGACTCTCTTCTTGGCCCTAGTGGGGTTTGTGACAACGGTGCCCTGTTTTCATGTTGTGGCCCCCTTGTCTTTCTCCTGCGCCCCGTTCCCACCCTGTGCCCTTCACTCCCTAGTCCCCAGTGGCTGCCCTCTTGCGACCCCGCGCCCACATCTTATACCCAACCCCCGCACACGCGTTCCCGCAGTCTGTTCGCAGGCCGCCCTCTTCTGTACTTGTTCTTTTGTCTTGGCGCTGCCTTTGACCCCTCCGACTAGTACACCACCCCCCTGCTCCAAACTCCTCCTCAACTCTCTTCGCGCTCGTCTTGTTCTCTCTCTCCCTGTCCTTGTCCCTGCCTCCCTTCCCAAATCCCCATGTTTTTTTTTGAAAATATATATACGACCCCTTTATTACTTTTCAAACCCCACCATCCTTTCCCTACTTGGAGTAAATTAGTGACCAACATGCCCAGGCCTCTACTTCCGGTCTATACTTACTAGCTACACCTTATGACAGAGTTAATTTTACAATAATTCTATTATATATATATGTATTTTTTTGTATTTTTTTTTGCTCCTGAACTTCTTCTACTCTCAACCTCTCCGATCATTTTCATGATGTCCATCCGGTTTGCTTCTATATGGCATATCTTTCTAACTGTGCTCCTTCCCAAAAGCTCCCAAACATACAACCTATATACTTATTATGGACACAGTATGCTTACATTATTAGCTATCTTTGTTATTATTTGTTGTTATTTGTTATTAGTCCCATCCTTCAACTCTATTCAATACCTCCCATCTATCTCTAACACCATCCATATAGGATTTCTATTTGCCATATATATTTCAACCAGTACTGTGATGTTTTACAAAAGTTCTGAACCTTTCTATTCTCATTGCTTCTACAGATTGTGAATTAAAAATAAACATTTTTGCTAAAAGTATTATAATATTATTGATTGATTGACTATGACTTTTCAGATCACCCAGTAATGCTATCTGCAAGGTTAGCTCCAGGTAAATATTGCAATCCTTTAGCCATTCCTGGACCTGTGTCCAAAAACAAGCTACAAAGGGACAGAACCAAAACAAATGATCTAATGATTCTGTCTCTTCACAGCAAAATCTGCAGAGCTGGGAAGATTGTATCCCCCATATAAATGACATTCTATTGGTAGCAAGAATTTTATATAATAATTTAAATTGAAAGATTCTAATTTTTGAATCCGGTGTCGTTTTGCGTGTCAGTTCATAAACACTATGCCATGGGATCGGTACGTCAAAGATCTCTTCCCAACTATTTTGCAATCTATATGGGACGGCTGTCAATCCTTTGGTCCTTTGGTCCAGTGAAACTGATATACTTTTTTATTTATCACAGTTTTCCTTAACCAATTATGTTCTTTAATGCAAGGCCGACAGACAAGTTCCTTACTTTCTCCCCCTTCCACTTTCCTCTTCCACGTTTGCGGTAAGGCTGCAATTATTTGGTTGTAATTTTGGGTAGAGCAGACGTTTCCATATGTTTTTGTTAGCTGCATGTGCGACATAACTCCACCAGTCCTACCGATGATATCATTTACAAAGATTATACCTTTTTTAAACATTCTGTCAAAAAATAAAGGTTTTTTGTCAATTAGTATATTTGAATTTAACCACAATATTTGTTGCATTATTTGTTTCTGTCGTTTTCTGGAGGATTAAATTGAAATTGCAACCAACTTTCTATGGCTTGTTTTAGAAATAGTGATATTTGGGAGATTATTTCCTTTTCAAAATAACTGAAAGTGAGAGGTTGTAATCTGAATAAAGGGAAAAAAGGCCTTTCTTGAACATTGGGTGAGACAATCTTACTAATTTGCTTGAGAACCAGTTCGGATTTAAGTATAACTTTTGTATGACTGAAGCTTTTAGTGATAGGTCTAATGCTTTAATATTTAATCATTTCTGTCCTCCGAATTCATATTCATTATATAAATATGCCCTTTTATTTTGTCTGGCTTGCCGTTCCAAATAAAATTGAATATTTTTTTCTCATATAATTTAAAAAACTGTTCACTAGGTGTAGGCAAGACCATAAGCAAATAGGTAAACTGGGATAATACTAAAGAGTTAATCAGGGTGATTTTTTCCACAAATTGACAGGTATTTTCCTTTCCATGGTAGTAAGATCTATTTTTGCTAACTTTCTATTAAAATGTATTGAAGTGAGAGAATTTATTTCCTTTGGGATATGTATTCCGAGTATATTCACATCACCATCAGACCATTTTATTGGTAAACTACATGGTAATGTAAAAATTGTATTTTTTAGTGATCCAATACGTAATATAGTACATTTGTCAGAATTTGGTTGTAATCCAGAGAGGTTAGAAAATGTATATAGATCCTCTATGAGGCTGTGGAGGGATTCTAGTTGTGGATTTAAAAGAAAACATGAATCATCAGCGTACAATGACACCTTTGTTTTTAAGCCCTGTATTTCTAATCCTCTGATATTATTATTGGATCTGATTTTAATAGCTAACATCTCGATGGCCACAATAAATAGATATGCCGATAGTGGACAACCTTGTTTCACTCCTCTTGACAGTTTAAAACTTTCTGAGAAATAGCCATTATTTACTATTTACACCTAGGGTTACTATACATGATTTTTGACCCATTTTATAAGAGATTCTCCAAAATTGAAATGCTCCAGGCATTTATATATAAACCCCAGTCGAACTTTATCAAATGCCTTTTCGAAGTCTGCTATGAATAGCAGGCCTGGTTTCCCATATTTTCCATAGTGTTCTATTGTTTCCAGTACTTGCCTTATATTATCTTCAATGTATCTTCCATGTAAAAAACCTGTCTGATTAGAATGAATAATATCCGACAATACCTTTTTAATTCTATGCGCTATACATTTTGCTAGGATTTTTGCATCACAACACTGAAGTGTAAGGGGCCTCCAATTTTGTAAATGGACTGGATCTTTATATTTTCCACTTGTATCCTGTTTCAGTAATAATGAGATCTTCTTCTTGAGTGTCAGATAATCTACCATTTACATAGGAGTGGTTAAAACATGCTAATAACGGTCCTCTTAGTATATCAAAAAAGGTTTGGTATACCTCGACTGGTATGCCATCCAACCCTGGAGTTTTCCCGGACTTAAAGTCTTTAATTGCATCCAGAAGTTCCTCCTCTGTAATTTCACCTTCACATGAGTCTTTCTGTGTGGCTGTTCATTTGACATTATCAATAGAAAAAAAATCTCTACAATTAGCTTCAGTTAGAGGAGATGGAGGCGACTGAAAAGAAAACATGTGCTTAAAGTACTTTGTTTCTTCCTTCAAAATATCATTTGGTGAATTATGGGTGACTCCGTCAATTGTAACCAGTTTCATTAAGTTCTTTTTGGTAGCATTCCTATGTTGAAGATTAAAAAAGAATTTTGTGCATTTTTCCCCATATTCCATCCAGTTTGCTTTATTTTTATAATATATTACACTTGATCTTTCTTGAATAAGTTTCTCCATTTCTTTTTGTTTTTCCTCTAATTTATTCTGAGCCTCTATGTTAGTTTTTATTGCCATCTATCTGTTCTGTTAGACTTTCTATTTCCTTTCTTAGTATAAACTCTTTTGACCTAAATTGCTTTTGTTACTGAATTGCATGGCCTTTAAAGGCACATTTAAAGGTGTCCCATACAATAAGGGGATTCGCTGTACCTATGTTATGTTGGAAAAAGTCAGTTATAAATTCCTTTGTTCTAATTATAAATAAATTATCATCCAATAGGCTTTGATTAAATTTCCAATATCCCTCGCCCACGTGGAAATTCAGTAAGAGTAATGTATATGCCTATTATATGATCGTCCGACCGCATTCTGTCCCCTATCAACACTTTTTTTAGTTTTGGTGCCAATGAGAATGAGATAAGAAAGAAGTCAAGACGACTAGCTTGATTCAGTCTCCGCCATGTATATCTCACTAGATCAGTATATTTAAGCCTCCATATATCTACTAGTTCTAACTGTATCCATGACATTCACAATTTCCTTAAGAGCATGTGGGTGATTGTTTGTGGTGTGATTTCCTTTACGGTCCATTGAGCTATTTAAAACAGTATTATAATCCCCCACCATAATAATATTGTCTTGAGTTGCTTGCAGGCTTGATAATTTATTATATATATTGTCAAAGAATTGTGGATCATCATTATTTGGTCCGTAAAGGTTAATGAGCCATATCTGTTTATGGTCCAATAACATATTTAAAATAATCCATCTACCTTGCGTATCTATTTGGACAATTTGCACATTCGGATCGAAATTACTATTAATTAATATCATCACCCCTTTTGAATATCTTTTCCCATGGGAGAAGTATACCCCACCCCCCCCCCCACCCCCCCCCCCCCCCCCCCCCCCCCCCCCCCCCCATTCTTTTTTCCACGCTACTTCATCTCGAATTGTTGAATGAGTTTCCTGTATACAATAGATATTATATTCCTTCTCTTTGAGCCATGTAAATATTGTTCTTCTTTTGTTATTATCAGCTAAGCCATTACAATTATAACTGGCTATACTTATTTCACCATACACCATAATGAGATACAAGTTTCAAGTCTATTTATCATTATATATGTTTGTAAATTTACCAATAAAAAATTGCGTAATGATTGAGTGTCCATATAGCTGTGCCGTGATATTTGCATTGCTACGGAGTAACCCTTCAATTGTTCTCCACTAATTCCCCCGCTAAAGCCCCTCCCCATCCCAAGTTGAGCCGTCATCCCAGTGATCAGCATCCCCCCCACGTCCCTCCGTATCCCTAAGGCCCCGAGAGGCCAGGACCCATCCATCGAAAACAGCACACAGTGCCACCCACAAAACAGAAGCAGGTTAACCGCCAAAAGCATTTCCAATGCTTTCACCTCTATATACAGTATATATCTATATAACTATTTTTTTTTAAATTATGCATATCCTATTTTCCATCATTATCAATTAATATGCGTAATAATGTCGGCAGTTCACGCGTAGGATTGTAACATACAACCCGGATTGCCATTGTATTACATTTAATTAATTGACAAGCAATTATTATCCTAGCAAATAATTCCTGTGGTCCATCCCATACCCCCCCCCCCAACATCCCCACCCCTCCACAACAGATGCCAGACAAGCACACACGCACAGACTCACATACTCCAACACACTCAACCCCCCTCCTCCACAATCGACCATAAAATCAGATACTCAACGGCTGTTATATCCCAGAGCCCAACTCGAGAAATAACTTGATTTACGAGTGCACATACAGTTAAAGCTGATTGAGAAAGCATGCAGATTGAGCTGAAATTGATAACAATGTGAGATTTGATTAATCTACTTAATCTGTCAAGTCCTAGGTGATGGAGATCAGATCCACCCTCTTCACCTGAGACACAAACACTCTGATCCCCTGTTGTAACCATTTTCCCAAGCATCTCCATGCGGTCAGACCTTTGATTATTTTGTGCCACCTGGGCCACAATTATAAACCCCCTCTCTGATTGTCCGAGTGTGACCCCCTCCCCATGGGTTACTGCAGCCAGTGTTGCCAGCACTGCCACTACCTGGGTGGGCGTACCCCATGAATCTTGCTTGTTTGTAGGTGACCAAATACTTATTTTCCACCATAATTTGCAAATAAATTCATTAAAAATCCTACAATGTGATTTTCTGGATTGTTTTCTTCTCAATTTGTCTGTCATAGTTACGTGTACCTATGATGAAAATTACAGGCCTCTCTCATCTTTTTAAGTGGGAGAACTTGCACAATTGGTGGCTGACTGAATACTTTTTTTCCCCACTGTATTGTCGGAAATGTATCATATCTGTAGTCATTATCTGATTATTTATGGATCCGTATTCCTAAAAAAAAGTATCATTTCAATAGATATCCTTACATGATATATAATATTCATCCTCTTATGTCTGATTGAAAATGGGAATGATGTCCAGCGCTAAATGATTCTACCTGTTCAGGTGCCGAAAAGCATTGAGCTCTTTGGTCTTGGCCATGGTGGAGAGTTTGGAATCTGATTGATTGCTTCTGTGGACAGGTGTCTTTTATACAGGTAACAAACTGAGATTAGGAGCACTCCCTTTAAGAGTGTGCTCCTAATCTCAGCTTGTTACCTGTATAAAAGACACCTGGTAGCCAGAAATCTTTCTGATTGAGATGGGGTCAAATACTTATTTCCCTCATTAAAATGCAAATCAATTTATAACATTTTTGACATGCGTTTTTCTGGATTTTTTTGTTGTTATTCTGTCTCTCACTGTTCAAATAAACCTACCATTAAAATTATAGACTGATCATGTCTTTGTCAGTGGGCAAACGTACAAAATCAGCAGGGGATCAAACACTTTTTTCCCTAACTGTATGATATCTGGAGGGAATCCAAAAATGATTTGTGCAAGAAAGAAAAATATGGAACTCATATTTGTCAAATTATTGAGCATGTGCTGAAAACTCAGAAATCGTCCTTATTTTCAGCATATCAAAAATCATATCAAGCCTCAGCCAAGAGAAGGATATCTGGAATCAATAGCTTAATATACTTTTGGAGCTCACTCTAGCTTCATATATTGAATATGCTGAGAAAACACAGATATGCGATGTATACAGTCAGTAATTGTCAACGTGAAGAGAGAAAATAGGATGTCACATATCTCAGGATATTGAATGAGTCCATATCCGGCCATAAAATGTCCATGTGTGATACTCAGAGTAATCCCAAAATCATGTCTAAAATAAACATCTGGATTTAGAATGTCCGGATATGGTACAAATCCACAAAACTCAAAATATACATTGGAAATGGTCTGTATTCTGTAGAAAATCAAGAACATGTCATGTAAAGATATCCCCTAATATGGACCCTTTTTGTCCAGTGCGTCAATACAGGATCGAATCCTACTACCTCAGATATGGCAGGGCTTGCTAACTATCAGGGATTACAAAGGGAAACCCAGCCGGGAGCTGCCCAGTGACGCGAGCCCACTAGACGAGCTAAATGCTTTCTATGCTCACTTCGAGGCAAGCAACACTGAACCATGCATGAGAGCACCAGCTGTTCAGGACGACTGTGTGATCACGCTCTCCGTAGCTGATGTAAGACCTTTAAACAGGTTAACGTTCAATAAGCCGCAGGGCCAGACGGATTACCAGGATGCGTACTCAGAGAATGCGCTGACCAGCTTGCAAGTGTCTTCACTGACATTTTCAAACTCTCCCTGACCCAGTCGATAATACCTACATGTTTCAAGCAGACCACCATAGTCCTTGTGCCCAAGAACACCAAGGTAACCTGTCTAAATGACTATCGCCCCGTAGCACTCATATCTGTAGCCATGAAATGCTTTGAAAGGCTGGTCATGGCTCACATCAACACCATCATCCCAGACACCCTGGACCCACTCCAATTGGCATACCGCCCCAACAGATCCATAGATTACGCAATCTTTATTGCACTCCACACTGCCCTCTCCCACCTGGAGAAGAGGAACACCTATGTGAGAATACTATTCAATGACTACAGCTCAGCGTTCAACACCATAATGCCCTCCAAGCTCATCACTAAGCTAAGGACCCTGGGACTGAACACTTCCCTCTGCAACCCTATGTGGTGAGGGTAGGCAACAACACATTCGCAGGCGGTGCACGACTCCAACATCATCATTAGGTTTGCTGACGACACAATGGTGGCAGGCCTGATCACCGACGACGATGAGACAGCCTATAGGGAGGAGGTCAGAGACCTGGCAGTCACAACAACCTCTTCCTCAACATCAGCAAGACAAAGGAGCTGACTGTGGACTACAGGAAATGGAGGGCTGAATACGCCCCCATTCACATTGACGGGGCTGTAGTGGAGCGGGTCGAGAGCTTCAAGTTCCTTGGTGTCCACATCACTAACGACCTATCATGGTCCAAACACACCAAGACAGACATGAAGAGGGCAAGACAATGCCTCTTCCCCCTCAGGAGGCTGAAAATATTTGTCATAGGCCCTCAGATCCTCAAAAAGAAAAGAGCATCTTGACTGGCTCCATCACCGCTTGGTATGGCAACTGCTCGGCATCCGACCGTAAGGCGCTACAGAGGGTAGTGCGTACGGCCCACTACATCACTGTGGCCGAGCTTCCTCCCATCCAGGACCTCTATACCAGGCGTTGTCAGAAGAAGGCCCTAAAAATTGTCAAAGACTCCAGCCACCCTGTGAGGAGTGTGATGGAAGGAGTCAGGCGCAGGAGGGTAATCACCGAATACAGAGTTTATTCCTTCCTTATTCCTTCGTTACACAAAATACGCTGGAATAGCGACCAACGAAACAGGCACAGGGGAAATATCTACCCTGGTAACAAAATGGTACGAGTAGCTCCACCGAGCTCCACTACTCTCACATTCAAACAATCACCACAAGGACAGGGGCAGAGGGAACACTTATACACGGACTAATGAGGGGATTAGAACCAGGTGTGTGTGATTGACAAGACAAGACAAATGTGATGAAAATTGGGGCGGCAGTGGTTAGTAAGCCGGTGACGACGAACGCCGAAGCCTGCCCGAACAAGGAGGGGAGGCAGCCTCGGCGGAAGTCGTGAACCACCCAAGTCATAGACCGTTCTCTCTGCTACCGCACGGCAAGAGGTACCGATGCACCAAGTCTGGAACATACTAAAAATACACTTTATGGAACAGTGGGGAAGAGACACAAACAGGCACACATACACACTCTACAATCACATGGTAAGACACACACTCTACATACACATGGTAAGACACACACTCTACATACACATGGTAAGACACACACTCTACATACACATGGTAAGACACACACTCTACACACACATGGTAAGACACACACTCTACACACACATGGTAAGACTCACACTCTACACACACATGGTAAGACGCACACTCTACATACACATGGTAAGACACACACTCTACACACACATGGTAAGACACACACTCTACACACACATGGTAAGACACACACTCTACATACACATGGTAAGACACACACTCTACACACACATGGTAAGACACACACTCTACATACACATGGTAAGACATACACTCTACACACACACGGTAAGACACACACTCTACACACACACGGTAAGACACACACTCTACACACACATGATAAGACACACTCTACACACACATGGTAAGACACACACTCTACATACACATGGTAAGACACACACTCTACATACACATGGATTTTGTATTGTAGATATGTGGTAGTAGAGTAATAATAATAATAATAATAATAATAATAATATGCCATTTAGCAGACGCTTTTATCCAAAGCGACTTACAGTCATGTGTGCATAAATTTTTTTTGTGTATGGGTGGTCCCGGGGATCGAACCCACTACCTTGGCGTTACAAGCGCCGTGCTCTACCAGCTGAGCTACAGAGTAACACTTAATGTGTTGTGAAAAGTGTTATGAAATGTAATGTCATGTAATATTTTAAATTGTATATACAGCTGAAGTCGGAAGTTTACATACACTTAGGTTGGAGTCATTAAAACTAGTTTTCAACCACTACACAAATGTCTTGTTAACAAACTATAGTTTTGGCAAGTCGGTTAGGACATCTACTTTGTGCATGACACAAGTACGTTTTCCATCAATTGTTTACAGACTGATTATTTCACTTATAATTCAATGTATCACAATTCCAGTGGGTCAGAAGTTTACATACACTAAGTTGACTGTGCCTTTAAACAGCTTGGAAAATTCCAGAAAATGATGTCATGGCTTTAGAAGCTTCTGATAGGCTTATTGACATAATTTGAGTCAATTTGAGGTGTACCTGTGGATGTATTTCAAGGAAGGAGACGCGTTCCGTCTCCTAGAGATGAACGTACTTTGATGCGAAAAGTGCAAATCAATCCCAGAACAACAGCAAAGGACCTTGTGAAGATGCTGGAGGAAACAGGTACAAAAGTATCTATATCCACAGTAAAACGAGTCCTATATCAACATAACCTGAAAGGCCGCTCAGCAAGGAAGAAGCCACTGCTCCAAAACCGCCAAAAAAAAGCCAGACTACGGTTTACAACTGCACATGGGGACAAGATCGTACTTTTAGGAGAAATGTCCTCTGGTCTGATGAACAAAAATAGAACTGTTTGGCCATAATGGCCATTGTTATGTTTGGAGGAAAAAGGGGGTCGCTTGCAAGCCGAAGAACACCATCCCAACCATAAAGCATGGGGGTGGCAGCATCATGCTGTGGGGGTGCTTTGTTGCAGGAGGGACTGGTGCACTTCACAAAATAGATGGCATCATGAGGAAGGAAAATTATGTGGATATATTGAAGCAACATCTCAAGACATCAGTCAGGAAGTTAAAGCTTGGTCGCAAATGGGTCTTCCAAATGGACAATGACCCCAAGCATACTTCCAAAGTTGTGGCAAAATGGCTTAAGGACAACATAGTCAAGGTATTGGAGTGGCCATCATGAAGCCCTGACCTCAATCCTATATCAAATGTGTGGGCAGAACTGAAAAAGCATGTGCGAGCAAGGAGGCTTAATTTTTCTATTATTTCTATATATTCTTTGTCTCTGCATTGTTGGGAAGTAATTTAAGCATTTCGCACTTTTCTTTTTATTGGCCAGTCTGAGATATGGCTTTTTCTTTGGAACTCTGCCTAGAAGGTCAGCATCCCGGAGTCGCCTCTTCACTGTTGACGTTGAGACTGGTGTTTTGCGGGTACTATTTAATGAAGCTGCCAGTTGAGGTAAGTATTTTCACTGTTAGTCCACACCTGTTGTTTACCAAGCATGTGAAAAATACAATTTCATTAGACATTTTTTTTAATTCACTAACTCAACAAGTCTCTTCTTCTCCACTCCACTATACTTTGTGCTAAACTTAAATCCTGTTTCCCCACCAGTAATTTGAAAGCCAGAAGAATGTAGAAAATGGTTGTAGGAGTGGAGGGGGGAGGGTCACGTTGGTGTCTGAAATGGACTGATTTGTGTTTTTACCACAGACTGCCAAAACTCTGCTACGCTATTCTCAACCCCCTAATTCCCCGCTAGGATTCAGGATTCAGGCTGTGTTAAGAGGCTTTTTCTCTTCTTCTGTTTCTGGGGAAAATGTTTCTCCTGTCTGTCCCCGGCCCTGTCCCCGGCCCTGTCCCCGGCCCTGTCCCCGGCCCTGTCCCCGGCCCTGTCCCCGGCCCTGTCCCCGGCCCTGTCCCCGGCCCTGTCCCCGGCCCTGTCCCCGGCCCTGTCCCCGGCCCTGTACGGGTGGTGAAGACGGCAATCACAGGATATCTAGGATAGTAGCCTGAGGAGCTGCTGTAGCATCATCAAGGACCCCCCCCCCCCCACACCCCCCACCCCCCAGCCACGAGCTGTTCTCTCCCTCACCGTCGGGCAGACGGTATCGGAGCATGAGGTCTGATACCAACAGGCTCAGAGACAGTTTCTACCTGCCAGCCATCAGACTGATGAAAACTTGAACAGGATGCTGCTGGCCCAAGTTGACTCCAATGCGTCCCACAGTTGTGTCAAGTTGGCTGGATGTCCTTTGGGTGGTGGACCGTTCTTGATACACACGGGAAACTGTTGAGAGGGAAGCACCCAGCAGCGTTGCAGTTCTTGACACGAACCGGCGCGCCTGGCACCTACTACCATACCTACTCTGTAGCTCAGCTGGTAGAGCACGGCGTTATGCACACATGACTGTAAGTCGCTTTGGATAAAAGCGTCTGCTAAATGGCTTATTATTATTATTATTTACTACCATACACACTTAAATATTTTGTCTTGCCCATTCACCCTCTGAATGGCACACATACACAATCCATGTCTCAACTGCCTCAAGGCTTAAACATCCTCCTTTAACCTGTCTCCTCCCCTTCATCTACACTGATTGAAGTGGATTTAACAGGTGACATCAATAAGGGATCATAGCTTTCACCTGGATTCACCAGGTCAGTCTATGTCATGGAAAGAGCAGGTGTTCATAATGTTTTGTACACTCATGCTACACACACACACATCACAACTGCTGCTACCAGACTATTATTGTGATTGCTAAATGCAACTAAATTCTAAACACTAAACAATTGCTCCCCAAAACACGTGTAAATATTGGACTATAAATTCTGCCTTCCTGTATTATACTGATGCTAAAATGTTCCTTTTTTTTTTTTTTTCCACTGAGTCATTTACTTTCTGTTCGTATTCTTATCTTGTATTATTTCTTAATGTTGTTGCGTTGTCCAGAAGGAACCTGCAAGTAAACATTTCTTTGGACGATGTATACCATGTGTATCCTGTACATACAACTAATAAAACTTGAATCTTGAAAGAGATGCCACCTGTCAGGATGAACGACTAGCGTCCCGGTACCGAATGGCACCCTATTCCCTATATAGTGCACTACTTTAGACCAGAGAATGGCACCCTATTCCCTATATAGTGCACTACTTTAGACAAGAGAATGGCACCCTATTCCCTATATAGTGCACTACTTTTGACCAGAGCCTATAGTATATAAAACTAGTGCACTATATAGGGAATAGGGTGCCATTCTCTGGTCTAAAGTAGTGCACTATATAGGGAATAGGGTGCCATTCTCTGGTCTAAAGTAGTGCACTATATAGGGAATAGGGTGCTATTCTCTGGTCTAAAGTAGTGCACTATATAGGGAATAGGGTGCAATTCTCAGGTCTAAAGTAGTGCACTATATAGGGAATAGGGTGCCGTTCTCTGGTCTAAAGTAGTGCACTATATAGGGAATAGGGTGCCGTTCTCTGGTCTAAAGTAGTGCACTATATAGGGAATAGGGTGCCATTTGGGACGTAAACTAGGCCTACTTATCTTTATCAACCGTAGTTACCCAGTACACCAGGAAATGGAGCCTATGTCACCTGCCAGGAGGCCTAAGAACGTAAAGCTTTCCCTGACTGT
>LR778270.1:49682595-49723372 GCA_902810595.1 Coregonus sp. 'balchen'
GAATGCCGTAGGCTGGGCAAATTTGACATTGGATGCGATGACAGCTACGTTCAAAATGTAAAAGAAGATAAATTGATACATTGGTTATAAATCTCGTTTTTATACTGAAATAAAAAAAAGTGTATAGGTTGTTAGCCAGAAGGTTAGCAATGTAAGGTTAGCTATAACTAGCTATCTAATGTGAATTAGCGGCCTTACCGTGAACTAGCGGCCTTACCGTGAACTAGCGGTCTTACCGTGAACTAGCGGCCTTACCGTGAACTAGCGGCTTTACCGTGAAATTCACTGCCTGGTAAAAGATTGGATTTGAATCTGACGATAGCTAGCAAGCTAAGTTGGTAGCTACATTGATTTTCAAAGCGTTGCATTCACAGAAAATAGCTTGGCTTGGTTTGCTTTTGACTCCAATACTTGGTATGGCCCCTTGCATTCTCGAGAACAAGCTGGTAGTCCTCCTTAGCTAGCTAGCTACCTAGTTAGACTAGCTAGCTAGGTAGATACAGTATGTTTTTCAAACAAATATTTAGATAGCCCACTGCAGTAGAAATAAACAAGTGGTGCTAAATGTGCACCAAAGGAGAAAACAATGGTACTATGAGTATGATGTAGACTAAAATAGACAACCCATGAAATTATTATAATTTGTTTTAATCAAGAACTACTGCATTTCATTTGGTATCTTTACACGTGGTGATTTTATTCACTACATTTGTTATCAAGATGTTGTGTAGCCTATTGATTGTAGAAGTGTGCATGAGACCTTCTTCATGAGAATCCTTATAAATTACATAAAATAACATGTACTTAAACAATAAAATATATTCCAAACAGTGTTGTTTACATTTTGGGAGCGAGGAAGAGGAAGGGAGCGAGGAAGAGGTAGGGAACGAGGAAGAGGAAGAGGTAGGGAGCGAGGAAGAGGTAGGGAGCAAGGAAGAGGTGGGGAGCGAGGAAGAGGAAGAAGTGGAGAGCGAGGAAGAGGAAGAAGTGGGGAGCGAGGAAGAGAGCGAGGAAGAGGTAGAGAGCGAGGAAGAGGTAGGGAGCGAGGAAGAGGAAGAGGTGGGGAGCGAGGAAGAGGAAGAGGTGGGGAGCAAGGAAGAGGAAGAGTGGGGAGCAAGGAAGAGGTGGGGAGCGAGGAAGAGGTGGGGAGCGAGGAAGAGGTGGGGAGCGAGGAAGAGGTGGGGAGCGAGGAAGAGGTGGGGAGCGAGGAAGAGGAAGAGGTGGGGAGCGAGGAAGAGGAGGGGAGCGAGGAAGAGGAAGAGGTGGAGAGCGAGGAAGAGGTGGGGAGCGAGGAAGAGGAGGGGAGCGAGGAAGAGGAAGAGGTTGGGAACGAGGAAGAGGTGGGGAGCGAGGAAGAGGTGGGAGCGATGAAGAGGTGGGGAGCGATGAAGAGGTGGGGAGCGAGGAAGAGGTGGGGAGCGAGGAAGAGGAGGAGGTGGAGAGCGAGGAAGAGGTGGGGAGCGAGGAAGAGGAGGGGAGCGAGGGAGAGGAGGGGAGCGAGGAAGAGGAAGAGGTGGGGAGCGAGGAAGAGGAAGAGAGAGAGAGCGAGGAAGAGGAAGAGAGAGAGAGCGAGGAAGAGGTAGGGAGCGAGGAAGAGGAAGAGGTGGGGAGCGAGGAAGAGGAAGAGGTGGGGAGCGAGGAAGAGGAAGAGGTGGGGAGCGAGGAAGAGGAAGAGGTGGGGAGTGAGGAAGAGGAAGAGGTGGGGAGCGAGGAAGAGGAAGAGGTGGGGAGCGAGGAAGAGGTATGGAACGAGGAAGAGGTATGGAACGAGGAAGAGGTAGGGAGCGAGGAAGAGGAAGAGGTGGGGAGCGAGGAAGAGGTAGGGAGCGAGGAAGAGGTAGGGAACGAGGAAGAGGAAGAGGTGGGGAGCGAGGAAGATGTGGGGAGCGAGGAAGAGGAAGAGGTGGGGGAGCGAGGAAGAGGTGGGGAGCGAGGAAGAGGAAGAGGTGGGGAGTGAGGAAGAGGTGGGGAGGTTGTTATAGGGAGCTCCATAGTTAGGGATGTAGTGGTTGTTATAGGGAGCTCCATAGTTAGGGATGTAGTGGTTGTTATAGGGAGCTCCATAGTTAGGGATGTAGTGGTTTTTATAGGGAGCTCCATAGTTAGGGATGTAGTGGTTGTTATAGGGAGCTCCATAGATAGGGATGTAGTGGTTGTTATAGGGAGCTCCATAGTTAGGGATGTAGTGCTTGTTATAGGGAGCTCCATAGATAGGGATGTAGTGGTTTTTATAGGGAGCTCCATAGTTAGGGATGTAGTGGTTGTTATAGGGAGCTCCATAGTTAGGGATGTAGTGGTTGTTATAGGGAGCTCCATAGTTAGGGATGTAGTGGTTGTTATAGGGAGCTCCATAGTTAGGGATGTAGTGGTTGTTATAGGGAGCTCCATAGTTAGGGATGTAGTGGTTGTTATAGGGAGCTCCATAGTTAGGGATGTAGTGGTTGTTATAGGGAGCTCCATAGTTAGGGATGTAGTGGTTGTTATAAATACAAACCCACACCCATCTACATGGAATAGTAATCTGGCTAACCACTCACTAACCCACACCCATCTACATGGAATAGTAATCTGGTTAACCACTCACTAACCCACACCCATCTACATGGAATAGTAATCTGGTTAACCACTCACTAACCCACACCCATCTACATGGAATAGTAATCTGGTTAACCACTCACTAACCCACACCCATCTATATGGAATAGTAATCTGGTTAACCACTCACTAACCCACACCCATCTACATGGAATAGTAATCTGTGGTCCTCTGTAGCTCAGCTGGTAGAGCATGGCGCTTGTAACGCCAAGGTAGTGGGTTCGATCCCCGGGACCACCCATACACAAAAATGTATGCACGCATGACTAAGTCGCTTTGGATAAAAGCGTCTGCTAAATGGCATATTATTATTATTATTATAATAATCTGGCTAACCACTCACTAACCCACACCCATCTACATGGAATAGTAATCTGGTTAACCACTCACTAACCCACACCCATCTACATGGAATAGTAATCTGGTTAACCACTCACTAACCCACACCCATCTACAGTTGAAGTCTGAGGTTTACATACACTTAGGTTGGAGTCATTAAAACTTGTTTTTCAACCACTCCACAAATCTTGTTAACAAACTATAGTTTTGGCAAGTCGGTTAGGACATCTACTTTGTGCAAGGCCTACAGATTATTTCACTTATAATTCACTGTATCACAATTCCAGTTGGTCAGAAGTTTACATACACTAAATTGACTGTGCCTTTAAACAGCTTGGAAAATTCCAGAAAATGATGTCATGGCTTTAGAAGCTTCTGATAGGCTAATTGACATCATTTGAGTCAATTGGAGGTGTACCTGTGGATGTATTTCAACGCCTACCTTCAAACTCAGTGCCTCTTTGCTTGACATCATGGGAAAATCAAAAGAAATCAGCCAAGACCTCAGAAAAAAAATTGTAGACCTCCACAAGTCTGGTTAATTCTTGGGAGCAATTTCCAAACGCCTGAAGGTACCACGTTCATCTGTACAAACAATAGTACGCAAGTATAAACACCATGGGACCACCCAGCTGTCATACAGCTCAGGAAGGAGACGCGTTCTGTCTCCTAGAGATTAACGTACTTTGGTGAGAAAAATGCAAATCAATCCCAGAACAACAGCAAAGGACCTTGTGAAGAAGTATCTATATCCACAGTAAAACGAGTCCTATATCGACATAAGCTGAAAGGCCGCTCAGCAAGGAAGAAGCTACTGCTCCAAAACCGCCATAAAAAAGCCAGACTACGGTTTGCAACTGCATATGGGGACAAAGATCGTACTTTTTGGAGAAATGTCCTCTGGTCTGATGAAACAAAAATAGAACTGTTTGGCCATAATGGCCATCGTTATGTTTGGAGGAAAAAGGGGGTTGATTGCAAGTCGAAGAACACCATCCCAACTGTGAAGCACGGGGGTGGCAGCATCATGCTGTTGGGGTGCTTTGCTGCAGGAGGGACTAGTGCACTTCACAAAATAGATGGCATCATGAGGAAGGAAAATTATGTGGATATATTGAAGCAACATCTCAAGACATCAGTCAGGAAGTTAAAGCTTGGTCGCAAATGGGTCTTCCAAATGAACAATGACCCCAAGCATACTTCCAAAGTTGTGGCAAAATGGCTTAAGGACAACAAAGTCAAGGTATTGGAGTGGCCATCACAAAGCCCTGACCTCAATCCTATAGAAAATTTGTGGGCAGAACTGAAAAAGCGTGTGCGAGCAATGAGGTCTACAAACCTGACTCAGTTACACCAGCTCTGTCAGGAGGAATGGGCCAAAATTCACCCAACTTGTTGTGGGAAGCTTGTGGAAGGCAATTTAAAGGCAATGGTACCAAATACTAATTGAGTGTATGTAAACTTCTGACCCACTGGGAATGTGATGAAAGAAATAAAAGCTGAAATAAATCACTCTCTACTATTATTCTGACATTTCACATTCTTAAAATAAAGTGGTGATCCTAACTGACCTAAAACAGGGAATTTTTACTAGGATTAAATGTCAGGAATTGAGAAAAACTGAGTTTAAATATATTTGGCTAAGGTGTATGTAAACTTCGGACTTCAACTGTACAGTCGTGGTCAAAAGTTTTGAGAATGACACAAATATTAATTTTCACAAAGTCTGCTGCCTCAGTTTTTATGATGGCAATTTGCATATACTCCAGAATGTTATGAAGAGTGATCAGATGAATTGCAATTCATTGTCCCTCTTTGCCATGAAAATTAACCTAATCCCAAAAAACATTTCCACTGCATTTCAGCCCTGCCACAAAAGGACCAGTTGACATCATGTCAGTTATTCTCTCGTTAACACAGGTGAGAGTGTTGACGAGGACAAGGCTGGAGATCACTCTGTCATGCTGATTGAGTTAGAATAACAGACTGGAAGCTTTAAAAGGAGGGTGGTGCTTGAAATCATTGTTCGCCCTCTGTTAACCATGGTTACCTGCAAGGAAACACGTGCTGTCATCATTGCTTTGCACAAAAAGGGCTTCACAGGCAAGCATATTGCTGCTAGTAAGTTTGCACTTAAATCAACCATATATCTGATCATCAAGAACTTCAAGGAGAGAGGTTCAATTGTTGTGAAGAAGGCTTCAGGGCGCCCAAGAAAGTCCAGCAAGCGCAAGGACCGTCTCCTAAAATTGATTCAGCTGCGGGATTGGGGCAGCACCAGTGCAGAGCTTGCTCAGGAATGGCAGCAGGCAGGTGTGAGTGTATCTGCATGCACAGTGAGGCGAAGAATTTTGGAGGATGGCCTGGTGTCAAGAAGGGCAGCGAGGAAGCCATTTCTCTCCAGGAAAAAAATAGGGACAGACTGATATTCTGCAAAAGGTACAGGGATTGGACTGCTGAGGACTGGGGTAAAGTCATTTTCTCTGATTAATCCCCTTTCCGATTGTTTGGGGCATCCTGAAAAAAGCTTGTCGGAGAAGACAAGGTGAGCGCTACCATCAGTCCTGTGTCATGCCAACAGTAAAGCATCCTGAGACCATTCATGTGTGGGTTTGCTTCTCAGCCAAGAGAGTGGGCTCACTCACAATTTTGCCTAAGAACACAGCCATGAATAAAGAATGGTACCAAATGGGCCCCGTGTAGCTCAGTTGGTAGAGCATGGCGCTTGCAACGCCAGGGTTGCGGGTTCGTTTCCCACGGGGGGCCAGTATGAAAATGTATGCACTCACTAACTGTAAGTCGCTCTGGATAAGAGCGTCTGCTAAATGAGTAAAATGTAAATGTACCAACACATCCTCCGAGAGCAACTTCTCCCAACCATCCAAGAACAGTTTGGTGACGAACAATGCCTTTTCCAGCATGATGGAGCACTTTGCCATAAGGCAAAAGTGATAACTAAGTGGCTCGGGGAACAAAACATCAACATTTTGGGTCCATGGCCAGGAAACTCCCCAGACCTTAATCCCATTGAGAACTTGTGGTCAATCCTCAAGAGGCGGGTGGACAAACAAAAACCCACAAATTCTGACAAACTCCAAGCATTGATTATGCAAGAATGGGCTGCCATCAGTCAAGATGTGGCCCAGAAGTTAATTGACAGCATGCCAGGGCGGATTGCAGAGGTCTTGAAAAAGAAGGGTCAACACTGCAAATATTGACTCTTTGCATAAACGTAATGTAATCGCCAATAAAAGCCTTTGACATTTATGGAATGCTTGTAATTATACTTCAGTATACTATAGTAACATCTGACAAAAATATCTAAAAACACTGAAGCAGCAAACTTTGTGAAGACCAATACTTGTGTCATTCTCAAAACGTTTGACCATGACTGTACATGGAATAGTAATCTGGCTAACCACTCACTAACCCACACCCATCTACATGGAATAGTAATCTGGTTAACCACTCACTAACTCACACCCATCTACATGGAATAGTAATCTGGCTAACCACTCACTAACCCACAACCATCGACATGGAATAGTAATCTGGCTAACCACTCACTAACCCACACCCATCTACATGGATAGTAATCTGGTTAACCATACATTTTACATTTTAGTCATTTAACAGACGCTCTTATCCAGAGCAATTTACAGTTAGTGAGTGCATACATAATTTTTTTATTTTTCATACTGGCCCCCTGTGGGAATCGAACCCACAACCCTGGCGTTGCAAACGCCGTGCTCTACCAACTGAGCTACATCCCTGCCGGCCATTCCCTCCCCTACCCTGGATGACAATGGGCCAATTGTGCGCCGCCCCATGGGTCTCCAGGTCGCGGCCAACTACGAAAGAGCCTGGATAACCACTCACTTACTCACACCCATCTACATGGAATAGTAATCTGGCTAACCACTCACTAACCCACACCCATCTACATGGAATAGTAATCTGGCTAACCACTCACTAACCCACACCCATCTACATGGAATAGTAATCTGGTTAACCAATCACTATCCCATCTACATGGAATAGTAATCTGGCTAACCACTCACTAACCCACACCCATCTACATGGAATAGTAATCTGGTTAACCAATCACTATCCCATCTACATGGAATAGTAATCTGGCTAACCACTCACTAACCCACACCCATCTACATGGAATAGTAATCTGGCTAACCATTCACAAACCCACACCCATCTACATGGAATAGTAATCTGGCTAACCATTCACAAACCCACACCCATCTACATGGAATAGTAATCTGGCTAACCATTCACAAACCCACACCCATCTACATGGAATAGTAATCTGGTTAACCAATCACTATCCCATCTACATGGAATAGTAATCTGGCTAACCACTCACTAACCCACACCCATCTACATGGAATTATAATCTGGCTAACCACTCACTAACCCACACCCATCTACATGGAATTATAATCTGGCTAACCACTCACTAACCCACACCCATCTACATGGAATTATAATCTGGCTAACCACTCACTAACCCACACCCATCTACATGGAATAGTAATCTGGCCAAACAATCACTAACCCACACCCATCTACATCTCCTGAGTGGCGCAGTGGTCTAAGGCACTGCATCGCAGTGCTAACTGTGCCACTAGAGATCCTGGTTCGAATCCAGGCTCTGTCGCAGCCGGCCGCGACCGGGAGACTCATGGGCGGCGCACAAATGGCCCAGCGTCGTCCAGGGTAGGGGAGGGAATGGCCGGCAGGGATGTAGCTCAGTTGATAGAGCATGGCGTTTGCAACGCCAGGGTTGTGGGTTCGATTCCCACGGGGGGCCAGTATAAAAAAAAAAACATGTATTCACTAACTGTAAGTCGCTCTGGATAAGAGCGTCTGCTAAATGACTAAAATGTAAATCTACATGGAATAGTAATCTGGCCAAACAATCACTAACCCACCCCCATCTACATGGAATAGTAATCTGGCTAACCACTCACTAACCCACACCCATCTACATGGAATAGTAATCTGGCTAACCATTCACTAACCCACACCCATCTACATGGAATAGTAATCTGGCTAACCACTCACTAACCCACACCCATCTACATGGAATAGTAATCTGGCTAACACCCATCTACATGGAATAGTAATCTGGCTAACCACTCACTACAACCATCTCTACAGCACTCCACCAATCAGGCCTTTATGGTAGAGTGGCCAGATGGAAGACACTCCTTAGTAAAAACCACATGACAGCCCGCTTGGAGTTTGCCAAAAGGCACCTAAAGGACTCTCAGACCATGAGAAACAAGATGATCTGGTCTGATGAAACCAAGATTGAACTCTTTTGCCTGAATGCCAAGCATCACGTCTGGAGAAAACCTGACACCATCCCTACGTCGAAGACTGGTGGTGGCAGCATCATGCTGTGGGATTGTTTTTCAGCGGCAGGGACTGGGAGACTAGTCAGGATCGAGGAAAAGATGAACAGAGCAAAGTACAGAGAGATCCTTAATGAAAACCTGCTCCAGAGTGCTCAGGACCTCAGAATGGGGTGAAGGTTCACCTTCCAACAGGACAACGACCCTAAGCACACAGCCAAGACAACGCAGGAGTGGCTTCGGGACAAGTCTCTGAATGTCCTTAAGTGGCCAGCCAGAGCCCGGACTTGAACCCCGATCGAACAACTCTGGAGAGACCTGAAAATAGCTGTGCAACGAAACTCCCCATCCAACCTGACAGAGCTTGAGAGGCTCTGCGAGAAGATTGGGAGAAACTCCCCAAATACCGGTGTGCCAAGCTTGTAGCGTCATACCCAAGAAGACTCAAGGCTGTAATTGTCACGTTCGTTCATAGACGGGATGGACCAAGGCGCAGTGTGATATGCATACATGTTTATTATACCGAATAAACACAACAACAAAACAACAAACGAAACGTGAAGTCCAAGGTAGACACAAACAACCTACCTCACACGGAACAAGATCCCACAACCCACTAGTGCCAATAGGCACCCTAAGTATGGTCCCCAATCAGAGACAACGAGCGACAGCTGCCTCTGATTGGGAACCACACCGGTCAACATAGATCTAGACATACTAGATCTAAACATAGAAAATACAACATAGAAAATCACAACAAGGAATATACACACCCTGACTCAACATATATGGCTCAACATATAAGCGTCCTCTGAGTCAGGGCGTGACAGTACCCCCCCCCAAAGGTGCGGACTCCGACCGCACAACATACACATAACAGGGTAGGGGCCGGGTGGGCATTCCGCCTCGGAGGCGGATCCGGCTCAGGGCGTGACGACCTCTCACTCTTCGCCTCCCTGTTGCGCCCCTGGTCTGGTCTGGACCTCGGCGCGCTGCTTCCCCTCTCCTTCCTCCCACTATACTCCAAGCCCTGTCTGGACCCTGGTGTGGGAGACCCCGAACCTGGAGAGGGGCTGACGTCTGGGTCTGGACTGGAGCCGCTGACCGGAGCTGGACTAGGCACCGGTGGAGTGGACTGCTCTGGCTCCGGAGTGGAGCCGCTGACCGGATCTGGACTGGACCCCGGTGGAGCGGACTGCTCTGGCTCCGGAGTGGAGCCGCTGACCGGATCTGGACTGGACCCCGGTGGAGCGGACTGCTCTGGCTCCGGAGTGGAGCCGCTGACCGGATCTGGACTGGACCCCGGTGGAGCGGACTGCTCTGGCTCCGGAGTGGAGCCGCTGACCGGATCTGGACTGGACCCCGGTGGAGCGGACTGCTCTGGCTCCGGAGTGGAGCCGCTGACCGGATCTGGACTGGACCCCGGTGGAGCGGACTGCTCTGGCTCCGGAGTGGAGCCGCTGACCGGATCTGGACTGGACCCCGGTGGAGCGGACTGCTCTGGCTCCGGAGTGGAGCCGCTGACCGGATCTGGACTGGACCCCGGTGGAGCGGACTGCTCTGGCTCCGGAGTGGAGCCGCTGACCGGATCTGGACTGGACCCCGGTGGAGCGGACTGCTCTGGCTCCGGAGTGGAGCCGCTGACCGGATCTGGACTGGACCCCGGTGGAGCGGACTGCTCTGGCTCCGGAGTGGAGCCGCTGACCGGATCTGGACTGGACCCCGGTGGAGCGGACTGCTCTGGCTCCGGAGTGGAGCAGCTGACCGGAGCTGAACTGGGTACCGGTAGGGCGGACTGCTCTGGCTCCGGAGTAGAGCAGCTGACGGAACAGGCACGGGCCGTGCCGGACTGGACACACGCACCACTATCTTGGTGCGAGGGGCAGGAACAGGCCGGGCCGGGCTGGCGACGCGCACCACTGGCTTGGTGCGAGGGACAGGAACAGGCCGGACCGGGCTGGCGACGCGCACCACTGGCTTGGTGCGAGGAGCAGGAACGGGTCGGGCCGTACTGGGAACACGCACCACTGGCTTAGTGCGGGGAGCAGGAACGGGCCGGACCGGACTTCCGACACGCACCACTTGCTTGGTGCGAGGAGCGGGACTGGGTTCCTTTATTAACCCCCGCTCCTTCTGCTGCCTAACCAGCTCCTCTCGCCGTGCCTCTACACTTTCCTTCTCCCTTTTAGCCTCCTGTAGCTCCTCCCTCTGACCGAATAACTTAACTCCTGCTCCCTCTGAACCAATAGCCCCTGTAACATGGTGGCCTCCTCTCCTAACCTGCAGATTCGCCCCCCAAATTTTTTTTCTTGGGGTTGCCTCTCGGGTCTCCGTCGTCGGCACTCCTCTTCCCGTGAGGACTCCTCAGGGAGCCCCCACGAGTTAGGGAACAGAAACTCGTCGTCGTCGTCATCCTCCGACTCCTCAGTATAATACTGTTCCCACTCCTCTTCTCATGGTCGTGGGGACCCAATCTTGAAACCAACCGGGTGCAGTGGTCGGGGCTCTTCTCTCTCGCTCCCCGACCACCCCTTTAGCCCCCCCAAAATGTTTTATTGGGGCTGCTTCTCGGGCTTCCTCCTCGGCCGGCTTCCGTGTTGCCGTTGCTCCTCTCCTGCCTGGGCTTCCTTCTTCGCCCAGGGTCCTTTTCCCGAAAATATCTCCTCCCATGACCACCATTTGCCCACCTGTGACATGGCTATTCGCTCCTCCTGGGCACGCTGCTTGGTCATTGTTTGGTGGGATCTTCTGTCACGTTCGTTCATAGACGGGAGGCGCAGTGTGATATGCATACATGTTTATTATACCGAATAAACACAACAACAACAAAACAACAAACTAAACGAACCGTGAAGTCAAAGGTAAACACAAACAACCTACCTCACACGGAACAAGATCCCACAACCCACTAGTGCCAATAGGCTGCCTAAGTATGGTCCCCAATCAGAGACAACGAGCAACAGCTGCCTCTGATTGGGAACCACACCGGCCAACATAGATCTAGACATACTAGATCTAAACATAGAAAATACAACATAGAAAATCACAACAAGGAATATACACACCCTGACTCAACATATAAGCGTCCTCTGAGTCAGCGCGTGACAGTAATGGCTGCCAAAGGTGTTTTAACAAAGTACTGAGTGTCTGAATACTTATGTAAATGTGATATTTCCGTTTTTAATTTTTAATAAATTAGCAAACATTTCAAAAACCTGTTTTTGCTTTGTCATTATGTGGTATTGTGTGTAGATGAATGAGGGGAAAAAACGATTTAATCAGTTTTAGAATAAGGCTGTAACGTAACAAAATGTGGAAAAAGTCAAGGGGTCTGAATACTTTCCGAAGGCATAGTAGACTGGCTCTAACATACCTCTGACAGACTTCTATGTAATGACTTCTACATTGTGGTCCTCTGTAGCTCAATTGGTAGAGCATGGAGCTTGTAACGCCAGTGTAGTGGGTTCGATCCCAAGGACCACCCATACTTAAAAATGTATGCACACATGACTGTAAGTCGCTTTGGATAAAAGCGTCTGCTAAATGGCATATTATTATATTATTATGACTACTACCATACCTCTGACAGACTTCTACATAATGACTACTACCATACCTCTAACAGACTTCTACATAATGACTACTACCATACCTCTGACAGACTTCTACATAATGACTACTACCATACCTCTGACAGACTTCTACATAATGACTACTACCATACCTCTGACAGACTTCTACATAATGACTACTACCATACCTCTGACAGACTTCTACATAATGACTACTACCATACCTCTGACAGACTTCTACATAATGACTACTACCATACCTCTAACAGACTTCTACATCATGACTACTACCATACCTCTAACAGACTTCTACATAATGACTACTACCATACCTCTAACAGACTTCTACATCATGACTACTACCATACCTCTGACAGACTTCTACATCATGACTACTACCATACCTCTAACAGACTTCTACATCATGACTACTACCATACCTCTGACAGACTTCTACATAATGACTACTACCATACCTCTGACAGACTTCTACATAATGACTACTACCATACCTCTAACAGACTTCTACATCATGACTACTACCATACCTCTGACAGACTTCTACATAATGACTACTACCATACCTCTGACAGACTTCTACATAATGACTACTACCATACCTCTAACAGACTTCTACATCATGACTACTACCATACCTCTAACAGACTTCTACATCATGACTACTACCATACCTCTAACAGACTTCTACATCATGACTACTACCATACCTCTAACAGACTTCTACATCATGACTAGTACCATACCTCTGACAGACTTCTACATCATGACTACTACCATACCTCTGACAGACTTCTACATAATGACTACTACCATAACTCTGACAGACTTCTACATAATGACTACTACCATACCTCTAACAGACTTCTACATAATGACTACTACCATACCTCTGACAGACTTCTACATAATGACTACTACCATACCTCTGACAGACTTCTACATAATGACTACTACCATACCTCTAACAGACTTCTACATAATGACTACTACCATACCTCTAACAGACTTCTACATAATGACTACTACCATACCTCTAACAGACTTCTACATAATGACTACTACCATACCTCTGACAGACTTCTACATAATGACTACTACCATACCTCTGACAGACTTCTACATAATGACTACTACCATACCTCTAACAGACTTCTACATAATGACTACTACCATACCTCTGACAGACTTCTACATAATGACTACTACCATACCTCTGACAGGCTTCTACATAATGACTACTACCATACCTCTGACAGACTTCTACATAATGACTACTACCATACCTCTAACAGACTTCTACATAATGACTACTACCATACCTCTGACAGACTTCTACATAATGACTACTACCATACCTCTGACAGACTTCTACATCATGACTACTACCATACCTCTAACAGACTTCTACATCATGACTACTACCATACCTCTAACAGACTTCTACATCATGACTACTACCATACCTCTGACAGACTTCTACATAATGACTACTACCATACCTCTAACAGACTTCTACATCATGACTACTACCATACCTCTGACAGACTTCTACATAATGACTACTACCATACCTCTGACAGACTTCTACATAATGACTACTACCATACCTCTAACAGACTTCTACATAATGACTACTACCATACCTCTGACAGACTTCTACATAATGACTACTACCATACCTCTGACAGACTTCTACATCATGACTACTACCATACCTCTAACAGACTTCTACATCATGACTACTACCATACCTCTAACAGACTTCTACATCATGACTACTACCATACCTCTGACAGACTTCTACATAATGACTACTACCATACCTCTGACAGACTTCTACATAATGACTACTACCATACCTCTGACAGACTTCTACATAATGACTACTACCATACCTCTAACAGACTTCTACATCATGACTACTACCATACCTCTAACAGACTTCTACATAATGACTACTACCATACCTCTAACAGACTTCTACATCATGACTACTACCATACCTCTGACAGACTTCTACATCATGACTACTACCATACCTCTGACAGACTTCTACATCATGACTACTACCATACCTCTGACAGACTTCTACATCATGACTTTTATACAGGTAACGAGTTCAAACAGGTGCAGTTAATACAGGTAATGAGTGGAAAACAGGAGGGCTTCTTAAAGAAAAACTAACAGGTCTGTGAGAGCCGGAATTCTTACTGGTTGGTAGGTGATCAAATACTTATGTCATGCAATAAAATGCAAATGAATTACTTAAAAATCATACAATGTGATTTTCTGGATTTTTGTTTTAGATTCCGTCTCTCACAGTTGAAGTGTACCTATGATAAAAATGACAGACCTCTACATGCTTTGTAAGTAGGAAAACCTGCAAAATCGGCAGTGTATCAAATACTTGTTCTCCCCACTGTATAAGCATACACACACAGTTTACCTTCCAGTTGGTAATCCAGTGAGATGTCAGAGGGGGCTTGTAGAACAGCAGATCTCCTGTAGACAACATGGACTCTGCCCTGGTCCTCATGTTCCTGAGTCCCTCTCTCCAACGGCTCAATGAAGTACTCATCTGAGTCTGTCCGGATCATTCCAGCCTGAAGAGAGAGAGGAACAAGTCAGAGAGAATATATATGGCCAAATGGGGGATTCTACAGAAGTGATGCGTAGTCACTTTGCCCTGCCTTCATGTATATATCTACCTCAAATACCTTATTATTTTCTATCCTGATGCCTAGTCACTTTACCCTGCCTTCATGTACATATCTACCTCAAATACCTTATTATTATCTATCCTGATGACTAGTCACTTTACCCTGCCTTTATGTACATATCTACCTCAAATACCTTATTATTATCTATCCTGATGCCTAGTCACTTTACCCTGCCTTCATGTACATATCTACCTCAAACACCTTATTATTATCTATCCTGATGCCTAGTCACTTTACCCTGCCTTCATGTACATATCTACCTCAAACACCTTATTATTATCTATCCTGATGCCTAGTCACTTTACCCTGCCTTCATGTACATATCTACCTCAAATACCTTATTATTATCTATCCTGATGCCTAGTCACTTTACCCTGCCTTCATGTACATATCTACCTCAAATACCTTATTATTATCTATCCTGATGCCTAGTCACTTTACCCTGCCTTCATGTACATATCTACCTCAAATACCTTATTATTATCTATCCTGATGCCTAGTCACTTTACCCTGCCTTCATGTACATATCTACCTCAAATACCGTATTATTATCTATCCTGATGCTTAGTCACTTTACCCTGCCTTCATGTACATATCTACCTCAAATACCTTATTATTATCTATCCTGATGCCTTGTCACTTTACCCTGCGTTCATGTACATACACTACATGACCAAAAGTATGTGGACACCTGCTCGTCGAACATCTCATTCCAAAATCATGGGCATTAATCTGGAGTTGGTCCCCCCTTTGCTGCTATAACAGCCTCCACTCTTCTGGGAAGACTTTCCACTAGATGTTGGACTTGCTTCCATTCAGCCATAAGAGCATTAGTGAGGTCGGGCACTGATGTTGGGCGATTAGGCCTGGCTCGCAGTCGGCGTTCCAATTCATCCCAAAAGTGTTTGATGGGGTTGAGGTCAAGGTCTGTGCAGGCCAGTCAAGTTCTTCCACACCAATCTCGACAAACCATTTCTGTATGGACCTTGCTTTGTGCACGGGGGCATTGTTATGCTGAAACAGGAAAGCTGGAAACCCAGAATCGTCTAGAATGTCATTGTATGCTGTAGCGTTAAGATTTCCCTCCACTGGAACTAAGGGGCCTAGCCCGAACCATGAAAAACAGCCCCAGACCATTATTCCTCCTCCACCAAACTTTACAGTTGGCACTATGCATTGGGGCAGGTAGCGTTCTCCTGGCATCCACCAAACCCAAATTAGTCTGTCGGACTGCCAGATGGTGAAGCGTGATTCATCACACCAGAGGAAGTGTTTCCAGTCCATTGGCGGTGAGCTTTACACCACTCCAGCCAACGCTTGGCATTGCCATGGTGATCTTAGTCTTGTGTGCGGCTGCTCGGCCATGGAAACCCATTTCATGAAGCTCCCGACAAACAGTTATTGTGCTGACGTTGCTTCCAGAGGCAGTTTGGAACTCAGTAGTGAGTGTTGCAACCGAGGACAGACTATTTTTTAAGCGCTGGACCTGTTCTGTGAGCTTGTGTGGCCTACCACTTCGCGGCTGAGTCGTTGTTGCTCCCAGACGTTTCCACTTAATAATAATATAATAATATGCCATTTAGTAGACGCTTTTATTCAAAGCGACTTACAGTCATGTGTGCATAAATTTTTACGTATGGGTGGTCCCGGGGATCGAACCCACTACCCTGGCGTTACAAGCGCCGTGCTCTACCAATTGAGCTACAGAGGACCACTTCACAATAACAGTACTTACAGTTGACCGGGGCAGCTCTAGCAGGGCAGACATTTCATGAACTGACTTGTTGGAAAGGTGGCATCCTATGACGGTGCCACATTGAAAGTCACTGAGCTCTTCAGTAAGGCCATTCTACTGACAATGTTTGTCTATGGAGATTGCATGGCTGTGTGCTCGATTTTGTACCTGTCAGCGATGGGTGTGGCTGAAATAGCCGAATCCACTAATTTGAATGGGTGTCCACATACTGCTGTATATACAGTGTATCTACCTCAAACCTCATACCCCTGCACATTGATCTGGTACTGGACTCTCTACAATGTACAGAGAATTCCAAACATTTATTGATCTGGTACTGCCTAGTATATAGCTCACTTGACTGTACTGGTACATCCTGTAATAGTTCCACATTGATCTGGTCTTCCGTATATAGCTGACATTGATCGGTTCTGGCTGCTGTCCTGTATATACCTTCACATTGATCTGGTAATGGTACTCCCTGAATATTAGCTCCACATTGATCTGGTACTGGTACTCCCTTATATAGCTCCATCACATTGATCTGGTACTGGTACTTCCTGTATATAGTTTCCACATTGATGACTGGTACTCCCTGTATATAGCTTCCACATTGATCTGGTACTTCTGTATTGCTCCCAGTTGATCTGGTACTGGTACTCCCTGTATATAGCTCCACATTGATCTGGTATTGGTACTCCCTGTATATAGCTCCACATTGATCTGTCTGGTACTCCCTGTATAATGCTCCCACCATTGATCTGGTACTTGGTACTCCTGTTATATAGCTCCACTATTGGATCCATGGTACTGGTACTCCCCTGTATCTAGGTCCACCATTGACTGGTACTGGTATTTCCCTGTATATAGCTCCCACATTGGATCTGGTAACTGGTACGCCCTGGTAAGATTAGCTCCACGATTGATCTGGGGTACCTGGTACTCCCATGTATATAGCTCCACATGATCTAGTACTGGTACTTCCCTTTATATAGCTCCACATTGATCTGGTATACAACAGTCCCTGATATAGCTCCACATTGATCTGATGTACTCCCTGTAATAAATAAGCTCCGAACAGTTGATCTGGGTACTGTACTTCCCATGTATATAGCGCCACATTTGATCTGGTCTACTGGTACTCTCCTCCCTGTATATAGCTCCACCATTGAGTCTGGTACGGTACTCTCTCCCTGGATATAGCTCCACATTTGATCTGGACTGGTACTCCCTGTATATAGCTCCACATTGTCTGGTACTGGTACTTCCTTGTATATAGCTCCACATTGATCTGGTACTGGTACTCCCTGTATATAGTTCCACATTGATCTGGTACTCCCTGTATATAGCTCCACATTGATCTGGTACTGGTACTCCCTGTATATAGTTCCACATTGATCTGGTACTCCCTGTATATAGCTCCACATTGATCTAGTACTGGTACTCCCTGTATATAGCTCCACATTGATCTGGTACTGGTACTCCCTGTATATAGCTCCACATTGGATCTGGTACTGGTACTCCCTGTATATAGCTCCACATTGATCTGGTACTGGTATTCCCTGTATATAGCTCCACATTGATCTGGTACTGGTACTCCCTGTATATAGCTCCACATTGATCTGGTACTGGTATTCCCTGTATATAGCTCCACATTGATCTGGTACTGGTACTCCCTGTATATAGCTCCACATTGATCTGGTACTGGTACTCCCTGTATATAGCTCCACATTGATCTGGTACTGGTACTCCCTGTATATAGTTCCACATTGATCTGGTACTTCCTGTATATAGCTCCACATTGATCTGGTATTGGTACTTCCTGTATATAGCTCCACATTGATCTGGTACTGGTACTCCCTGTATATAGCTCCACATTGATCTGGTACTGGTACTCCCTGTATATAGCTCCACATTGATCTGGTACTGGTACTCCCTGTATATAGTTCCACATTGATCTGGTACTCCCTGTATATAGCTCCACATTGATCTGGTACTGGTACTCCCTGTATATAGCTCCACATTGATCTGGTACTGGTACTCCCTGTATATAGCTCCACATTGATCTGGTACTGGTACTCCCTGTATATAGCTCCACATTGATCTGGTACTGGTACTCCCTGTATATAGCTCCACATTGATCTGGTACTTCCTGTATATAGCTCCACATTGATCTGGTACTGGTACTCCCTGTATATAGTTCCACATTGATCTGGTACTGGTACTCCCTGTATATAGTTCCACATTGATCTGGTACTCCCTGTATATAGCTCCACATTGATCTGGTACTGGTACTCCCTGTATATAGCTCCCTGTATATAGCTCCACATTGATCTGGTACTGGTACTTCCTGTATATAGCTCCACATTGATCTGGTACTGGTACTCCCTGTATATAGCTCCACATTGATCTAGTACTGGTACTCCCTGTATATAGTTCCACATTGATCTGGTACTGGTACTTCCTGTATATAGCTCCACGTTGATCTGGTACTGGTACTCCCTGTATATAGCTCCACATTGATCTAGTACTGGTACTCCCTGTATATAGTTCCACATTGATCTGGTACTCCCTGTATATAGCTCCACATTGATATGGTACTGGTATTCCCTGTATATAGCTCCACATTGATCTGGTACTGGTACTTCCTGTATATAGCTCCACATTGATCTGGTACTGGTATTCCCTGTATATAGCTCCACATTGATCTAGTACTGGTACTCCCTGTATATAGCTCCACAATGATATGGTACTGGTACTTCCTGTATATAGTTCCACATTGATCTGGTACTCCCTGTATATAGCTCCACATTGATATGGTACTGGTATTCCCTGTATATAGCTCCACATTGATCTGGTACTGGTATTCCCTGTATATAGCTCCACATTGATCTGGTACTGGTACTCCCTGTATATAGCTCCACATTGATCTGGTACTGGTACTCCCTGTATATAGCTCCACATTGATCTGGTACTGGTACTCCCTGTATATAGCTCCACATTGATCTGGTACTGGTACTCCCTGTATATAGCTCCACATTGATCTGGTACTGGTACTCCCTGTATATAGCTCCACATTGATCTGGTACTGGTACTTCCTGTATATAGCTCCACATTGATCTGGTACTGGTACTCCCTGTATATAGCTGACATTCCTGTCTTGCAGGAAATCACGCACAGAACTAGCAGTATGGCTGGTGGCATTGTCATGCTGGAGGGTCATGTCAGGATGAGCCTGCAGGAAGGGTACCACATGAGGGAGGAGGATGTCTTCCCTGTAACGCACAGCGTTAAGATTGCCTGCAATGACAACAAGCTCAGTCCGATGATGCTGTGACGGACCCTCCAACTCCAAATCGATCCCGCTCCAGAGTACATGCCTCGGTGTAACGCTCATTCCTTCGACGATAAACGCGAATCCGACCATCACCCCTGGTGAGACAAAACCGTGACTCGTCAGTGAAGAGCACTTTTTGCCAGTCCTGTCTGGTCCAGCGACGGTGGGTTTGTGCCCATACATTTACATTTACATTTACGTCATTTAGCAGACGCTCTTATCCAGAGCGACTTACAAATTGGTGCATTCACCTTATAGCCAGTGGGATAACCACTTTACAATTGTTTTTGTTTTTTTTGTTTTTTTTTGGGGGGGGGGTAGAAGGATTACTTTATCCTATCCCAGGTATTCCTTAAAGAGGTGGGGTTTCAAATGTCTCCGGAAGGTGGTGAATGACTCCGCTGTCCTGGAATCGTGAGGGAGCTTGTTCCACCATTGGGGTGCCAGAGCAGCGAACAGTTTTGAATGGGCTGAGCGGGAACTATGCTTCCGCAGAGGAAGGGGAGCCAGCAGGCCAGAGGTGGATGAACGCAATGCCCTCGTTTGGGTGTAGGGACTGATCAGAGCCTGAAGGTACGGAGGTGCCGTTCCCCTCACAGCTCCATAGGCAAGCACCATGGTCTTGTAACAGATGCGATCTTCAACTGGAAGCCAGTGGAGTGTGCGGAGGAGCGGGGTGACGTGAGAGAACTTGGGAAGGTTGAACACCAGACGGGCTGCGGCATTCTGGATGAGTTGTAGGGGTTTAATGGCACAGGCAGGGAGCCCAGCCAACAGCGAGTTGCAGTAATCCAGACGGGAGATGACAAGTGCCTGGATTAGGACCTGTGCCGCTTCCTGTGTAAGGCAGGGTCGTCCTCTCCGAATGTTGTAGAGCATAAACCTACAGGATCGGGTCACCGCCTTGATGTTAGCGGAGAACGACAGGGTGTTGTCCAGGGTCACGCCAAGGCTCTTCGCACTCTGGGAGGAGGACACAACGGAGTTGTCAACCGTGATGGCGAGATCATGGAACGGGCAGTCCTTCCCCGGGAGGAAGAGCAGCTCCGTCTTGCCAAGGTTCAGCTTGAGGTGGTGATCCGTCATCCATACTGATATGTCTGCCAGACATGCAGAGATGCGATTCGCCACCTGGTTATCAGAAGGGGGAAATAGGTGACGTTGTTGCCAGTGATGTCTAGTGAAGACCTGCCTTACACCATTAAATCCATTATAAAAAAAATTGAAAGAATATGCCACCACAACAAACCTGCCAAGAGAGGGCCGCCCACCAAAACTCACAGACCAGGCAAGGAGGGCATTAATCAGAAAGGCAACAAAGAGACCAAAGATAACCTTGAAGGAGCTGCAAAGCTCCACAACGGAGATTGGAGTATCTGTCCATAGGACCACTTTAAGCAGTACACTCCACAGAGATGGGCTTTACGGAAGAGTGGCCAGAAAAAAAACATTGCTTAAGGAAAAAAATAAGCAAACACATTTGGTGTTCGCCAAAAGGCATGTGGGAGACTCCCCAAACATATGGAAGAAGGTACTCTGGTCAGATGAGAATAAAACTGAGCTTTTTGGCCATCAAGAAAAACGCTATGTCTGGCGCAAACCCAACACCTCTAATCACCCCGAGAACACCATCCCCACAGTGAAGCATGGTGGTGGCAGCATCATGCTGTGGGGATGTTTTTCATCGGCAGGGACTGGGAAACTGGTCAGAATTGAAGGAATGATGGATGGCGCTAAATACAGGGAAATTCTTGAGGGAAACCTGTTTCAGTCTTCCAGAGATTTCAGACTGGGACGGAGGTTCACCTTCCAGCAGGACAATGACCCTAAGCATACTGCTAAAGCAACACTCGAGTGGTTTAAGGGGAAACATTTGAATGTCTTGGAATGGCCTAGTAAAAGCCCAGACCTCAATCCAATTGAGAATCTGTGGTATGACTTAAAGATTGCTGTACACCAGCGGAACCCATCCAACTTGAAGGAGCTGGAGCAGTTTTGCCTTGAAGAATGGGCAAAAATCCCAGTGGCTAGATGTGCCAAGCTTATAGCGACATACCCCAAGAGACTTGCAGCTGTAATTGCTGCAAAGGGTGGCTCTACAAAGTATTGACTTTGGGGGGGTGAATAGTTAAGCATGCTCAAGTTTTCTGTTTTTCTGTCTTATTTTTTGTTTGTTTCACAATAACAAATATTTTGCATCTTCAAAATGGTAGGCATGTTGTGTAAATCAAATGATACAAAGCCCCCTAAATACATTTTTATTCCAGGTTGTAAGGCAACAAAATAGGAAAAATGCCAAGGGGGTTGAATACATTCGCAAGCCACTGTAGACATCTATAATGTGCTCTACTCTACTGTGCTCTACCCTACTCTACCTTACTGTGCTCTACTCTACTGTGCTCTACCCTACTCTACCTTACTGTACCCTACTCTGCTGTACCCTACTCTACTCTACCCTACTCTACCTTACTGTACCCTACTCTGCTGTACCCTACTCTACTCTACCCTACTCTACCTTACTGTGCTCTACTCTACTGTGCTCTACCCTACTCTACCTTACTGTGCTCTACTCTACTGTGCTCTACCCTACTCTACCTTACTGTACCCTACTCTGCTGTACCCTACTCTACTCTACCCTACTCTACCTTACTGTACCCTACTCTGCTGTACCCTACTCTACTGTACCCTACTCTACTGTACCCTACTCTACTGTACCCTACTCTACTGTACTCTACTCTACTGTACTCTACTGTACCCTACTCTACCCTACTGTACCCTGCTGTACTCTACTGTACTCTACTCTACTGTACCCTACTCTACTGTACCCTACTCTACTGTACCCTACTCTACTGTACTCTACTCTACCCTACTGTACTCTACTCTACTGTACCCTACTCTACTGTACCCTACTCTACTGTACCCTACTCTACCCTACTCTACTGTACCCTACTCTACTGTACCCTACTCTACTGTACTCTACTCTACCCTACTGTACTCTACTCTACCCTACTGTACTCTACTCTACTGTACCCTACTCTACTGTACCCTACTCTACTGTACCCTACTCTACTGTACCCTACTCTACTGTACCCTACTCTACCCTACTCTACTGTACCCTACTCTACTGTACCCTACTCTACCTTACTGTACCCTACTCTGCTGTACCCTACTCTACCTTACTGTACCCTACTCTACCTTACTGTACCCTACTCTGCTGTACCCTACTCTACTGTACCCTACTCTACTGTACCCTACTCTACTGTACCCTACTCTACTGTACTCTACTCTACTGTACTCTACTCTACTGTACTCTACTCTACTGTACTCTACTGTACCCTGCTGTACTCTACTGTACTCTACTCTACTGTACCCTACTCTACTGTACCCTACTCTACTGTACTCTACTCTACCCTACTGTACTCTACTCTACTGTACCCTACTCTACTGTACCCTACTCTACCCTACTCTACTGTACCCTACTCTACTGTACTCTACTCTACCCTACTGTACTCTACTCTACCCTACTGTACTCTACTCTACTGTACCCTACTCTGCTGTACCCTACTCTACTGTACCCTAATCTACTGTACCCTACTCTACCCTACTGTACTCTACTCTACTGTACCCTACTCTACCCTACCCTACTGTACCCTACCCTACTGTACCCTACTCTACTCTACCCTACTGTACCCTGCTGTACTCTACTGTACCCTACTCTACTGTACCCTACTCTACCCTACTCTACTGTACCCTACTCTACTGTACCCTACTCTACTGTACCCTACTCTACTGTACTCTACTCTACCCTACTGTACTCTACTCTACCCTACTGTACTCTACTCTACTGTACCCTACTCTGCTGTACCCTACTCTACTGTACCCTACTCTACTGTACCCTACTCTACTGTACCCTACTCTACCTACTGTACTCTACTCTACTCTACTGTACCCTACTCTACTGTACCCTACTCTGCTGTACCCTACTCTACTGTACCCTACTCTACTGTACCCTACTCTACTGTACTCTACTCTACCCTACTGTACTCTACTCTACCCTACTGTACTCTACTCTACTTACCCTACTTGCTGTACCCTACTCTACTGTACCCTACTCTACTGTACCCTACTCTACTGTACTCTACTCTACCCTACTGTACTCTACTCTACTGTACCCTACTCTACCCTACCCTACTGTACCCTACCCTACTGTACCCTACTCTACTCTACTGTACCCTGCTGTACTCTACTGTACCCTACTCTACTGTACCCTACTCTACCCTACTCTACTGTACCTACTCTACTGTACCCTACTCTACTGTACCTACTCTACTGTACCCTACTCTACTGTACCTACTCCACCCTACTCTACTGTACCCTACTCTACTCTACCCTACTGTACTCTACTCTACCCTACTGTACTCTACTTTACTTTTACCCTAACTCTGCTGTACCCTACTCTACTGTACCCTACTCTACTGTACTCTACTCTACTGTACCCTACTCTGCTGTACCCTACTCTACTGTACCCTACTTCTACTGTACCCTACTCTACTGTACCCTATTCTACTGTACCCTACTCTACCATACTCTACTGTACCCTACTCTACTGTACCCTACTCTACTGTACTCCTACTCTACTGTACCCTACTCTACTGTAACCCTACTCTACCCTACTCTACTGTACCCTACCTACTCCCTACTGTATCTACTCTACCTACTTACTCTACTCTACTGTACCCTACTCTGCTGTACCACTACTCTACTGTACCCTAACTACTGTACCCTACTCTACCTACTGTACCTACTCTACTGTACCCTACTTCTACCCAAACCCTCTGTACCCTACCCTACTGTACCCTTACTCTACTCTACCCTACTGTACCTGCTTAATCCCTACTGTACCCTACTCTACTGTACCATCTACTGTACCACTCTACTGTACTCTATCTAACTCTTACTGTACCCTACTCTACCCTACTGTACCTACTCTACTGTAACCCTGCTACTATATGTACCCTACTCTACTGTACCTACTCTAACTATGAACCTACTCTACCCTATGTACTCTACTCTACTGTACCCTACTTCTACCCTAACCCTACTGTACCCTACCCTACTGTACCCTACTCTACTCTACTCTACTGTACTCTACTCTACTCTACTGTACCCTACTCTACCATACTGTACCCTACTCTACTCTACTGTACCCTACCCTACTGTACCCTACTCTACTCTACTCTACTCTACCCTACTGTACTCTACTCTACTGTACCCTACTCTACCCTACTCTACTCTACCCTACTGTACCCTACTCTACCCTACTCTACTGTACCCTACTGTACCCTACTCTACCCTACTCTACTGTACCCTACTCTGCTGTACCCTACCCTACTCTGCTGTACCCTACTCTACTGTACCCTACTCTACTCTACTGTACCCTACTCTACCCTACTGTACCCTACTCTACTCTGCTGTACCCTACTCTACTGTACCCTACTCTGCTGTACCCTACTCTACTCTACTCTGCTGTACCCTACTCTGCTGTACCCTACTCTGCTGTACCCTACTCTACTCTGCTGTACCCTACTCTGCTGTACCCTACTCTACTCTACTCTGCTGTACCCTACTCTGCTGTACCCTACTGTACCCTACTCTGCTGTACCCTACTCTACTCTACTGTACCCTACTCTGCTGTACCCTACTCTGCTGTACCCTACTCTGCTGTACCCTACTCTACTCTACCCTACTGTACCCTACTGTACCCTACTCTGCTGTACCCTACTCTACTCTGCTGTACCCTACTCTGCTGTACCCTACTGTACCCTACTGTACCCTACTCTGCTGTACCCTACTCTGCTGTACCCTACTGTACCCTACTGTACCCTACTCTGCTGTACCATACTCTACTCTACTGTACCCTACTCTGCTGTACCCTACTCTGCTGTACCCTACTCTACTCTCCTGAACTATACTGTACTGTACTGTGCTCTACTGCTGTTCTAAGTTCTACCAACACATTGACTGTAGCACTCGCTCTGAGAAAACATTAGACCACTGCTACTCAGCTTTTCGAAATGCCTACAAATCTGATCATGACTCCATTTTGCTCCTCCCTTCCTATAGGCAGAAACTCAAAGAGGATGTATCCGTGCTAAGGATTATTCATCGCTGGTCTGACCAATCAGAATCCATGCTTCAAGATTGTTTTGATCACGCGGACTGGGATATATACAGTGGGGAAAAAAAGTATTTAGTCAGCCACCAATTGTGCAAGTTCTCCCACTTAACAAGATGAGAGAGGCCTGTAATTTTCATCATAGGTACACGTCAACTATGACAGACAAAATGAGGAAAACAAATTCAGAAAATCACATTGTAGGATTTTTTATGAATTTATTTGCAAATTATGGTGGAAAATAAGTATTTGGTCAATAACAAAAGTTTCTCAATACTTTCTTATATACCCTTTGTTGGCAATGACACAGGTCAAACGTTTTCTGTGAGTCTTCACAAGGTTTTCACACACTGTTGCTGGTATTTTGGCCCATTCCTCCATGCAGATCTCCTCTAGAGCAGTGATGTTTTGGGGCTGTCGCTGGGCAACACAGACTTTCAACTCCCTCCAAAGATTTTCTATGGGGTTGAGATCTGGAGACTGGCTAGGCCACTCCAGGACCTTGAAATGCTTCTTATGAAGCCACTCCTTCGTTGCCCGGGCGGTGTGTTTGGGATCATTGTCATGCTGAAAGACCCAGCCACGTTTCATCTTCAATGCCCTTGCTGATGGAAGGAGGTTTTCACTCAAAATCTCACGATACATGGCCCCATTCATTCTTTCCTTTACACGGATCAGTCGTCCTGGTCCCTTTGCAGAAAAACAGCCCCAAAGCATGATGTTTCCACCCCCATGCTTCACAGTAGGTATGGTGTTCTTTGGATGCAACTCAGCATTCTTTGTCCTCCAAACACGACGAGTTGAGTTTTTACCAAAAAGTTCTATTTTGGTTTCATCTGACCATATGACATTCTCCCAATCCTCTTCTGGATCATCCAAATGCACTCTAGCAAACTTCAGACGGGCCTGGACATGTACTGGCTTAAGCAGGGGGACACGTCTGGCACTGCAGGATTTGAGTCCCTGGCGGCGTAGTGTGTTACTGATGGTAGGCTTTGTTACTTTGGTCCCAGCTCTCTGCAGGTCATTCACTAGGTCCCCCCGTGTGGTTCTGGGATTTTTGCTCACCGTTCTTGTGATCATTTTGACCCCACGGGGTGAGATCTTGCGTGGAGCCCCAGATCGAGGGAGATTATCAGTGGTCTTGTATGTCTTCCATTTCCTAATAATTGCTCCCACAGTTGATTTCTTCAAACCAAGCTGCTTACCTATTGCAGATTCAGTCTTCCCAGCCTGGTGCAGGTCTACAATTTTGTTTCAGGTGTCCTTTGACAGCTCTTTGGTCTTGGCCATAGTGGAGTTTTTGAGTGTGACTGTTTGAGGTTGTGGACAGGTGTCTTTTATACTGATAACAAGTTCAAACAGGTGCCATTAATACAGGTAACGAGAGGAGGACAGAGGAGCCTCTTAAAGAAGAAGTTACAGGTCTGTGAGAGCCAGAAATCTTGCTTGTTTGTAGGTGACCAAATACTTATTTTCCACCATAATTTGCAAATAAATTCATTAAAAATCCTACAATGTGATTTTCTGGAAAACATTTTCTCAATTTGTCTGTCATAGTTGACGTGTACCTATGATGAAAATTACAGGCCTCTCTCATCTTTTTAAGTGGGAGAACTTGCACAATATGTGGCTGACTAAATACTTTTTTTCCCCCACTGTATATATATATATTTTTTTTTTGTACCTTTATTTAACCAGGTAAGCCAGTTGAGAACAAGTTCTCATTTACAACTGCGACCTGGCCAAGATAAAGCAAAGCAGTGCGATAAAAACAACAACAACACAGAGTTACATATGGGGTAAACAAAACATAAAGTCAAAAATACAAACAGAAAATATATATACAGTGTGTGCGAATGTAGTAATGCAGTGGTCTAAGGCACTGCATTGCAGTGCTAACTGTGCCACTAGAGATCCTGGTTCGAATCCAGGCTCTGTCGCAGCCGGCCGCGACTGGGAGACTCATGGGCGGCGCACAATTGGCCCAGCGTCGTCCAGGATAGGGGAGGGAATGGCCGGCAGGGATGTAGCTCAGTTGATAGAGCATGGCGTTTGCAATGCCAGGGTTGTGGGTTCGATTCCCACGGGGGGCCAGTATAAAAAAATAATATATGTATTCACTAACTGTAAGTCGCTCTGGATAAGAGCGTCTGCTATATGACTAAAATGTAAATGTACATGGAATAGTAATCTGGCCAAACAATCACTAACCCACCCCCATCTACATGGAATAGTAATCTGGCTAACCACTCACTAACCCACTACCACTAATTACAGGCCTCTCTCATCTTTTTAAGTGGGAGAACTTGCACAATTGGTGGCTGACTAAATATTTTTTTCCCCACTGTATACATTGTGTACAAATGTAGTAAGTTATGGAGGTAAGGCAATAAATAGGCTATAGTGCAAAATAGTTACAATTTCGTATTAACACTGGAATGATAGATGAGCAAAAGATGATGTGCAAATAGAGATACTGGGGTGCAAATGAGCAAAATAAATAACAATATGGGGATGAGGTAGTTGGGTGGGCTAATTTCAGAATGGCTGTGTACAGGTGCAGTGATCCGTAAGCTTCTCTGACAACTGACGCTTAAAGTTAGTGAGGGAGATAAGAGTCTCCAGCTTCAGAGATTTTTGCAGTTCGTTCCAGTCATTGGCAGCAGAGAACTGGAAGGAATGGCAGCCAAAGGAGGTGTTGGCTTTGGGGATGACCAGTGAGATATACTGGTGAGATGTTCCAGGTAGCCTCTGAGAATAACATAGACGAATACACGGATACGGTCACTGAGTTCATCAGGAAGTGTATAGGAGATGTTGTACCCACTGTGACTATTAAAACCTACCCAAAGCAGAAACCGTGGATAGATGGCAGCATTCGCACAAAACTGAAAGGGCGAACCACCGTATTTAACCATGGGTCTACAGATATTCACGGACAACAAAGGGAAAACCAGCCACACCGAAGTCTTGCTTTCGGACAAGCTAAACACCTTCTTCGCCCGCTTTGAGGATAACACAGTGCCACCGATGCGGGCCACTACCAAGGACTGTGGGCTCTCCTTCTCCATGGACGACATGAGTAAGACATTTAAGCGTGTTAACCCCCGCAAGGCTGCCGGCCCAGACGGCATCCCTAGCCGGGTCCTCAGAGAATGCACAGACCAGCTGGCTGGTGTGTTTACGGACATATTTAATCTCTCCCTATCCCAGTCTGCTGTCCCCACATGCTTCAAGATGTCCACCATCGTTCCTGTACACAAGAAAGCAAAGGTAAAATGACTATCGCTCACTTCTGTTATCATGAAGTGCTTTGAGAGGCTAGTTAAGGATCATATCACCTCTACCTTACCTGTCACCCTAGACCCACTTCAATTTGCTTACCGCCCCAATAGATCCACAGACGATGCAATTGCCATCGCACTGCACACTGCCCTATCCCATCTGGACAAGAGGAATACCTATGTAAGAATGCTGTTCATTGACTATAGCTCAGCATTCAACACCATAGTACCCTCCAAGCTCATCATCAAGCTTGGGGCCCTGGGTCTGAACCCTGCCCTGTACAACTGGGTCCTGGACTTCCTGACGGGCCGCCACCAGGTGGTGAACACCTCCATTTCGCTGATCCTCAATAGAGGGGCCCCACAAGGGTGCATGCTCAGCCCCCTCCTGTACTCCCTGTTCACCCATGACTGCGTGGCCACACACGCCTCCAACTCAATCATCAAGTTTGCAGACGACACAACAGTAGTAGGCCTAATTACCAACAATGATGAGACAGCCTACAGGGAGGAGGTGAGGGCCCTGGGAGTGTGGTGCCAGGAAAATAATCTCTCATTCAACATCAACAAAACAAAGGAGCTGATCATGGACTTCAGGAAACAGCAGAGGGAGCACGCCCCTATCCACACCGACTGGACCGCAGTGGAGAAGGTGGAAAGCTTCAGGTTCCTCGGTGTACACGTCACTGACGATCTGAAATGGTCCACCCACACAGACAGTGTGGTGAAGAAGGCGCAACAGTGCCTCTTCAACCTCAGGAGGCTGAAGAAATTAGTCTTGGCACCTAAAACCCTCACAAACTTTTACAGATGAACAATTGAGAGCATCCTTTCAGGCTGTATCACCGCCTGGTATGGCAACTGCACCACCCGCAACCGCAGGGCTCTCCAGAGGGTGGTGCGGTCTGCCCAAACCATCACCGGGGGCAAACTACCTGCCCTCCAGGACACCTACAGCACCCGATGTCACAGGAAGGCCAAAAGATCATCAAGGACAACAGCCACCCGAGCCACGGCCTATTCACCAAGCTATCACCCAGAAGGCGAGGTCAGTACAGGTGCATCAAAGCTGGGACCGAGAGACTGAAAAACAGCTTCTTTCTCAAGTCCCTGACAACCCAGGTTTGACTGCCAGGTGGTCAGTCCAGCCGGCTAGGGTCGCCAAATAAACTGCCACAAGAACTAGACCAACCTATGTGCAATCCCCCAAAAACATGTCCCCTGCATTTCAGCCCTGCCACAAAAGGACCAGCTGCCATCATATCAGTGATTCTCTCGTTAACACAGGTGAGAGTGTTGACGAGGACAAGGCTGGAGATCACTCTGTCATGCTGATTGAGTTAGAATAACAGACTGGAAGCTTTAAAAGGAGGGGGGGCTTGAAATCATTGTTCTTCCTCTCTTAACCATGGTTAACTGCAAGGAAACACGTGCCGTCATCATTGCTTTGCACAAAAAAGGGCTTCACAGGCAAGGATATTGCTGCTAGTAAGATTGCACCTAAATCAACCTTTATCGGATCATCAAGAACTTCAAGGGAGAGGTAATTGTTGTGAGAAGGCGTCAAGTGGCCCAGAAAATCCAGGACTAGGATAAGCAGCTTTCTGCCTTTTCTAAAAAATTTTTTTAAATGAACATTGCAGAAAAATGTAATGCTGGTTTTTGGCCAAACAACACAACCCCACCCCTCTACAGGAAGTAATCTGCTAACCACCACTAACCCAACCACTATTACGGCCTCTCTCATCTTTTTAAAGTGGGAGAACTTGCACAATTGGTGGCTGACTAATATTTTTTTTTCCCCCTGTATACATTGTGTACAAATTTTAGTAAGTTATGGAGGTAAGGCAATAAATAGGCTATAGTGCAAAATAGTTACAATTTCGTATTAACACGGGAAATGATAGTTTGAGCAAAAGATGATGGCAAATAAGATACTGGGGTGCAAATGAGCAAAAAAAATAACAATATGGGGATGAGGTGGGTTGGGTGGGCTAATTTCAGAATGGCTGTGTACGGGTGCAGTGATCCGTAAGCTTCTCTGACAACTGCCCGTTAAAGTTAGTGAGGGAGATAAGAGTCTCCAGCTTTCAGAGATTTTTGCAGTTCGTTCCAGTAAATTGGCAGCAGAGAACTGGAAGGAATGGCACCCCAAAGGAGGTGGTTGGCTTTGGGGATGACCAGTGAGATATACTGGGAATGTTCCAGGTAGCCTCTGAGAATAACATAGACGAATACACGGAAAACGGTCACTGAGTTCATCAGGAATGTATAGGAGATGTTGTACCCACTGGGGACTATTAAACCCTCCCCAAAAGCAGAAACCGTGGATAGATGGCAGCATTGCACAAACTGAAAGGGCGAACCACCGTATTTAACCATGGGTCTACAGATTTCACGGACAAAAAAAGGGAAAAACACCACAACCGAAGTCTTGCTTTCGGAAAAAGCAAAACACCTTCTTCGCCCGTTTTGAGGATAACACAGTGCCACCGATGCGGGCCACTACCAAGGACTGTGGGCTCTCCTTCTCCATGGACACATGAGTAAGACATTTAAGCGTGTAACCCCCGCAAGGCTCCCGGGCCCAGACGGCATCCCTAGCCGGGTCCTCAGAGAAGGCCAGACCAGCTGGCTGGTGTGTTTACGGACATATTTAATTTTCTCCCTATCCCAGTCTGCTGTCCCCACAGTTCAAGATGTCCACCATCGTTCCTGTACACAAGAAAGCAAAGGTAAAAATGACTATCGCTCACTTCTGTTATCATGAGTGCTTTGAGAGGCTATTTAAAGGACATATAAACCTTTTCCCTTACCTGTAAACCCTAGCCCCACTTCAATTTGCTTACCGCCCCAATAGTCCACAGACGATGCAAATTGCCATCGCACGGGCACACGGGCCCTATCCCATGGACAAGAGGAATACTTGAAGAATGCTGTTCATTGACTATAGCTCACATAACACCTGTACCCCTCCAAGCTCATCACAAGTGGGCCCTGGTCTGAACCCTGCCCTGACAACTGGGTCCGGACTTCTGACGGGCCGCCACCAGGTGGTGAACCCCTCCATTTTCGCTGATCCTCAATAGAGGGCCCCACAAGGGTGCATGCCCCGCCCCCTCCTGTATTTCCCTGTTCACCCAGGGACTGCGTGGCCACACACGCCTCCAACTCAATCATAAAGTTTGCAGACGACACAACGTAGTAGGCCTAATTCCCAAACAATGATGAGACAGCCTACAGGGAGGAGGTGAGGGCCCTGGGAGTGTGGGCCAGGAAAATAATCTCTCATTCAAATCAACAAAACAAAGGAGCTGATCATGGACTTCAGGAAACCAGCAGAGGGAGCACGCCCCTATCCACACCGACTGGACGCAGTGGAGAAGGTGGAAAGCTTAAAGGTTCCTCGGTTGTACCGTACTGACATCTGAAATGGTCCACCCACACAGACAGTGTGGTGAAGAAGGCGCAACAGTGCCTCTTCAACCTCAGGAGGCGAAGAAATTAGTTTTGGCACCAAAAAACCCTCACAATTTTCCCGATGAACAATTGAGAGCATCCTTTCAGGCTGTATCACCCGCCTGGTATGGCAACTGCCCCACCCGCAACCGCAGGGCTCTCCAGAGGGTGGTGCGGTCTGCCCAAACCATCACCGGGGGCAAACTACTGCCCTCCAGGACACCTACAGCACCCGATGTCACGGGAAGGCCAAAAGATCATCAAGGACAATCACCACCCGAGCCACGGCCTATTCACCAAGCTATCAACCCAGAAGGCGAGGTCAGTACAGGTGCACAAGCTGGGACCGAGAGACTGAAAAACAGCTTCTTCTCAAGTCCTGACAACCCAGGTTGACTGCCAGGTGGTCAGTCCGCCGGCTAGGGTCGCCAAATAAACTGCCACAAGAACTAGACCAACCTATGTGCAATCCCCCAAAAACATGTCCCCTGCATTTCAGCCCTGCCACAAAAGACCAGCTGCCAAATCATATCAGTGTTCTCTCGTTAACACAGGTGAGAGTGTTGACGAGGCCCAAGGCTGGAGTCACTCTGTCATGCTGATTGATTAGAATAACAGACTGGAAGCTTTAAAAGGGGGGGGGGGGCTTGAAATCATTGTTCTTCCTCTCTTAACCTTTGGTTAACCAAGGAAACACTTTGCCGTCATCATTGCTTTGCCACAAAAAGGGCTTCACAGGCAAGGATATTGCTGCTAGTAAGATTGCACCTAAATCAACCTTTTATCGGATCACAAGAACTTCAAGGAGAGGGTTAAAATTTTTGTGAAGAAGGCGTCAGTGCGCCCAAGAAAATCCAGCAAGCGCCAGGGACCGTCTACTAAAGTTGATTCAGCGCGGGATCGGGCACCACCAGTGCAGAACTTTTCTCAGGAATGGCAGCAGGCAGATGTGAGTGCCTCTGCACTTTCAGTGGGCGAAGACTTTTGGAGGATGGCCTGGTGTTTAAGAAGGGCAGCAAAGAAGCCACTTCTCCAGGAAAACATCAGGGACAGACTGATATTCTGCAAAAGGTCAGGGATTGGACTGCTGAGGACTTGGGTAAAGTCATTTCTCTGATGAATCCCCTTTTTGATTGTTTAGGGGAATCCGGAAAACACCTTGTCCGGAGAAGACAAGGTGAGCGCTTAAACCCTCAGTCCTGTGTCTGGCCAACAGTAAAGCATCCTGAGACCATTCATGTGTTTGGGGTTGCTTTCTCAGCCAAGGGAGTGGCTCCTCACAATTTTGCCTAAGAACACAGCCTGAATAAAGAATGGTACCAACAATCCTCCGAGAGCAACTTCTCCAACCATCCAAGAACAGTTTGGTGACGACCAATGCCTTTTCCAGCATGATGGAGCAAACCTTGCCATAAGGCAAAGTGTAACCCAAGTGGGGTCGGGGAGCAAAACATTGACATTTTGGGTCCATGGCCAGGAAATCCCAGACCTTTAAACCCATTGAGAACTTGTGGTCGATCCTTAAGAGGGGGGTGGACAAAAAAAAACCCCCAAATTCTGACAAACTCCAAGCATTGATTATGCAAGAATGGGCTGCCATCAGTCAGGATGTGGCCCAGAAGTTAATTGGACAGCATGCCAGGGGGATTGCAGGGGGGTCTTGAAAAGAAGGGTCAACACTGCAAATATGGGCTCTTTGCATAAACTTAATGTAATTGTCAATAAAAGCCTTTGACACCCTTTGGGAATGCTTGTAATTATACCCGTAAAAAAGGGCTATCCTGCCGATCCTTGACTTTGGCGATGTCATTTACAAAATAGCTTCCACACTCACTCGCAAATTGGGTGTAGTCTATCACAGTGCCATCCGTTTTTGCACCAAAGCCCCATACACTACCCACTATTGTGACCTGTACGCTCTCGTTGGCTGGCCCTCACTACATATTCGTCGCCAACCCATGGCTCCAGGTCATCTATAAATCACTTCTAGGGAAATCCCTGTTTATCTTAGCTCATTGGTCACCAATAGCAACACCCACCCGTAGTATGCGCTCCAGCAGGTATATCTCACGGTCATCCCCAAAGCCAACCTCCCTTTGACCGCCATTCCTTCCAGTTCCTGCTGAAATGACTGGAACGAACTGCAAAAATCTTGAAAACTGGAGACTCTTATCTCCCTCACTAACTTTAAGCATCAGTTTTTCAGAGCAGCTTCCGATCAATGTACCTGTACACCCATCTGTAATTAGCCCACCCAACTACCCCATCCCCATATTGTTTATTTACATGGTTATTTATTTTGCTCATTTGCACCCCCGTATCTCTATTTGCACAAATTATCACTCCAGTGTTAAAACTAAATTGTAATTATTTTGCACTATGGCCTATTTTTTTACATTTACCCTTTTAGTCATTTAGCAGACGCTCTTATCCAGAGCGACTTACAGGAGCAATTAGGGTTAAGTGCCTTGCTCAAGGGCACATTTACGTCCTTAGCAGACGCTCTTATCCAGAGCGACTTCAAAATTGGTGCCTTCACCTATAGCTAGTGGGATAACCACTTTCCAATTACTTTATCCTATCCCAGGTATTCCTTAAAGAGGTGGGGTTTTAAATGTTCCGGAAGGTGGTGAGTGATTCCGCTTCCTGGCGTCGTGAGGGAGCTTGTTCCACATTGGGGTGCCAGAGCAGCAAACATTTTGACTGGGCGGGGGCGGGAACATGCTTCCGCAGAGGAAGGGGAGCCAGCAGGCCAGAGGTGGATAACGCAATGCCCTCGTTTGGGTGTAGGGACTGATCAGAGGCCTGAAGGTATTGCCTTATCTCCATAACTTACTACATTTGCACACACTATATAGATTTTCTATTGTGTTATTGACTGTACGTTTTTGTTTTACCCCATATGTAACTCTGTGTTGTTTGGGTTTTTTTTCGCACTGCTTTGCTTTATCTTGGCCAGGTCGCAGTTGTAAATGAGAACTTGTTCTCAACTGGCTTACCCGGTTTAATAAAGGTGAAACAAAAAATTAATAAATGAAATACTTCAGTATACCATAGTAACATCTGACAAAAATATCTCATAAAACTGAAGCAGCGAACTTTTGAAGACCAATACTTGTGTCATTCTCAAAAATTTTGATACGAACGACTGTAGATGCATAAGTACTTTAATCAATCGACAAGTTTAAGATAAATAATTAACATTTTCATTTAAGGAAAACTATAGATGATATTTCTCTAAATTAAATTAAACGTTTTGACAATCAGGTAAAATAAAATATGGTTTTTATATTTGTTAATTTGTTATGCAAAATAAAATATCTAAAATGAATCTGTAATAGTAGCAACAAATGTAGTGTGGTGGTAAGGAAATTTAGGTAAACATTTCAAATAGCAATACAAACAAAGTCTGTGAGTAGTTTATTGTTTTAGATAACATGTTGGAAGACGTGTGCTGAAGTTTGGGAAAAATAGGATACAAATGTGCATTTATTTCCAACCCCCCCAAATTTCCAGCAAATCTGTAGAATGAGCCAATACAGAAAAAGCATATGGCCATTTCCAGGTAATTATGTATATCTCTGACTGTTGGCCCTGCTCTGCTGTGTATCAAGGCTGAATGATTTTTACGGACTCAAACAAAACAAACAGTATTTAATGCTCTCAGCCACCGTCAGCTGTCAACAGGACAGGTACTGTATCAAAACAAATCAGGAGGATGATGGATAAATGACAATGTTCCCCCGGAGGTTCTGAGAGGACAGAAGTCAGACAGTCTGGATGATAATATGCCTCAACATATCAGAACCCTTTCACTACATATCAGAACCCTTCATACATATCAGAACCCTTCAATACATATCAGAAAACCCCTTCAAACATATCAGAACCCTTCAAAACATATCAGAACCCTTCACTGCCATATCAAACCCTTCACTACATATAAACCCTTCGCACGCCCCTATCCACACCGACTGGACCGCAGTGGAGAAGGTGGAAAGCTTCAGGTTCCTCGGTGTACACGTCACTGACGATCTGAAATGGTCCACCCACACAGACAGTGTGGTGAAGAAGGCGCAACAGTGCCTCTTCAACCTCAGGAGGCTGAAGAAATTAGTCTTGGCACCTAAAACCCTCACAAACTTTTACAGATGAACAATTGAGAGCATCCTTTCAGGCTGTATCACCGCCTGGTATGGCAACTGCACCACCCGCAACCGCAGGGCTCTCCAGAGGGTGGTGCGGTCTGCCCAAACCATCACCGGGGGCAAACTACCTGCCCTCCAGGACACCTACAGCACCCGATGTCAACAGGAAGGCCCAAAAGATCATCAGGACAACAGCCACCCGAGCCACGGCCTATTCACCAAGCTATCACCCAGAAGGCGAGGTCAGTACAGGTGCATCAAAGCTGGGACCGAGAGACTGAAAAACAGCTTCTTTCTCAAGTCCCTGACAACCCAGGTTTGACTGCCAGGTGGTCAGTCCAGCCGGCTAGGGTCGCCAAATAAACTGCCACAAGAACTAGACCAACCTATGTGCAATCCCCCAAAAACATGTCCCCTGCATTTCAGCCCTGCCACAAAAGGACCAGCTGCCATCATATCAGTGATTCTCTCGTTAACACAGGTGAGAGTGTTGACGAGGACAAGGCTGGAGATCACTCTGTCATGCTGATTGAGTTAGAATAACAGACTGGAAGCTTTAAAAGGAGGGGGGGCTTGAAATCATTGTTCTTCCTCTCTTAACCATGGTTAACTGCAAGGAAACACGTGCCGTCATCATTGCTTTGCACAAAAAAGGGCTTCACAGGCAAGGATATTGCTGCTAGTAAGATTGCACCTAAATCAACCTTTTATCGGATCATCAAGAACTTCAAGGAGAGAGGTTAAATTGTTGTGAAGAAGGCGTCAGTGCGCCCAAGAAAATCCAGCAAGCGCCAGGACCGTCTACTAAAGTTGATTCAGCTGCGGGATCGGGCACCACCAGTGCAGAACTTGCTCAGGAATGGCAGCAGGCAGATGTGAGTGCATCTGCACGTACAGTGAGGCGAAGACTTTTGGAGGATGGCCTGGTGTCAAGAAGGGCAGCAAAGAAGCCACTTCTCTCCAGGAAAAACATCAGGGACAGACTGATATTCTGCAAAAGGTACAGGGATTGGACTGCTGAGGACTTGGGTAAAGTCATTTTCTCTGATGAATCCCCTTTTCGATTGTTTAGGGCATCCGGAAAACACCTTGTCCGGAGAAGACAAGGTGAGCGCTACCATCAGTCCTGTGTCATGCCAACAGTAAAGCATCCTGAGACCATTCATGTGTGGGGTTGCTTCTCAGCCAAGGGAGTGGGCTCACTCACAATTTTGCCTAAGAACACAGCCATGAATAAAGAATGGTACCAACACATCCTCCGAGAGCAACTTCTCCCAACCATCCAAGAACAGTTTGGTGACGACCAATGCCTTTTCCAGCATGATGGAGCACCTTGCCATAAGGCAAAAGTGATAACTAAGTGGCTCGGGGAGCAAAACATTGACATTTTGGGTCCATGGCCAGGAAACTCCCCAGACCTTAATCCCATTGAGAACTTGTGGTCGATCCTTAAGAGGTGGGTGGACAAACAAAAACCCACAAATTCTGACAAACTCCAAGCATTGATTATGCAAGAATGGGCTGCCATCAGTCAGGATGTGGCCCAGAAGTTAATTGACAGCATGCCAGGGCGGATTGCAGTGGTCTTGAAAAAGAAGGGTCAACACTGCAAATATTGACTCTTTGCATAAACTTAATGTAATTGTCAATAAAAGCCTTTGACACTTATGGAATGCTTGTAATTATACCTCGTAAAACTGACTATCCTGCCGATCCTTGACTTTGGCGATGTCATTTACAAAATAGCTTCCAACACTCTACTCAGCAAATTGGATGTAGTCTATCACAGTGCCATCCGTTTTGTCACCAAAGCCCCATACACTACCCACTATTGTGACCTGTACGCTCTCGTTGGCTGGCCCTCACTACATATTCGTCGCCAAACCCACTGGCTCCAGGTCATCTATAAATCACTTCTAGGCAAATCCCTGTCTTATCTTAGCTCATTGGTCACCATAGCAACACCCACCCGTAGTATGCGCTCCAGCAGGTATATCTCACTGGTCATCCCCAAAGCCAACACCTCCTTTGACCGCCATTCCTTCCAGTTCTCTGCTGCAAATGACTGGAACGAACTGCAAAAATCTCTGAAGCTGGAGACTCTTATCTCCCTCACTAACTTTAAGCATCAGTTGTCAGAGCAGCTTACCGATCAATGTACCTGTACACAGCCCATCTGTAATTAGCCCACCCAACTACCTCATCCCCATATTGTTATTTACATGGTTATTTATTTTGCTCATTTGCACCCCAGTATCTCTATTTGCACATCTATCACTCCAGTGTTAATACTAAATTGTAATTATTTTGCACTATGGCCTATTTATTTACATTTACATTTTAGTCATTTAGCAGACGCTCTTATCCAGAGCGACTTACAGGAGCAATTAGGGTTAAGTGCCTTGCTCAAGGGCACATTTACGTCATTTAGCAGACGCTCTTATCCAGAGCGACTTACAAATTGGTGCATTCACCCTATAGCTAGTGGGATAACCACTTTCCAATTACTTTATCCTATCCCAGGTATTCCTTAAAGAGGTGGGGTTTCAAATGTCTCCGGAAGGTGGTGAGTGATTCCGCTGTCCTGGCGTCGTGAGGGAGCTTGTTCCACCATTGGGGTGCCAGAGCAGCAAACAGTTTTGACTGGGCTGAGCGGGAACTATGCTTCCGCAGAGGAAGGGGAGCCAGCAGGCCAGAGGTGGATGAACGCAATGCCCTCGTTTGGGTGTAGGGACTGATCAGAGCCTGAAGGTATTGCCTTATCTCCATAACTTACTACATTTGCACACACTGTATATAGATTTTCTATTGTGTTATTGACTGTACGTTTTGTTTTACCCCATATGTAACTCTGTGTTGTTGTTTTTATCGCACTGCTTTGCTTTATCTTGGCCAGGTCGCAGTTGTAAATGAGAACTTGTTCTCAACTGGCTTACCTGGTTAAATAAAGGTGAAACAAAAAATTAATAAATGAAATACTTCAGTATACCATAGTAACATCTGACAAAAATATCTCATAACACTGAAGCAGCGAACTTTGTGAAGACCAATACTTGTGTCATTCTCAAAACTTTTGACTACGAACGACTGTAGATGCATAAGTACTTCAATCAATCGACAAGTTTAAGATACATATAATTAACATTTACATTTTAAGGAAAACTATAGATGATATTTCTCTAAATTAAATTAAAACGTTTTGACAATCAGGTAAAATAAAATATGGTTTTTACTATTTTGTTAATTTGTTATGCAAATAAAATATCTAAAATGAATCTGTAATAGTAGCAACAAATGTAGTGTGGTGGTAAGGAATTCAGGTAAACATTTCAAATATGCAATACAAACAAAGTCTGTGAGTAGTTTATATGTATAGATAACATGTTGGAAGACGTGTGCTGAAAGTTTGGGAAAAATAGGATACAAATGTGCATTTATTTCCAACCCCCAATTTCCAGCACTTCTGTAGAATGAGCCATATACAGAGAATACAGCATATGGCCATTTCCAGGTAATTATGTATATCTCTGACTGTTGGCCCTGCTCTGCTGTGTATCAAGGCTGAATGATTTGTACGGACTCAAACAAAAACAAACAGTATAATGCTCTCAGCCAACCGTCAGCTGTCAACAGGACAGGTACTGTATCAAAACAAATCAGGAGGATGATGGATACATGACAATGTTCCCCTGGAGGTCTGAGAGGACAGAAGTCAGACAGTCTGGATGATAATATGCCTCAACATATCAGAACCCTTCACTACATATCAGAACCCTTCACTACATATCAGAACCCTTCAATACATATCAGAACCCTTCACAACATATCAGAACCCTTCAAAACATATCAGAACCCTTCACTGCATATCAGAACCCTTCACTACATATCAGAACCCTTCACTACATATCAGAACCCTTCAATACATATCAGAACCCTTCACAACATATCAGAACCCTTCAAAACATATCAGAACCCTTCAATACATATCAGAACCCTTCACAACATATCAGACCCTTC
>LR778270.1:49723472-49776830 GCA_902810595.1 Coregonus sp. 'balchen'
ACTGGAACTTTTGCAAACTCCGCTCCATTAACTGGCAAGCAGCTCCTAGACAGTGATGTTTGGGCGCGCTGGGCAACACGGACTTTCAACTCCCTCCAAAGATGTTCTATGGGGTTGAGATCTGGAGACTGGCTAGGCCACTCCAGGATCTTGAAATGCTTCTTACGAAGCCACTCCTACGTTGCCCGGGCGGTGTGTTTGGGATCATTGTCATGCTGAAAGACCCAGCCACGTTTCATCTTCAATGCCCTTGCTGATGGAAGGAGGTTTTCACTCAAAATCTCACGATACATGGCCCCATTCATTCTTTCCTTTACACGGATCAGTCGTCCTGGTCCCTTTGCAGAAAAACAGCCCCAAAGCATGATGTTTCCACCCCCATGCTTCACAGTAGGTATGGTGTTCTTTGGATGCAACTCAGCATTCTTTGTCCTCCAAACACGACGAGTTGAGTTTTTACCAAAAAGTTATATTTTGGTTTCATCTGACCATATGACATTCTCCCAATCCTCTTCTGGATCATCCAAATGCACTCTAGCAAACATCAGACGGGCCTGGACATGTACTGTCTTAAGCAGGGGGACACGTCTGGCACTGCAGGATTTGAGTCCCTGGCTGCGTAGTGTGTTACTGATGGTAGGCTTTGTTACTTTGGTCCCAGCTCTCTGCAGGTCATTCACTAGGTCCCCCCGTGTGGTTCTGGGATTTTTGCTCACCGTTCTTGTGATCATTTTGACCCCACGGGGTGAGATCTTGCGTGGAGCCCCAGATCGAGGGGGATTATCAGTGGTCTTGTATGTCTTCCATTTCCTAATAATTGCTCCCACAGTTGATTTCTTCAAACCAAGCTGCTTACCTATTGCAGATTCAGTCTTCCCAGCCTGGTGCAGGTCTACAATTTTGTTTCTGGTGTCCTTTGACAGCTCTCTGGTCTTGGCCATAGTGGAGTTTGGAGTGTGACTGTTTGAGGTTGTAGACAGGTGTCTTTTATACTGATAACAAGTTCAAACAGGTGCCATTAATACAGGTAACGAGTAGAGGACAGAGGAGCCGTTACAGGTCTGTGAGAGCCAGAAATCTTGCTTGTTTGTAGGTGACCAAATACTTATTTTCCACCATAATTTGCAAATAAATTCATTAAAAATCCTACAATGTGATTTTCTGGAGAATAAAAATCTCAATTTGTCTGTCATAGTTGACGTGTACCTATGATTAAAATTACAGAGAACTTGCACAATTGGTGGCTGACTAAATACTTTTTCCCCCACTGTATACAGTGTGTGCGAATGTAGTATGTTATGGAGGTAAGGCAATAAATAGGCCATAGTGCAAATAGTTACAATTTCATATTAACACTGGAATGATAGATGTGCAAAAGATGATGTGCAAATAGAGATACTGGGGTGCAAATTAGCAAAATAAATAACAATATGGGGATGAGGTAGTTGGGTGGGCTAATTTCAGATGGGCTGTGTACAGGTGCAGTGATCAGTAAGCTGCTCTGACAACTGATGCTTAAAGTTAGTGAGGGAGATAAGAGTCTCCAGCTTCAGAGATTTTTGCAGTTCGTTCCAGTCATTGGCAGCAGAGAACTGGAAGGAATGGCGGCCAAAGGAGGTGTTGGCTTCGGGGATGACCAGTGAGATATATCTGCTGGAACGCATACTACAGGTGGGTGTTGCTATGGTGACCAATGAGCTAAGATAAGGCGGGGATTTTCCTAGCAGTGATTTATAGATGACCTGGAGCCAGTGGGTTTGGCGACAGTATATGTAGTGAGGGCCAGCCAACGAGAGCGTACAGGTCACAGTGGTGGGTAGTATATGGGGCTTTGGTGACAAAATGGATGGCACTGTGATAGACTACATCCAATTTGCTGAGTAGAGTGTTGGAGGCTATTTTGTAAATGACATCGCCGAAGTCAAGGATCGGTAGGATAGTCAGTTTTACGAGGGCATGTTTGGCAGCATGAGTGAAGGAGGCTTTGTTGCGAAATAGGAAGCCGATTCTAGATCTAACTTTTGATTGGAGATTCTTAATGTGAGTCTGGAAGGAGAGTTTACAGTCTAACCAGACACCTAGGTATTTGTAGTTGTCCACATACTCTAGGTCAGACCCGCCGAGAGTAGTGATTCTAGTCAGGTGGCGGGTGCAAGCAGCGTTTGGTTGAAGAGAATGCATTTAGTTTTACTAGTGTTTAAGGGCAGTTGGAGGCTACAGAAGGAGTGTTGTATGGCGTTGAAGCTCGTTTGGAGGTTTGTTAACACAGTGTCCAATGAAGGGCCAGATGTATACAAAATGGTGTCGTCCGCATAGAGGTAGATCCGAGCGTCACCAGCAGCAAGAGCGACATCATTGATATACACAGAGAATAGAGTCGGCCCGAGAGTTGAACCCTGTGGCAACCCATAGAGACTGCCATAGGTCCAGACAACAGGCCCTCCGATTTGACACATTGAACTCTATCTGAGAAGTAGTTGGTGAACCAGGCGAGGCAGTCATTTGAGAAACCAAGGCTATTTAGTCTGCCAATAAGAATGCGGTGGTTGACAGTCGAAAGCCTTGGCCAGGTCGATGAAGACGGCTGCACAGTACTGTCTTTTATCAATCGCGGTTATAATATCGTTTAGGACCTTGAGCGTGGCTGAAGTGCACCCATGACCAGCTCGGAAACCGGATTGCATAGCGGAGAAGGTACGGTGGGATTCAAAATGGTCGGTGATCTGTTTGTTAACTTGGCTTTCAAATACTTTCGAAAGGCAGGGCAGGATGGATATAGGTCTGTAACCGTTTGGATGTAGAGTGTCACCCCCTTTGAAGAGGGGGATGACCGCGGCAGCTTTCCAATCTCTGGGGATCTCAGACGTTACGAAAGAGAGGTTGAACAGGCTAGTAAGAGGGGTTGCGACAATTTCTGTGGCTAATTTTAGAAAGAAAGGGTCCAGATTGTCTAGCCCAGGTGATATGAAGGGGTCCAGATTTTTCAGCTCTTTCAGAACATCAGCTGTCTGAATTTGTGTGAAGGAGAAGCGGGGGGGCATGGCAGGTTGCAGCGGAGGGTGCAGAGCTAGTAGCCGGGGTAGTGGTAGCCAGGTGGAAAGCATGGCCAGCCGTAGCAAAATGCTTGTTGAAATTCTTGATTATTGTAGATTTATCAGTAGTGACAGTGTTTCCTAGCCTCAGTGCAGTGGGCAGCTGGGAGGAGGTGCTCTTATTCTCTATGGACTTTACAGTGTCCCAAAACCTTTTGGAGTTAGTGCTACAGGATGCTAATTTCTGTTTGAAAAAGCTAGCCTTTGCTTTCCTAACTGATTGTGTATATTGGTTCCTGACTTCCTTGAAAAGTTGCATATCGCAGGGGCAGTTCGATGCTAAAGCAGTACACCACAGGATGTTTTTGTGCTGGTCAAGGGCAGTCAAGTCTGAGTAGAACCAGGGGCTATATCTGTTCTTAGTTCTGAATTTTTTGAATGGGGCATGCTTATTTAAGATTGAGAGGAAAGCATTTTAAAGAACAACCAGGCATCCTCTACTGACAGAATGAGGTCAATATCCATCCAGGATACCCGGGCCAGGTCATTTAGAAAGGCCTGCTCGCTAAAGTGTTTTAGGGAGCGTTTGACAGTGATGAGGGGTGGTCGTTTGACCGTGGACCCATTACGGACGCAGGCAATAAGGCAGTGATCGCTGAGATCCTGGTTGAAGACAGCGGAGGTGTATTTAGAGGGTAAATTAGGATGATATCTATGAGGATGCCCATGTTTACGGATTTAGGGTTGTACCTGGTAGGTTCGTTGATCATTTGTGTGAGATTGAGGGCATCTAGTTTAGATTGTAGGTTGGCCGCGGTGTTAAACATATCCCAGTTTAGGTCACCAAGCAGTATGAACTCTGAGGATAGATGGGGGGGCAATCAGTTCACATATGGTGTCCAGGGCACAGCTCGGGGCAGAGGGGGGTCTGTAGCAAGCGGCAACAGTGAGAGACTTATTTCTGGAAAGGTGGATTTTTAAAAGTAGAAGCTCAAACTGTATGGGCACAGACCTGGATAGTATGATAGAGCTCTGCAGGCTATCTCTACAGTAGATTGCAATCCCACCCCATTTGGCAGTTCTATCGAGACGGAAAATGTCGTAGTTGGGGATGGACATTTCTGAATTGTTGGTGGATTTCCTAAGCCAGGATTCAGACACTGCTAGAACATCAGGGTTGGCGGAGTGTGCTAACGCAGTGAATAACTCAAATTTATGGAGGAGGCTCATGGTGTTAACGTGCAAGAAACCAAGGCTTTTACGGTTACATAAGTCAACAAATGATAACGCCTGGGGAGTAGAAGTGATACTGGGGGCTACAGGGCCTGGGTTAACCTCTACATCACCAGAGGAACAGAGGAGGAGTAGAATAAGGATATGGCTAAAGGCTTTAAGAACTGGTCTTCTATTGCGTTGGGTACAGAGAAAAAAAGGGGCAGATTTCCAGGCGTTGTAGAATAGATTCAGGGCATTATGTACAGACAAGGATATGGAAGGATATGAGTACAGTGGAGGTAAAGCGTTGGGTAACGATGAAGGAGACAGCATCACTGGAGGCACCGATTGAGTCGGTCTCCACGTGTATGGGGGGTGGGACAAAGGAGCTATCTGAGGCAGGTTGAGCAGGACTGGGGGCTCTACAGTGAAATAGTACAATAAGAACTAACCCGAAACAGCAATAGGCAAGGCATATTGACATGGGAGAGAGGCATAAAGCAATCACAGGTGTTATTCGAGAGAGCTAAGACAACAGCTGGTAATGGCGACAAAGTTTGGGCTGAGGCTAAACATAAACAGGATGTGGTACCGTTTAAAGGAACAGTCCAGCAGGCATCAGCTGTATAGCTGAGTTATCATAAGGACCGGTGAACAGCAATAGGAGAGCTCGGAGGTAGTTCGGGGGCTGCTACAGCACTGGCGGACAAGATGCACGGCTTGCGTGTGCTAGCGGGCCGGGGCTAGCAGATGGATCTTCGTGGTCGACGTCGTAACGGGAAGCCTGTTGAAACCACATCAGACAATTTCGTCGGCAGGCCAGTCGTGTTGGATCGGCGGAGCTCCGTGTCAACACTAGGAGGTCTCGTCCGGTTGACAGAGAGGTAGATAGCCAGGAGATGGGCCTGGCTCGAGGCTAGCTCAAGGCTAACTGGTGCTTGCTAAGGGGCAATGGTAATTAGCCAATGACAACAGCCATTCGGTTGCAGCTAGCTGGTTGCGATGATCCGGCTCTAGGTTCCATTGATTCCGGCAAAAAATCCGACATGCTCTGGGTCGATAGCACGCTGTGCAGACTGGCCGACAAATTGGCCAGACTAGAGCTAGAGCTGGCTGGTGGGTAGTGCAGGCCATGGACAATGGTTTAGACCGCTAATGGTGGCTAATAGCAAGTAGCTAGCTAGCTGGCTACAACAGCCATTCGGTTGCAGCTAGCTAGTTGCAATGATCCAGCGCTAGGGTCCAGTGATTCCGGCAGAAAATCTGATATGCTCTGGGTCGATAGCACGCTGTGCAGACTGGCCGACAAATTGTCCAGGCTAGAGCTAGTGCTGGCTGGTGGGTAGTGCAGGCCATGGACAATGGTGAAGACGCTAACGGTGGCTAATAGCAAGTTGCCGCTAGACTAGTTTCAGCTTAAGGTTCTTGATAAAAGTTATAAAGAAATAATATAATCCTTTCCACGTTGGGTGAGGTGGGTTGCAGGAAAGTATATTTAGTTAAAGAATGAAAAGTAAAATTGAGAAATAAATAGAAAATAGACCAAAAAAATTAAAACTGGCTCAAGTATTTTTAGCCAGATCCTTAATTGGTATGTCAAATTGTATGTACCTTTTGATGGCATAGAAGGCCCTTCTTGCCTTGTCTCTCAGATCTTTCACAGCTTTGTGGAAGTTACCTGTGGCGCTGATGTTTAGGTCGAGGTATGTATCGTTTTTTGTGTGCTCTAGGGCAATGGTGTCTAGATGGAATTTGTATTTGTGGTCCTGGCAACTGGACCTTTTTTGGAACACCATTATTTGTGTCTTACTGAGATTTACTGTCAGGGCCCAGGTATGACAGAATCTGTGCAGAAGATCTAGGTGCTGCTGTAGGCCCTCCTTGGTTGGAGACAGAAGCACCAGATCATCAGCAAACAGTAGACATTTGACTTCAGATTCTAGTATGGTGAGGCCGGGTGCTGCAGACTGTTCTAGTGCCCTTGCCAATTCGTTGATATATGTGTTGAAGAGGGTGGGGCTTAAACTGCATCCCTGTCTCACCCCACGGCCCTGTGGAAAGAAATGTGTGTGTTTTTTGCCAATTTTAACCGCACACTTGTCGTTTGTGTACATGGATTTTATAATGTTGTATGTTTTTCCCTCAACACCACTTTCCTTCAATTTGTATAGCAGACCCTCATACCAAATTGAGTCAAAATATTTTTTGAAATCAACAAAGCATGAGAAGAGTTTGCCTTTGATTTGGTTTGTTTGTTTGTCAATTAGGGTGTGCAGGGTGACTACGTGGTCTGTCATACGGTAATTTGGTAAAAAGCCAATTTGACATTTGCTCAGTACATTGTTTTCACTGAGGAAATGTACAAGTCTGCTGTTAATGATAATGCAGACGATTTCCCAAGGTTTCTATTGATGCATATCCCACGGTAGTTATTGGGGTCAAATCTGTCTCCACTTTTGTGGATTGGGGTGATCAGTCCTTGGTTCCAAATATTGGGGAAGATGCCAGAGCTAAGGATGATGTTAAAGAGTTTAAGTATAGCTAACTGGAATTTGTGGTCTGTATATTTTATCATTTCATTTAGGATACCATCAACACCACAGGCCTTTTTGGGTTGGAGGGTTTGTATTTTGTCCTGTAGTTCATTCAATGTAATTGGAGAATCCAGTGGGTTCTGGTAGTCTTTAATAGTTGATTCTAAGATTTGTATTGGATCATGTATATATTTTTGCTGTTTGTTCTTTGTTATAGGGCCAAAAAGATTGGAGAAGTGGTTTATCCATACATCTCCGTTTTGGATAGATAACTCTTCGTGTTGTTGTTTGTTTAGTGTTTTCCAATTTTCCCAGAAAAATACTGTTTAGGTTTTCCACTGCCAAGTTTACACCTTCACTATTAATGAACGTTTTGTCCAGGAAGTCTAAAAGGGATTGAATTTGTTGTTGCCTAATTGTTTTTTTGGTAGGTTTCCACACTACTTTCCTTCCATCTATAGCATTTCTTAATATTATTCAGTTCCTTTGGCTTTGATGCCTCATGATTGAGTATTGCTCTGTTCAAGTAGACTGTGATTTGTCTGTGGTCTGATAGGGGTGTGGGCTGACTGTGAACGTTCTGAGAGACTCTGGGTTGAGGTCAGTGATAAAGTAGTCTACAGTACTACTGCCAAGAGATGAGCTATAGGTGTACCTACCGTAGGAGTCCCCTCGAAGCCTACCATTGACTATGTACAGACCCAGCGTGGGACAGAGCTGCAGGAGTTGCGACCCGTTTTTGTTGGTTATGTTGTCGTAGTTGTGCCTAGGGGGGCATATGGGGGAGGGAATGCTGTCAGCTCCAGGTAGGTGTTTGTCCCCCTGTGTGCTGAGGGTGACAGGTTCTTGTCCAGTTCTGGCATTTAGGTCACCACAGACTAGTACATGTCCCTGGGCCTGGAAATGATTGATTTCCCCCTCCAGGATGGAGAAGCTGTCTTCATTAAAGTATGGGGATTCTAGTGGGGGGATATAGGTAGCACACAGGAGGACATTTTCTCTGTTGAGATTATTTCCTTTCAAATTTCTAGCCAAATGTAAAATGTTCCTGTTTTGATTAATTGAATAGTGAGTTAGGTCTGCTCTATACCAAATTAGCATACCCCCTGAGACCCTTCCCTGTTTTACTCCTGGTAGTTTGGTGGATGGGACTACCAGCTCTCTGTAACCTAGAGGGCAACCAGTGGGTCCATCTCCTCTATACCATGTTTCTTGTAGGATGACAATGTCTGTATTTCAGATTTATTTGATGAAGTCCAGGTTCCTGCTCTTTAGGCCAAAGGCAGATGACCTCAGGCCTTGTATATTCCAGGATGAGATAGTGAAGGTGTTGTGTTCCATAAAGTGTCTAATGTTGTTAGTCGTGTGGTTTGGCCTCAGACCAGTAAGTGTGAGCAGAGCCTGCTGAGCATCTGGTACATGCCATTGTCTTGGGCTAGTGTAAGAGTGGGGGTTGGGCCTGTTTGCCTGCTCACGGCCTGGGCGTATGTATGACTTTCATGTTGAGGCCCTCTTTGTTGGAGTGGGGGGCATGGGGTGGGAAGGAGGGGCATAGGTCTGATCTGAGGGGGCCTATATGGGGTGTGGGCATGGCTGGTTTGGGGGGGTGTGTGGATGTGGCTGGTGGTGCTGTGGTCTGGATGTAGGTCCTCTCGGCGTGGCTCCTATATGTGTAGGTCCGGGGGGGGGTCCCGCTGGTCTGGGAGAGTGTCTGTTGATCTGTTGCTCCTGTGTGAGGTGTTGGGGCTGCGGTTGAGGGCGATATCCTTTAGAGTCCTGGAGAAGGTGGGCACTGCTGCCTTGTATAGGTGGACCTGGTCGTAAAGGCTGTTCAAGTCCAGGGTGGAGTGATGGGCCAGGTAGACATTTGGTTTGAGGCACAGTCACAGGAAATGCTTGCGCTTACCCGCTGTATGGTAGCAGGGTGGAAGTATTTTCATGGTAGCAGGGTGGAGATAACCACTTGTGCGTTGAGGAAAGTAGAAGCAGCTTTTGCAATCACTCTCTTGAGTGCTGTGGCCACCCTTTCCTGCTGTGTTCTCAGGTATGTGTTTTATTATGTGGCTGGGTGACCCTAGTTGGTCCTCAGACAGAAGGTCTAGGGCGTGCTGGGTGTTTGGCTGACCAGCCCAGTAGAGGGAGGGGCCTGGCCTGTCTTCTTTCTCCCGGTGGCAACCCGTCATTCAGGGCAGGTGGGGGAGCTCCACCTGTTTAGCCCCAAAACAAATATATAGATTTTTTTTTTTTTTTTGCCTGTTTTGCTAGTTATTTGGGCATTAATACGTGTCAGATATCAGTTTGCAAACAATGTAAAAAAAATAAAAATAGAGAATAATCATTGAGTTAATAAAAATGCATACAAACCAAATAAAATAAAATACAATTGTATTTGCCACATGCGCCGAATTCAACAGGTGTAGACATTACAGTGGAATGCTGATTTACAGCCTTTAACCAGCATTTATTTGTTGTTGTTGTTTTTTTCTCTTATTATTCTTCTCCGGCGTAGTCTCTTTTTTTCTTCCTTGAGTAATGCTGCTCCAACATGTAGAATGCTGCTCCAACATGTAGAATGCAGCTCCAACATGTAGAATGCAGCTCCAACATGCAGAATGCTGCTCCAACATGCAGAATGCTGCTCCAACATGCAGAATGCTGCTCCAACATGCAGAATGCTGCTCCAACATGCAGAATGCTGCTCCAACATGCAGAATGCTGCTCCAACATGCAGAATGCTGCTCCAACATGCAGAATGCTGCTCCAACATGCAGAATGCAGCTCCAACATGCAGAATGCAGCTCCAACATGCAGAATGCTGCTCCATTTACATTACATTTTACATTTTAGTCATTTAGCAGACGCTCTTATCCAGAGCGACTTACAGGAGCAATTAGGGTTAAGTGCCTTGCTTAAGGGCACATTTACGTCATTTAGCAGACGCTCTTATCCAGAGCGACTTACAAATTGGTGCATTCACCCTATAGCCAGTGGGATAACCACAACATTTTTTGTGGGGGGGGGGGGTGGGTGGAAGGATTACTTTATCCTATCCCAGGTATTCTTTAAAGAGGTGGGGTTTCAAATGTCTCCGGAAGGTGGTGAGTGACTCCGCTGTCCTGGCGTCGTGAGGGAGCTTGTTCCACCATTGGGGTGCCAGAGCAGCGAACAGTTTTGACTGGGCTGAGCGGGAACTATGCTTCCGCAGAGGAAGGGGAGCAAGCAGGCCAGAGGTGGATGAACGCAATGCCCTCGTTTGGGTGTAGGGACTGATCAGAGCCCGAAGGTACGGAGGTGCCGTTCCCCTCACTGCTCCATAGGCAAGCACCATGGTCTTGTAACGGATGCGAGCTTCAACTGGAAGCCAGTGGAGTGTGCGGAGGAGGGGGGTGACGTGAGAGAACTTGGGAAGGTTGAACACCAGACGGGCTGCGGCATTCTGGATGAGTTGTAGGGGTTTAATGGCACATGCAGGGAGGCCAGCCAACAGTGAGTTGCAGTAATCCAGACGGGAGATGACAAGTGCCTGGATTAGGACCTGTGCCGCTTCCTGTGTAAGGCAGGGTCGTACTCTCCGAATGTTGTAGAGCATGAACCTGCAGGATCGGGTCACCGCCTTGATGTTAGCGGAGAACGACAGGGTGTTGTCCAGGGTCACGCCAAGGCTCTTCGCACTCTGGGAGGAGGACACAACGGAGTTGTCAACCGTGATGGCGAGATCATGGAACGGGCAGTCCTTCCCCGGGAGGAAGAGCAGCTCCGTCTTGCCAGGGTTCAGCTTGAGGTGGTGATCCGTCATCCATACTGATATGTCTGCCAGACATGCAGAGATGCGATTCACCACCTGGTCATCAGAAGGGGGAAAGGAGAAGATTAGTTGTGTATCGTCAGCGTAGCAATGATAGGAGAGGCCATGTGAGGATATGACAGAGCCAAGTGACTTGGTGTATAGCGAGAATAGGAGAGGGCCTAGAACTGAGCCCTGGGGGACACCAGTGGTGAGAGCACGTGGTGCGGAGACAGCTTCTCGCCACGCCACTTGGTAGGAGCGACCGGTCAGGTAGGACGCAATCCAGGAGTGAGCCGCGCCGGAGATGCCCAGCTCGGAGAGGGTGGAGAGGAGGATCTGATGGTTCACACTATCAAAGGCAGCAGACAGGTCTAGAAGGACAAGAGCAGAGGAGAGAGAGTTAGCTTTAGCAGTGCGGAGAGCCTCCGTGACACAGAGAAGAGCAGTCTCAGTTGAATGACCAGTCCTGAAACCTGACTGGTTTGGATCAAGAAGGTCATTCTGAGAGAGATAGCAAGAGAGTTGGCTAAAGACGGCACGCTCAATAGTTTTGGAAAGAAAAGAAAGAAGGGATACTGGTCTGTAGTTGTTGACATCAGTGGGATCGAGTGTTGGTTTTTTGAGAAGGGGTGCAACTCTCGCTCTCTTGAAGACGGAAGGGGACATGGCCAGCGGTCAAGGATGAGTTGATCAGCGAGGTGAGGTAGGGGGAGAAGGTCACCGGAGATGGTCTGGAGAAGAGAGGAGGGGATGGGGTCAAGCGGGCAGGTTGTTGGGCGGCCTGCAGTCACAAGTCGCAGGATTTTATCTGGAGAGAGAGGGGGAGAAAGAAGTCAGAGCATAGGGTAGGGCAGTGTGAGTAGGACCAGCAGTGTCATTAGACTTAACAAACGAGGATCGGATGTCGTCAACCTTCTTTTCAAAGTGGTTGACGAAGTCATCCACAGAGAGAGGAGGGGAGGGGGGGGGGGGGGGGTTTTTTTTTTTTTTTTTTTTTTTTTTTTTTTTTGTTTTTTTTTTTTTTTTTTTTTTTTTTTTTTTTTTTTTTTTTTTTTTTTTTTTTTGGGGGGTTTTTTTTGTTTTTTTTTTTTTTTTTTTTTTTTAAGTTTTTTTTTTTTTGGTTTTTTTTTTTTTTTTTTTTTTTTTATTTTTTAAAAAATTTTTTTTTTTTTTGGTTTTTTTTTTTTTTTTTTGGGGGGGGGTTTTTTTTTTTTTTTTTTTTTTTTTAAAAATTTTTTTTTTTGGGTTTTTTTTTTTTTTTTTTTTTTTTTTTTTTTTTTTTTCTTTTTTTTTTTGTTGTGGTTGGGGGGGGGGGGGGGGGGGGGGGTTTTTGGGGGGTTTTTTTTTTGGGGGGGGGGGGGTTTGGGGGGGGTGGGAAAAGGCCCCTTTTTTTGGGCAATCTTGGAAATTTGGGGGTAAAAGTGGCCTTAGCAGCAGAAACAATAAAGAAATGTAGAGAGGGGGTAAAAAAGATGGGGTCGGCAGGGAGTTTAGTTTTCTTCCATTTCCGCTCCGCTGCCCGGAGCTCTGTTCTGTGAGCTTGCAATGAGTCATCAAGCCACGGAGCTGGAGGGGAGGACCGAGCCGGCCGGGAGGATAGGGGACACAGAGAGTCAAAGGATGCAGAAAGGGAGGAGAGGAGGGTTGAGGAGGCAGAATCAGGAGATTGGAGGGAGAAGGATTGAGCAGAGGGAAGAGATGATAGGATGGAAGAGGAGAGAGTAGTGGGAGAGAGAGAGCGAAGGTTGCGGCGGCGCATTACCATCTGTGTAGGGGCAGAGTGAGTAGTGTTGGAGGAGAGCAAGAGAGAAAAGGAAACAAAGTAGTGGTCGGAGACATGGAGGGGAGTTGCAGTGAGATTAGTAGAAGAGCAGCATCTAGTAAAGATGAGGTCAAGCGTATTGCCTGCCTTGTGAGTAGGGGGGGACGGTGAGAGGGTGAGGTCAAAAGAGGAGAGGAGTGGAAAGAAGGAGGCAGAGAGAAATGAGTCAAATGTGGACGTAGGGAGGTTGAAATCCCCCAAAACTGTGAGGGGTGAGCCATCCTCAGGAAAGGAACTTATCAAGGCGTCAAGCTCATTGATGAACTCTCCAAGGGAACCTGGAGGGCGATAGATGACAAGGATATTAAGCTTAAATGGGCTAGTGACTGTGACAGCATGGAATTCAAATGAGGAGATAGACAGATGGGTTAGGGGAAAAATTGAGAATGTCCACTTGGGAGAGATGAGGATTCCTGTGCCACCACCCCTCTGACCAGATGCTCTCGGGGTATGCGAGAACACATGGTCAGACGAGGAGAGAGCAGTAATCCATGTTTCCGTCAGCGCCAGGAAGTCGAGGAAGCCAGGAAGTCGAGGGACTGGAGGTTAGCATAGGCTGGGATGAAGTCAGCTTTGTTGGCAGCAGAACGGCAGTTCCAGAGGCTGCCTGAGACCTGGAACTCCAGGTGTGGGGTGCGTGCAGGGACCACCAGGTTAGAGAGGCAGCAGCCACGCGGTGTGAGGCGTTTGTGTAGCCTGTGCAGAGAGGAGAGAACAGGGATAGGCAGAGGCATAGTTGACAGGCTGTAGCAAATGGCTACAATAATGCAGAGGAGATCGGAATGAAATGAACTAAACATCTGGGACAGTAGAGAGCAGGGCCTCCCTCACCAAAACCTCCACCTCAGAAACTATAATTGTTTCACTTAACCACCCGAACAAAAACTCTCCCAACTTCCACCTTTAGAAATCAGAATTGTTGTGAACCACAGCGGTTCAATGTTTCAAGGAATAGACTCAACCCACTTTATTCAGCTAGCTAACTATGACACCATAGCTAACTAGCATGCTAGCATCCAATAACACACAGTTTAGCACCAACACTTGGTCACAACAAACCACCAATAGTGTGTTAACACACTAAACAGATAATTTGTGTCCGTGTCTAGTTCCTTTCATAACGCAGCAATAATTAAACGTTGGCTAGCTAGCACAAATATATTGTATTTAGCTGCCACAGTACAGCACACAATGGCTACTGTGTTGACTCTGTTCGAAAAACGGCTAGCTAGCTAGCTTCGTGCTACACCCGGCACCGCCGAAAACAATGCTAACCTACAATAACTACCCACAGCAGCCCACGATGCCTAACTATGACACCATAGCTAACTAGCATGCTAGCATCCAATAACACACAGTTTAGCACCAATACTTGGTTACAACAAACTACCAATAGTGTGTTAACACACTAAACAGATCATTCGTGTCCGTGTCTAGTTCCTTTCATAACGCAGCAATAATTAAACGTTGGCTAGCTAGAATAAGTATATTGTATTTAGCTACTACAGTACAGTTAGCTGGTTGTGTTGGTTAGCTAGCAATGGCTACTGTGTTGACTTTGTTTGAAAAACGGCTAGCTAGCTAGCTTCGTGCTACACCCGGCACCGCCGAAAACAATATTCAATTCTCCAACATGCAGAATGCTGCTCCAACATGCAGAATGCTGCTCCAACATGCAGAATGCAGCTCCAACATGCAGAATGCTGCTCCAACATTGGACATTCATTGGACACTGTGTTAACAAACCTCCAAACGAGCTTCAATGCCATACAACACTCCTTCAGTAGCCTCCAACTGCTCTTAAACACTAGTAAAACTAAATGCATGCTCTTCAACCGAACGCTGCTTGCACCCACCCACCCGACTAGAATCACTACTCTTGGCGGGTCTGACCTAGAATATGTGGACAACTACAAATACCTAGGTGTCTGGTTAGACTGTAAACTCTCCTTCCAGACTCACATTAAGAATCTCCAATCCAAAGTTAAATCTAGAATCGGTTTCCTATTTCGCAACAAAGCCTCCTTCACTCATGCTGCCAAACATGCCCTCGTAAAACTGACTATCCTACCGATCCTTGACTTCGGCAATGTCATTTACAAAATAGCCTCCAACACTCTACTCAGCAAATTGGATGTAGTCTATCACAGTGCCATCCGTTTTGTCTCCAAAGCCCCTTACACTACCCACCACTGTGACCTGTACGCTCTTGTTGGCTGGTCCTCACTACATGTTCGTCGTCAAACCCACTGGCTCCAGGTCATCTATAAATCACTGCTAGGCAAATCCCCGCCTTATCTTAGCTCATTGGTCACCATAGCAACACCCACCCGTAGTCTGCGCTCCAGCAGGTATATCTCACTGGTCATCCCCAAAGCCAACACCTCCTTTGGCCGCCATTCCTTCCAGTTATCTGCTGCCAATGACTGGAACAAATTGCAAAAATCTCTGAAGCTGGAGACTCTTATCTCCCTCAATAACTTTAAGCTTCAGTTGTCAGAGCAGCTTACCGATCACTGCACCTGTACACAGCCCATCTGAAATTAGCCCACCCAACTACCTCATCCCCATATTGTTATTTATTTTGCTCATTTGCACCCCAGTATCTCTATTTGCACATCATCTCTTGCACATCTATCATTCCAGTGTTAATACTAATTGTAATTATTTTGCACTATGGCCTATTTATTGCCTTACCTCCATAACTTGCTACATTTGCACACACTGTATATATATGTATTTCTGTTGTATTTTTGACTTTGTTTTGTTTTACCCCATATGTTACTCTGTGTTGTTGTTTTTATCACACTGCTTTGCTTTATCTTGGCCAGGTCGCAGTTGTAAATGAGAACTTGTTCTCAACTGGCTTACCTGGTTAAATAAAGGTGAAATAAAAAAATAAAATAAACATGCAGAATGCTGCTCCAACATGCAGAATGCTGCTCCAACATGCAGAATGCAGCTCCAACATGCAGAATGCTGCTCCAACATGCAGAATGCAGCTCCAACATGCAGAATGCTGCTCCAACATGCAGAATGCTGCTCCAACATGCAGAATGCTGCTCCAACATGCAGAATGCTGCTCCAACATGCAGAATGCTGCTCCAACATGCAGAATGCAGCTCCAACATGCAGAATGCAGCTCCAACATGCAGAATGCTGCTCCAACATGCAGAATGCAGCTCCAACATGCAGAATGCAGCTCCAACATGCAGAATGCAGCTCCAACATGCAGAATGCTGCTCCAACATGCAGAATGCTGCTCCAACATGCAGAATGCTGCTCCAACATGCAGATGTTTCAGCTCAGTGCTTTCTATGGTGGAGGAGAAGTCAGTGTACAGCGTAGGGGTTGGTAATGTTCTCTAGTTGCACCGTGATTGGCTCAGTGTTCTGTCACTCATGGGGACACTACATCACCACAAATCTAAGGGTAGAGCTCGAAAATTCAAGCCCCTTGGGTGCTGCCGTAGAGTTACATTAGAAGTGCCCATCCAAGCAGGCTCAAGGTCATTGGCCACAGATAAATTGCGTCAAATCACGTTATATCTACCGTAGCTTTTATTGGACTGATCAGGTCAACCTCATACTTTCAAAATCTTAGCTAGCAAGCTAGACAAGCAGTCATAATCATGAATCAAGTCGACAATCTACTGGCAAATCCTTTTCAATCCTTGTCATATGAAGAGAAATTATAGATAAAACGTATTGGTGCTCATCGGCCATTGGACATTAACATTTCACAACAAGTTGGAAATCGCAAATTCAACAATGAGTGGTTTGGAAGGAATCAGTGGCTAACTGCAAGCATTGCAAAGCAATCACTAGCCTGCTGTTCAGTGGAGTGGGTGTGTGGTCCAAGTCTGGGTTTAAGGGTCTCTTTTCCGAAGCTTAAAAGGATAAACATACACATGCAACGGTCATCCAACTCGGAAATCCAAGTCGGGAACTCGGGCCTCTTTCTAGAGCTCCGACCAGAAGATCACTGACATCATGACATTGTTTTTTTCGGAGATCCCAGTTGTCTTGAAAGTACCATAAATCCAGAGAATGCCAGACTTTGATGACAAAGTTTTATAACAAAATGTGCACAAGAAGAACTGCGCACCACCTTCCTCTTCAACTGAGCATAGCACAACAAGGTGAGTCCAAAAATGTATTGTATGCTGCTGCATAGATTATAAAATATGCCAGGGAGATATGTATACTGTAGCTAAGAAAGTAATACTAAGTGTATGTTGTGTAGTAAGCTGTTAGTAGCCCATGTGCCTCACCCTAATCATTTGGTCCTTTTCCCCCTCAGAACTTAGCCTACTGTTCTGACTTGGTGGTGCACATTTAGCCTATAGCCTGTTTTAGAGAAATGTCATCATCTAATATTGTAAGAGCTTTCATTTATGCATAGTCACTTTAACTCTACCCACATGTACATATTACCTCAACTACCTCAACTAGCCGGTGCCCCCGCACATTGACTCTGCACCGGTACCCCCCTGTATATAGCCTTCCTACTGTTATTTTATTTTACTTCTGCTCTTTTTTTCTCAACACTTTTTTGTTGTTGTTGTTTTATTTTACATTTTATTAAGAAATAAATACATTGTTGGTTAAGGGCTTGTAAGTAAGCATTTCACGGTAATGTCTACACCTGTTGTATTCAGCGCATGTGGCAAATATAATGTGATTTGATTTGATTGTCTGCTTATATGTCCCCTTTATTTATCCTACGGTTCTGACTTGGTGTACAGGGAGAACACTGTGAGAACGGCCCATGTTCTGAATTATGTCGCTGTACATTTCAAAAGTGCTGAACAAATATTTATATTGACTACGTCCATCCTTGCTCGCTCATTAATGTCTTAATCTAAATTACGGATTGCCTCTTATCAACTCGTCCCCTTATGCCATAGTTTGTACATCTCAATTGTCAGTAGAAACCACATTTGTTTAAGCAAGTCAGCCATATCAGCTATTTTTTTTTAAAGGTAGTAAATGAGGCTGAATGATCTGTTTCGCTGCCAGACAAGGCTCGGCTGATAGCCAGGTGTAGCGGTGGTAAGGTGTTGGCCCTAACAGTTTGTGGGCACCGTTTGTCACCGTTATAGTGCAATTAATGTATTGTTTAGTGTTGTGTTGTGGCTTTGCTGGCATGCGTCTAAAAATGTTTTATTGAGTTTGCCCCACCAAGATTTACATGATAAAATCACCACTGTCTACTAGTCATGTAAGCCATGCATTATTCCATCAGGACTAGATAGGTCCATCAGCTAAAATCAGCACTGCCCTCACACATCAAAACATCTCCCTCGGAATGCCAACTAAACTAAAGTGATGTGCCGGGGAGAGCAGCCCTGTCGAGCAGGCCAGGCTAGGTCTAGCTCTTTGAAGTGAGAAACTGTTTAGACAGAACTAAGCTGGGTAAGAAAGAGGTAAATTGGAGGCTTATCCTGGTTCTGAAGCCAGAGAGCCAGAGATATCAGCTGGACAAAGTCCGGTGCCAAAGCCATCTCTGCTATTCCTCTGTAGCCTTTGTGAGATCGTCCACAATCATCACAAACAGCCAGTGATAGCTGGTCCTCCCGATCCGCTCAGATTCAAGGAATTGTCCCAGAGAGTGGTGAATGTGAGTCATGTATGATGAGAAAGGAGCAGGTGTTCTCTATAGTAATATAGAGTTGTAGCGTGGTAATTCAGGTGTCCTCTATAGTAATATGGTGTTGTAGCGTGGTAAGTTAAGTCCTCTGAACTCCCACTCTGCACCACTTAAAAGGCCTGATGGGAAGAGGCCAACAGAGGCATTGTCCCCTGTTGGATTCCGGAGTTCGCTCCTGGTTTAACGCATGGCTGAGAAACGCTCCTGTTCTGTTCTATACTGTAGCATCAGGCCAGACCTCTCAACTATCAAGCTGCCCAGCTAAGTCCAGAGAGAAGCAGGGCGCTTGAAAAATGATTTGTGGGAAAACAGAGCGGCGGTTGGAACTGAACCAGTCAGATGTGTCTGACCTCTACAGTGAGAGGAGTAGAGCCAGATAGAATACAGCCAGATAGAATACAGCCAGATAGAGTAGAGCCAGATAGTAGAGCCAGATAGAGTACAGCCAGATAGAATAGAGCCAGATAGAATACAGCCAGATAGAATAGAGCCAGATAGAATAGAGCCAGATAGAATAGAGCCAGATAGAATAGAGCCAGATAGAGTAGAGCCAGATAGAATAGAGCCAGATAGAATAGAGCCAGATAGAGTAGAGCCAGATAGAGTAGAGCCAGATAGAATACAGCCAGATAGAATAGAGCCAGATAGAGTAGAGCCAGATAGAGTAGAGCCAGATAGAATACAGCCAGATAGAATACAGCCAGATAGAATAGAGCCAGATAGAATACAGCCAGATAGAATAGAGCCAGATAGAATAGAGCCAGATAGAGTAGAGCCAGATAGAGTAGAGCCAGATAGAATAGAGCCAGATAGAATAGAGCCAGATAGAATAGAGCCAGATAGAATAGAGCCAGATAGAGTAGAGCCAGATAGAGTAGAGCCAGATAGAGTAGAGCCAGATAGAGTAGAGCCAGATAGAATACAGCCAGATAGAGTAGAGCCAGATAGAATAGAGCCAGATAGAATACAGCCAGATAGAATAGAGCCAGATAGAATAGAGCCAGATAGAGTAGAGCCAGATAGAGTAGAGCCAGATAGAATAGAGCCAGATAGAATAGAGCCAGATAGAGTAGAGCCAGATAGAGTAGAGCCAGATAGAATAGAGCCAGATAGAATAGAGCCAGATAGAATACAGCCAGATAGAATAGAGCCAGATAGAATAGAGCCAGATAGAATAGAGCCAGATAGAATAGAGCCAGATAGAATAGAGCCAGATAGAGTAGAGCCAGATAGAATACAGCCAGATAGAGTAGAGCCAGATAGAGTAGAGCCAGATAGAATACAGCCAGATAGAGTAGAGCCAGATAGAATAGAGCCAGATAGAGTAGAGCCAGATAGAATAGAGCCAGATAGAATAGAGCCAGATAGAGTAGAGCCAGATAGAATAGAGCCAGATAGAATAGAGCCAGATAGAATAGAGCCAGATAGAGTAGAGCCAGATAGAGTAGAGCCAGATAGAGTAGAGCCAGATAGAGTAGAGCCAGATAGAATACAGCCAGATAGAATAGAGCCAGATAGAGTAGAGCCAGATAGAGTAGAGCCAGATAGAATAGAGCCAGATAGAATAGAGCCAGATAGAGTAGAGCCAGATAGAGTAGAGCCAGATAGAATAGAGCCAGATAGAATACAGCCAGATAGAATAGAGCCAGATAGAATAGAGCCAGATAGAATAGAGCCAGATAGAATAGAGCCAGATAGAATAGAGCCAGATAGAGTAGAGCCAGATAGAATACAGCCAGATAGAGTAGAGCCAGATAGAATAGAGCCAGATAGAATAGAGCCAGATAGAGTAGAGCCAGATAGAGTAGAGCCAGATAGAATACAGCCAGATAGAATAGAGCCAGATAGAATAGAGCCAGATAGAATAGAGCCAGATAGAGTAGAGCCAGATAGAATACAGCCAGATAGAGTAGAGCCAGATAGAATAGAGCCAGATAGAATAGAGCCAGATAGAGTAGAGCCAGATAGAATAGAGCCAGATAGAATAGAGCCAGATAGAATAGAGCCAGATAGAGTAGAGCCAGATAGAGTAGAGCCAGATAGAGTAGAGCCAGATAGAGTAGAGCCAGATAGAATACAGCCAGATAGAATAGAGCCAGATAGAGTAGAGCCAGATAGAGTAGAGCCAGATAGAATAGAGCCAGATAGAATAGAGCCAGATAGAGTAGAGCCAGATAGAGTAGAGCCAGATAGAATAGAGCCAGATAGAATACAGCCAGATAGAATAGAGCCAGATAGAATAGAGCCAGATAGAATAGAGCCAGATAGAATAGAGCCAGATAGAGTAGAGCCAGATAGAATACAGCCAGATAGAGTAGAGCCAGATAGAATAGAGCCAGATAGAATAGAGCCAGATAGAATAGAGCCAGATAGAGTAGAGCCAGATAGAATACAGCCAGATAGAGTAGAGCCAGATAGAATAGAGCCAGATAGAATAGAGCCAGATAGAGTAGAGCCAGATAGAGTAGAGCCAGATAGAATACAGCCAGATAGAATAGAGCCAGATAGAATAGAGCCAGATAGAATAGAGCCAGATAGAATAGAGCCAGATAGAGTAGAGCCAGATAGAATAGAGCCAGATAGAGTAGAGCCAGATGAGATAGAGCCAGATAGAATAGAGCCAGATAGAATAGAGCCAGATAGAGTAGAGCCAGATAGAATAGAGCCAGATAGAATAGAGCCAGATAGAATAGAGCCAGATAGAGTAGAGCCAGATAGAATAGAGCCAGATAGAATAGAGCCAGATAGAGTGTAGGCCAGATAGAATAGAGCCAGATAGAATAGAGCCGATAGAATAGGCCCAGATAGAGTAGAGCCAGATAGAATAGAGGCCCAGATAGAATAGAGCCAGATAGAGTAGGAGGCCAGATAGGAATAGCCAGGATGACAGAATAGAGCCAGGGATGGTAGAGAGGAGGGGGAGGGGGGGGGGTGGTGTAGGGAGGTTAGAGAGAGGGGGGAGGGGATGGGTAGACGAGGGGGAGGGGAGGGAGGTAGGTAGAGAGAGGGGGGAGGGGGGGTTAGGGGGTAGGAGGTAGGGGAGGAGGGGTAGGGGGGTAGATGGGGGGGAGGGGGGGGTAGGGAGGGGGAGGGGAGGGGAGGGGGAAAGGGATGTAAAGGATAGGGGGGGAGAGGTGGAGAGGGAGGAGGGAGGAAGGATAAGGGGGGAGGGGAGTGATGGAGGAGGAGGAGGTGAGAGGGGGAGAGAGGGGGAGGAGGATAGGGTGGTTAGAGGGGGAGGGGTGGGTAGGGGGAGGGGGAGGTAGGGTAGGGGGAGGGGGGTGGGTTAGAGGGAGGGGAGGGGGGGGTGGTAGAGGGGAGGAGGGAAGGGTGGTAGAGGGGGGGGAAGGGAGGGTGGGTAGAGGGGGGAGGAAGGGTTAGAGGGGGAGGAAGGGTGGAAGGTTGGTTAGAGGGGGAGGAAGGGTGGTTAGAGGGGGAGGAAGGGAGGGTTTGAGGGGGAGGAGGAGGGTGGTAGGAGGAGGAGGGAGGTGGAGGGAGGGGGGGTAGAAGGGGGGAGGGGAAAGGGTGGGTAGAGGGGGGAGGGTTAGAGGGAGGGTAGAGGGGGAGGGAGGGAGGAGGGGGGGGGGGTAGGGAGGGAGGAGGGAGAGGTGGGGGAGGGGGGAGGAGGGAGGGTGGAGGGGGGGAGGGAGATTTGAGGGGGGAGGTAAGGGGGTAGAGGGGGAGGGGGGAGAGGATTGAGAGGGAGGGAGGGTAGAGGTGGTAGAGGGAGGGAGGAGGGTGGGTTAGAGGGGGAGGGGGTGGAGGGTAGGGAAGGAGGAGGGGTGGAAGGGGGGGGGAGGAAGGGTGGTAGAGGGGGGAGGGAAGGGATTAGAGGGAGGGGGGGTAGGGAGGTAGAGGGGGGGAGGAAGGGTGGGTAGAGGGGGAGGAAGGGTGGTAGAGGAGGGGGGAGGAAGGGGGGTTAGAGGGAGGGAGGGAAGGGGGTGGTAGAGGGGGAGGAAGGGATTAGAGGGAGGGAGGGAAAGTAGGAAGGAGGTAGAGAGGGGTGGGAGGTGGAGGGAGGGAGGTAAAGAGGAGGGGAGGGAAGGAGGGAGGTAGAGGGGGATGGAGGTTAGAGGGAAGGAGGAGGGAGGGAGGAGAGTAGAAGGGGAGGGAGGGAGGTAGAGGGGGAGGGGGGTAGGGGAAGGTAGAGAGAAGGAGGGAGGTAGAGGGAGGGAGGGAAGGGGAGGGAGGAGAGGGGAGGGGGGTAGAGGTAGGGGAGGGGGAGGGAGGTTAAGAGGGAGGGAGGGGGGTAGGTAGAGGGGGGAGGGGTAGGTGAGAGGTAGGGAAGGAGGGAGGGAGGGTAGAGGGGGGAGGGGGTAGAGGGGAAGGAGGGAGGAGGAGTAGAGGGGAGGGGGTAGGGGAAAGGAGGGAGGGAGGGATGAGGGGGAGGGAGGGAGGTAGGAAGGGGGAAGGGGGGAGGGAGGGAGGGTAGAGGGGAGAGGGGGTTAGAGAGGGAGAGAGAGAGGGAGGGAGGAGGGGGGAGGGGGAGGGAGGGAGGGAGGTAGAGGGAAGGAGGGAGGGAGGGAGGGGTAGGTAGAGGGGGAGGGGGGGAGAGGAGGAGAGGGAGGAGAGGGGAGGGAGGGAGGGAGGGAGGGTTGAGGGAGGGAGGGAGGGAGGGTGAAGGGAGGAGGAGGGAGGGGAGGGAGGTAGAGGGAAGGAGGGAGGGAGGGTAGGTAGAGGGGGAGGGAGGGTAGAGGGAGGGAGGGAGGGAGGGAGGGAGGTTGAGGGGAGGGGAGGTAGAGAGGAGAGGGAGGGAGGGAGGGGAGGGGGAGGGAGGTAGGTAAGAGGGGGAGGGAGGGAGGGAGGGAGGTTAGATGAAGGGGGGGGGGAGTGTAGGTAAGGGCGAGGAGGGAGGGAGGGAGGGAGGTAGGTAGAGGGTTTGAGGGGGGAGGGTAGGAGTTGTTAGGGGGAGAGGGAGGGAGGAGAGGAGGGAGGAGGGAGGGAGGGGGGTGGTGTAGAGGGGAGGGAGGGAGGGAGGGAGGGAGGGAGGAGGTAGAAGGGGGAGGAGGTAGGAGGGGAGAGGGGGAGGGAGGAGGGAGGGGAGGGAGGGAGGGAGGTAGGTAGAGGGGAGGGGGGGTAGAGAGAAGAGGGGAGGTAGAGGGATGGAGGTAGGGAGGAGGGAGGGAGTAAGGGGAGGGAGGTAGAGGGAAGGGGGGGAGGGAGGGAGGGGAGGGTAGGTTAAGAGGGAGGAGGTAGAAGGGAGGGAGGGAGGAGAGGGAGGTAGAAGGGGAGGGAGGTGGAGGGGGGGGAGAGAGGGAGAGGAGGGAGGGAGGGAGGAGGTAGAGGGAGGAGGGAGGGAGGGAGGGTAGAGGGGGGGGGGGGTAAGAGGAGAGAGGAGGGAGGGGGAGAGGGGAGGGAGAGGGAGGAGGGAGGGAGGGAGAGGAGGAGGGGGGAGGAGGAAGAGGGGGGAGGGAGGAGGGAGGGGGGAGAGGGGAGGGGGAGGGAGGTAGAGAGGGGGAGGGAGGGAGGGTGAGAGGGTAGAGAGAGGGAGGGAGGGAGGGAGGGTAGAGGAGAGGAGGGAGGGAGAGGAGGGAGGGGTGAAGGGTAGAGGGAGGAGGGAGGGAGGGAGGGAGGGGAGGGAGGTAGGTAGAGGGAAGGAGGGGGGAGGGAGGGAGGAGGGTAGGAGGGGGAGGGAGGTAGAGGGGTAGGAGGATGGGATGGAGGTAGAAGGGGAGGAGGTCGGGGGGAGGAGTGGGGGAGGTAGAGGGGGAGGATTGTTGAAAGAGGAGTAGATTAACTCCCTTAAGGACTTCTATCTCATTTTAAACTGAGGTTGTTGACAGAGGAGGAGTAAATTAACTCCATTAAGGACTTCTTTCCCATATTGACATGATAGTGTTGACACAGGAGGTGTAAATTAACTATCTTAGGACTTACAGTGGGGGGAAAAAGTATTTAGTCAGCCACCAATTGTGCAAGTTCTCCCACTTAAAAAGATGAGAGAGTCCTGTAATTTTCATCATAGGTACACGTCAACTATGACAGACAAATTGAGATTTTTTTCTCTCCAGAAAATCGCATTGTAGGATTTTTTATGAATTTATTAGCAAATTGTGGTGGAAAATAAGTATTTGGTCATCTACAAACAAGCAAGATTTCTTGCTCTCACAGACCTGTAACTTCTTCTTTAAGAGGCTCCTCTGTCCTCCACTCGTTACCTGTATTAATGGCACCTGTTTGAACTTGTTATGAGTATAAAAGACACCTGTCCACAACCTCAAACAGTCACACTCCAAACTCCACTATGGCCAAGACCAAAGAGCTGTCAAAGGACACCAGAAACAAAATTGTAGACCTGCACCAGGCTGGGAAGACTGAATCTGCAATAGGTAAGCAGCTTGGTTTGAAGAAATCAACTGTGGGAGCAATTATTAGGAAATGGAAGACATACAAGACCACTGATAATCTCCCTCGATCTGGGGCTCCACGCAAGATCTCACCCCGTGGGGTCAAAATGATCACAAGAACGGTGAGCAAAAATCCCAGAACCACACGGGGGGACCTAGTGAATGACCTGCAGAGAGCTGGGACCAAAGTAACAAAGCCTACCATCAGTAACACACTACGCCGCCAGGGACTCAAATCCTGCAGTGCCAGACGTGTCCCCCTGCTTAAGCCAGTACATGTCCAGGCCCGTCTGAAGTTTGCTAGAGTGCATTTGGATGATCCAGAAGAGGATTGGGAGAATGTCATATGGTCAGATGAAACCAAAATATAACTTTTTGGTTAAAAACTCAACTCGTCGTGTTTGAAGGACAAAGAATGCTGAGTTGCATCCAAAGAACACCATACCTACTGTGAAGCATGGGGGTGGAAACATCATGCTTTGGGGCTGTTTTTCTGCAAAGGGACCAGGACGACTGATCCGTGTAAAGGAAAGAATGAATGGGGCCATGTATCGTGAGATTTTGAGTGAAAACCTCCTTCCAACAGCAAGGGCATTGAAGATGAAACGTGGCTGGGTCTTTCAGCATGACAATGATCCCAAACACACCGCCCGGGCAACGAAGGAGTGGCTTCGTAAGAAGCATTTCAAGGTCCTGGAGTGGCCTAGCCAGTCTCCAGATCTCAACCCCATAGAAAATCTTTGGCGGGAGTTGAAAGTCTGTGTTGCCCAGCGACAGCCCCAAAACATCACTGCTCTAGAGGAGATCTGCATGGAGGAATGGGCCAAAATACCAGCAACAGTGTGTGAAAACCTTGTGAAGACATACAGAAAACGTTTGACCTGTGTCATTGCCAACAAAGGGTATATAACAAAGTATTGAGAAACTTTTGTTATTGACCAAATACTTATTTTCCACCATAATTTGCAAATAAATTCATTAAAAATCCTACAATGTGATTTTCAGGATTTTTTTCTCCTCATTTTGTCTGTCATAGTTGACGTGTACCTATGATGAAAATTACAGGCCTCTCTCATCTTTTTAAGTGGGAGAACTTGCACAATTGGTGGCTGACTAAATACTTTTTTTCCCCACTGTATATCCCACAATGATCTGAAGTTGTTGACAGAGGATGATTAGTACATTTACTCTGTTAAGGACTTCTATCCCATATTGTCCTGAGGTGTTTGACAGAGGAGGAGTACATTTAACCCCTTAAAGACTTATATCCCATTCTGATCTAAGGTTGGTAAGTACATGTTATTCCTTAAGGACTTCTATCCCAGATTGACCTGAGGTTGTTGACCGAGGCATTCGGAAAGTATTCAGACCCCTTGAATCTTTCCACATTTTGTTACCTTACAGCCTTATTCGAAAATTGATTAAATTATTTTTTCTCCTCATCAAGCTACACACAATACTCCATAATGATAAAGCAAAAACAGGTTTTTAGATTTTTTTACTAATTTATTAAAAATTTAAAACTGAAGTATCACATTTACATAAGTATTCAGACCCTTTACTCAGTACTTTGTTGAAGCACCTTTGGCAGTGATTACAACCTCGAGTCTTCTTGGGTATGACGCTACACACCTGTATTTGGGGAGTTTCTCCCATTCTTCTCTGCAGATCCTCTCAAGCTCTGTCAGGTTGATTGGGGAGCGTCGCTGCACAGCTATTTTCAGGTCTCCAGAGATGTTAGATCGGGTTCAAGTCCGGGCTCTGGCTGGGCCACTCAAGGACATTCAGAGACTTGTCCCGAAGCCACTCCTGCGTTGTCCTGGCTGTGTGCTTAGGGTCGTTGTCCTGTTGGAAGGTGAACCTGCACCCCAGTCTGAGGTCCTGAGAGCTCTGGAGCAGGTTTTCATCAAGGATCTCTCTGTACTTTGCTCCGTTCATCTTTCCCTCGACCTTGACTAGTCTCCCAGTCTCTGCCGCTGACAAACATCCCCACAGCATGATGCTGCCACCACCATGCTTCACATTAAGGATGGTGCCAGGTTTCCTCCAGACGTGACGCTTGGCATTCAGGCCAAAGAGTTCAATCTTGTTTTCATCAGACCAGAGAATCTTGTTTCTCATGGTCTGAGAGTCTTTAGGTGCCTTTTGGCAAACTCCAAGCGGGCTGTCATGGGCCTTTTACTGAGGAGTGGCTTCCGTCTGACCACTCTACCATAAAGACCAGATTGGTGGAGTGCTGCAGAGATGGTTGTCCTTCTGGAAGGTTTTCCCATCTCCACAGAGGAACTCTGGAGCTCTGTCAGAGTGACAATCAGGTTATTCTCCCCCGATCGCTCAGTTTGGCCGGGCGGCCAGCTCTAGGAAGAGTCTTGGTGGTTCCAAACTTCTTCCATTTAAGAATGATAGAGGCCACTGTGTTCTTGGGGACCTTCAGTGCTGCAGACATTTTTTGGTACCGTTCCCCAGATCTGTGCTTTGACACAATCCTGTCTCTGAAAACTACGGACAATTCTTTCAACCTCATGGCTTGGTTTTTTGCTCTGACATGCACTGTCAACTGTGGGACCTTATATAGACAGGTGTGTACCTTTTCAAATCATGTCCAATCAATTTAATTTACCACAGGTGGACTCCAATCAAGTTGTAGAAACATCTCAAGGATGATCAATGGAAACAGGATGCACCTGAGCTCAATTTAGAGTCTCATCGTTTTTTACCTTTAATAAATTAGCTAAAAAAAAAACGTTTTTTGCTTTGTCATTATGGGGTATTGTTTTTTAAATGCATTTTAGAGTAAGGCTGTAACATAACAAAATGTGGAAAAAGTCAAGGGGTCTGAATACTTTCTGAATGCACTGTATATTCCATATTGACCTGAGCTTGACAGAGGAGTAAATTAACTATCTTAAGTACTACTATCCCATATTAAACTGAGGTTGTCTCCTTTCCTGCACTCCTTTCCATCTCTCTCTGTGTCCTGATGTGGTCAGGAGGAATGTAAGTCTGAATGAAACTGGATTGCAGGGTTAGCAGAGAGCAGGGTGGGGTAGAGGTAGAGGGTCAGAGCCATGGTAGGTGTCTGCATTGTCAACATGCAATCTGGGTTAGAGTTAGCTGGACCTCATCAGGCGGACAACGTTCTGACAACATTCTGTTATCAGCTGTCTGAAGTAGCATTCTTTAGGCAAGGAGACGAAGATGGTCGTTTTACACAGGGCACATCCACAGGACAAAACCCTAACCCTCAGTTTATAGCCTTCATTCAAAATGTCCCCTTTGTAGCACAGCCAGGCTGTATATAATTGAATAGACCCAAAACCCTACAGTACCTGGCCCTGTTCAGAATGGAAACCTGGCTGAGCTTTCAGTCTCTCTGTTTCACCAGACTATTTATTTGGCTTCCATTTGACTACCTGTGAAGAATTTCATGGGATTTAAAGCTCCACACTGGATTGATTTAAAGCTCCACACTGGATTGATTTAAACCTCCAAACCTTTCACAATTCCTGACATTTAATCCTAGTACGAATGCCCTGTCTTAGGTCAGTTAGGATCACCACTTTATTTTAAGAATGTGAAATGTCAGAATATTAGTAGAGAGAATGATTTATTTCAGCTTTTATTTCTTTCGTCACATTCCCAGTGGGTCAGAAGTTTACATACACTCAATTAGTATTTGGTTGCATTGCCTTTAAATTGTTTAACTTGGGTCAAACGTTTCGGGTGGCCTTCCACAAGCTTCCCACAATAAGTTGGGTGAATTTTGGCCCATTCCTCCTGACAGAGCTGGTGTAACTGAGTCAGGTTTGTAGGCCTCCTTGCTCGCACACGCTTTTTCAATTCTGCCTACAGAGTTTCTATAGGATTGAGGTCAGGGCTTTGTGATGGCCACTCCAATACCTTGACTTTGTTGTCCTTAAGCCATTTTGCCACAACTTTGGAAGTATGCTTGGGGTCATTGTCCATTTGGAAGACCCATTTGCGACCAAGCTTCAGACCAGAGGACATTTCTCCAAAAAGTACGATCTTTGTCCCAATGTGCAGTTGCAAACCGTAGTCTGGCTTTTTTATGGCGGTTTTGGAGCAGTGGCTTCTTCCTTGCTGAGCGGCCTTTCAGGTTATGTCGATATAGGACTCGTTTTACTGTGGATATAGATACTTTTGTACCTGTTTCCTCCAGCATCTTCACAAGGTCCTTTGCTGTTGTTCTGGGATTGATTTGCATTTTTAGCACCAATGTACGTTCATCTCTAGGAGACAGAACGCGACTCCTTCCTGAGCGGTATGACGGCTGCGTGGTCCCATGGTGTTTATACTTGCATACTATTGTTTGTACAGATGAACGTGGTACCTTCAGGCATTTGGAAATTGCTCCCAAGGATGAACCAGACTTGTGGAGGTCTACCATTTTTTTTCTGAGGTCTTGGCTGATTTCTATTGATTTTCCCATGATGTCAACAAAAGAGGCACTGAGTTTGAAGGTAGGCGTTGAAATACATCCACAGGTACACCTCCAATTGACGTAAATGAGCTTTAACTTCCTGACTGATGTCTTGAGATGTTGCTTCAATATATCCACATAATTTTCCTTCCTCATGATGCCATCTATTTTGTGAAGTGCACCGGTCCCTCCTGCAGCAAAGCCTCCCACAGCATGATGCTGCCACCCCAGTGCTTCACGGTTGGGATGGTGTTCTTCGGCTTGCAAGGTCCCCCTTTTTCCTCCAAACATAACAATGGTCATTATGGCCAAACAGTTCTATTTTTGTTTCATCAGACCAGAGGACATTTCTCCAAAAGGTACGATCTTTGTCCCAATGTGCAGTTGCAAACCGTAGTCTGGCTTTTTTATGGCGGTTTTGGAGCAGTGGCTTCTTCCTTGCTGAGCGGCCTTTCAGGTTATGTCGATATAGGACTCGTTTTACTGTGGATATAGATACTTTTGTACCTGTTTCCTCCAGCATCTTCACAAGGTCCTTTGCTGTTGTTCTGGGATTGATTTGCATTTTTAGCACCAAAGTACGTTCATCTCTAGGAGACAGAACGCGACTCCTTCCTGAGCGGTATGATGGCTGCGTGGTCCCATGGTGTTTATACTTGCATACTATTGTTTGTACAGATGAACGTGGTACCTTCAGGCATTTGGAAATTGCTCCCAAGGATGAACCAGACTTGTGGAGGTCTACCATTTTTTTTCTGAGGTCTTGGCTGATTTCTATTGATTTTCCCATGATGTCAAGCAAAGAGGCACTGAGTTTGAAGGTAGGCCTTGAAATACATCCACAGGTAAACCTCCAATTGACTCAAATTATGTCAATTAGCCTATCAGAAGCTTCTAAAGCCATGACATAATTTTCTGGAATTTTCCAAGCTGTTTAAAGGCAAAGTCAACTTAGTGTATGTAAACTTCTGACCTACTGGAATTGTGATACAGTGAATTATTAAGTCAAATAATCTGTCTGTAAACAATTGTTGGAAAAATGACCTGTGTCATGCACAAAGTAGATGTCCTAACCGACTTGCTAAAACAATAGTTTGTTAACAAGAAATTTGTGGAGCGGTTGAAAAACAAGTTTTAACGTAAGTGTTTGTAAACTTTCGACTTCAAATCAAATTTAATTTGCCACATGCGCCGAATACAACAGGTGTAGACAGTCTCCTGAGGGGGAATAGGCTTTGTCGTGCCCTCTTCACGACTGTCTTGGTGTGTTTGGACCATGATAGTTCGTTGAAGCTCTCAACCTGTTCCACTACAGCCCCGTCGATGAGAATGGGGGCGTGCTCAGTCCTTTCCTGTAGTCCACGATCATCTCATTTGTCTTGGTCACGTTGAGGGAGAGGTTGTTATCCTGGCACCACACGGCCAGGTCTCTGACCTCCTCCCTATAGGCTGTTTCATCGTTGTCGGTGATCAGGCCTACCACTGTTGTGTCCTCTGCAAACTTAATGATGGTGTTGGAGACGTGCCTGGCCATGCAGTCATGGGTGAACAGGGAGTACAGGAGGGGACTGAGCATGCACCCCTGAGGGGCCCCCGTGTTGAGGATCAGTGTGGCAGATGTGTTGTTACCTACCCTTACCACCTGGGGGCGGCCCGTCAGGAAGTCCAGGATACAGTTGCAGAGGGAGGTGTTTAGTCCCAGGATCCTTAGCTTAGTGATGAGCTTTGAGGGCACTATGGTGTTGAATGCTGAGCTGTAGTCAATGAATACCATTCTCACGTAGGTGTTCCTCTTGTCCAGGTGGGAAAGGGCAGTGTGGAGTGCAATAGAGATTGCATCATCTGTGGATCTGTTGGGGCAGTTTGCAAAAATTGGAGTGGGTCTAAGGTGTCCGGGATGATGGTGTTGATGTGAGCCATGACCAGCCTTTCAAAGCACTTCATGGCTACAGACATCAGTTCTACGGGTTGGTAGTCATTTAGGCAGGTTATCTTAGTGTCCTTGGGCATGGGGACTATGGTGGTCTGCTTGAAACATGTTGGTATTACCGACTGAGTCAGGGACATGTTGAAAATGTCAGTGAAGACACTTGCCAGTTGGTCAGCACATGCTCGGAGTACACGTCCTGGTAATCCGTCTGGCCCTTCGGCCTTGTGAATGTTGACCTGCTTAAAAGTCTAACTCACATCGGCTACGGAGAGCGTGATCACATAGTCATCCGGAACAGCTGGTGCTCTCATGCATGCTTCAGTGTTGCTTGCCTCGAAGCGAGCATAGAAGTGGTTTAGCACTTCTGGTAGGCTTGTGTCACTGGGCAGCTCGCGGCTGTGCTTCCCTTTGTAGTCTGTAATAGTTTTCAAGCCCTGCCACATCCGACGAGCGTCAGAGCCGGTGTAGTACGATTCAATCTTAGTCCTGTATTGACTCTTTGCCTGTTTGATGGTTCGTCGGAGGTCATAGCGGGATTTCTTATAAGCGTCCGGGTTAGAGTCCCGCTCCTTGAAAGCAGCAGCTCTACCCTTTAGCTCAGTGCGGATGTTTCCTGTAATCCATGGCTTCTGGTTGGGGTATGTACGTACGGTCACTGTGGGGACGACATCATCGATGCACTTATTGATGAAGCCAGTGACTGATGTGGTGTACTCCTCAATGCTGTCTGAAGAATCCCGGAACATGTTCCAGTCTGTGCTAGCAAAACAGTCCTGTAGCTTAGCATCTGCTTCATCTGACCACTTTTTTATTAACCGAGTCACTGGTGCTTCCTGCTTTCATTTTTGCTTATAAGCAGGAATCAGGAGGATAGAGTTATGGTCAGATTTGCCAAATGGAGGGCGAGGGAGAGCTTTGTATGCGTCTCTGTGTGTGGAGTAAAGGTGGTCTAGAGTTGTTTTTCCTCTGGTTGCACATTTAACATGCTGGTAGAAATGAGGTAGAACGGATTTAAGTTTCCCTGCATTAAAGTCCCCGGCCACTAGGAGCGCTGCCTCTGGATGAGCGTTTTCCTGTTCCCTTATGGCCTTATACAACTCATTCAGTGTATAAGGCCACTGAGTGTATAAGGCTTGTGTCACTGGGCAGCTCGCGGCTGTGCTTCAACTGTACATGTGCTTTGGGGAAGGAGGGATTGGGGAAAGTGTTTAAATTGTGCAGTATTTAGCAATAATAATGCGAGTCTGGTAGCAACAGTTGTAATGTGTGTGTAGCATGAATGTATGTGTGTGTGTGCGTATGTGTGCTAAGGTGTGGAGAATCAGAGCAGGTGGTCTGTCCAGTTCAAGTGTTCAGCAGTCTGATGGCTTGTATTGTATGGCCCTTCCTTTCCACTCCATGTCCCCAGCCCAGCCCAGCCCAGCTGAAGCCCAGCCCAGCTGAAGCCCAGCAGCAGGCCAGCCCATATAACTTACGTAGCAGGTTAGGAGAATGAACGAAGCAGGTTAGGATAATTAACGTAGCAGGTTAGGATAATTAACGTAGCAGGTTAGGATAATTAATGTAGCAGGTTAGGATAATTAACGTACCAGGTTAGGAGAATTAACGTACCAGGTTAGGAGAATTAACGTAGCAGGTTAGGATAATTAGGTTAAGGTTAGGAAAAGGGTTAGGTTAGCGAAAATGTTCTCCTAACCTGCTACGAAAAGTCACTTCTGGTGTGTTTTTAGGGAGTCCCCAGCAGCCAGCCGGACCGTCACGCTATTTTCTCAGTCTGGCCGTCAGCTCCTGTACAAAGCTGGATCTCTTCAGGCCGAGCAGAGCGCTCTGCAGAGCAGTAAGAGTGAAATGTTCAAATATTGGCCTTTCCTGTGTAGCTGGTTGGATGAAGGGGGAGAGGGAGAGTGACGCTGGGCGGCGTTGTCTGGCCTGTGGTCAGAGGCTGCTGCCAGGTCTATACAATGGGGATATGAACCCTACGGGTCAAAAGTAGTGCACTTAATAGGGAGGAAGGTTCCATTTGGGACGCAGGCAGAAGGTAGCCCTTCCCATGATCCTTAGGGAGAGAGGTAGAGGGGGAGAGAGGGACAGAGGGAGGAACATCTCAGCCTTAGTGAATCCCACTGTACACATGGCATGAAGGCTCCGCCCCTCACAGTGCAATGCCTTCTGGGTGCGAGAGCAATCGCCCTGCTGCTCCTTTTCTAATGGTTTATTTTTTAGATCTGACTGGCCTGAGACACTGAAGAACATCTCTCTGGCAATAATCACCTTGAATTTCATACAGACACTCAGCCACAGGTTGAAGACACTGCAGGAGAGAATAGACAGACTGTAATGTTAGTGTTACTTGGAGGAGATATTGTGTTGTGTTTGTACCAGAGGTGGGGCCTTTCCTGATCTCATGACCTGGTCAAGTAAGACTCTGGGTCCTATGACTAAATGTTGTTATTATAGATAGCTTCCCTTTTCATTACTATAGGGCTCGGGGTCATGGGAATTGGAAACACTCCTGGCCTAAGGTGGATCAAACCCTTTCAAACTACCACAAACCTTATTATTCATTCTGAATCTGATATCAAAAGAGCCAGAGACAACACCTTCCATGGACAACATACTCTGTAGTTTAGTGAACTACTATGGCAGGGCTGAGTGTTATGCAAAGAATGGTTATAATGTCTTTAAATATGAATTTCACTCTATACACACAATGTTAAGCAGTGGAATAACTAAAAGACAGGCTTCAATGTAGAAAAGTATTTTAAGTCATAAAAGCTTCTAGCCGCTCCTCATCTCATCATTCCATTTGTTTTGTCTTGTTTATTACACACACCTGGTTCATATCCCCTCATCAGTACCTGTATAAGTGTTCCCTCTGCCCCCCCCCTTGTCTTTGTGTGTGATTGTTTATTGTGGAGGTTCTATTAGCTCCGTGGAGCTCTTTGTTATTTTGTATCGCTGGGTTATGTTCATCCGTGTGATTCGTTGTTTTTCCAGTGCGCCTGTTTTCCGCACTGAAGTGTTTGACGCATTGCTGCGTACTACTGTGTTCGGAAGAAACCTTTTATTCTGTGATTTTCCCTCCTGCGCTTAACTCCTTCAAATCACCCATCACAAGGTGTGTTCGTAAATTTAATCTGGAGTGTCAGAGTGCGCTCTGGGCATTCGTAAACTCAGAGCCTTGTCAGATTGTCCGTTCGTAAATTCAGAGTGTTTCGCTCTCTGAGTGTTCAGAGCGCACACTGGACGCTCTGGCCGAGGAGTCGGGTTGATCCGAGCGTTCTGACCTAACAACAGCAGTCAAGCACCCAAGCTAACTGGCTAATGTTGGCTAGCTTGTTTACATTCAAATGGCTCTCCTGTGAAGCAGTGACGCGCGACATACACCTAGTTTCCTGAAACAAGTCACAAATATATTTTGAATGACCCTACCAACTATCCCTACTCTCATTAAAACCCACCACCTTGTTCCACTACTTTAACCCTATCTGATCCTACCCCAGGCCAACGACCTGAGAGGATGTGACTCCACCACTCAACACACCCTGTAATCCTTCTGAAGTCAAATCTCGTACCCCCAATTACTTCTCTGTAGCTGCCACCACAACATCTATTTTCTGTGACTTACGTTCCATCTCTGCGGTACAGTTGAAACACATATCACTCATTGGCCTATAACTCTGTTCTGGCACAGATCTACTATTCACAGGGATCCTCTCAGAATCCCTCACCCTTGATCCATCCTCCTCTACTTTCTGCCCTGCCTCAGCATACGACACCTTCAGCACAACTCTGACCCTGGCCACCTCAACCTGCCTCTCTCGCACCCTGACCCTGGACACCTCAACCTGCCTCTCTCTCACCCTGACCCTGACCCTGGCCACCTCAACCTGCCTCTCTCGCACCCTGACCCTGGCCACCTCAACCTGCCTCTCTCTCACCGGCCACCTCAACCTGCCTCTCTCTCACCGGCCACCTCAACCTGCCTCTCTCACACCCTGACCCTGGCCACCTCAACCTGCCTCTTTCTCACCGGCCACCTCAACCTGCCTCTCTCTCACCCTGACCCTGGCCACCTCAACCTGCCTCTCTCGCACCCTGACCCTGGCCACCTCAACCTGCCTCTCTCGCACCCTGACCCTGGCCACCTCAACCTGCCTCTCTCTCACCGGCCACCTCAACCTGCCTCTCTCTCACCGGCCACCTCAACCTGCCTCTCTCACACCCTGACCCTGGCCACCTCAACCTGCCTCTCTCTCCACCGGACACCTCAACCTGCCTCTCTCACATCCTGACCCTGGCCACCTCAACCTGCCTCTCTCGCACCCTGACCCTGGCCACCTCAACCTGCCTCTCTCGCACCCTGACCCTGGCCACCTCAACCTGCCTCTCTCTCACCGGCCACCTCAACCTGCCTCTCTCTTCCCGGACACCTCCGATCCCCAGCATCATGGGCACACCTACAGTTGACATAAATAAATGTTGTCATAAATGGGCATATCATCATTTTCACAATTTCACAGTATTATTCCAACCTCATAGTGTGGATATATATATATATAAACACACAGGGAAACATACAGTTATGAATATAACTCCTGTTCCCTGAAGGAGGAAACGAGGTGTAACATACTGTACTATGGCGAGTCAACGACCAATCAAATCCAATCAAATTGTATTTGTCGCATACACATGTTTAGCAGATGTTATTGCGGGTGTAGCGGAATGCTTGTGTTCCTAGCTCCAACAGTGCAGTAATATCTAACAATTCTAAAAATAAAATAATGGAATTAAGAAATATAGAAATATTAGGACGAGCAATGTTGGAGTCCGGAGTAGAAATATATATACAGTGCCAGTCAAACGTTTGGACACACCTACTCATTCAAGGGTTTTTCTTTATTTTTACTATTTTCTACATTGTAGAATAATAGTGAAGATATCAAAACTATGAAATAACACATATGGAATCATGTAGTAACCCAAAAAGTGTTAAACAAATCAAAATATATTTTATATTTGAGATTCTTCAAATAGCCACCCTTTGCCTTGATGACAGCTTTGCACACTCTTGGCATTCTCTCAACCAGCTTCATGAGGTAGTCACCTGGAATGCATTTCAATTAACAGGTGTACCTTCTTAAAAGTTAATTTGTGGAATTTCTTTCCTTCTTAATGCATTTGAGCCAATCAGTTGTGTTGTGACAAGGTAGGGGTGATATACAGAAGATAGCCCTATTTGGTAAAAGACCAAATCCATATTATGGCAAGAACAGCTCAAATAATCAAAGAGAAACGACAGTCCATCATTACTTTAAGACATGAAGGTCAGTCAATACGGAACATTTCAAGAACTTTTAAAGTTTCTTCAAGTGCAGTCGCAAAACCCATCAAGCGCTATGATAAAACTGGCTCTCATGAGGACCGCCACAGGAAAGGAAGACCCAGAGTTACCTCTGCTGCAAAGGATAAGTTCATTACATTTACCAGCCTCAGAAATTGCAGCCCAAATAAATGCTTCACAGAGTTCAAGTAACAGACACATCTCAACATCAACTGTTCAGAGGAGACTGTGTGAATCAGGCCTTCATGGTCAAATTTCTGCAAAGAAACTACTACTAAAGAACACCAATAAGAAGAAGAGACTTGCTTGGGCCAAGAAGCATGAGCAATTGACATTAGACTGGTGGAAATCTCTCATTTGGTCTGATGAGTCCAAATTGGAGATTTTTGGTTCCAACCGCCGTGTCTTTGTGAGACGCAGAGAAGGTGAACGGATTATCTCCGCATGTGTGGTTCCCACCGTGAAGCATGGAGGAGGAGGTGTGATGGTGTGGGGGTGTTTTGCTGGTGACACTGTGATTTATTTAGAATTCAAGGCACACTTAACCAGCATGGCTACCACAGCATTCTGCAGCGATACGCCATCCCATCTGGTTTGCGCTTAGTGGGACTATCATTTGTTTTTCAACAGGACAATGACCCAAAACACACCTCCAGGCTGTGTAAGGGATATTTTACCAAGAAGGAGAGTGATGGAGTGCTGCATCAGATGACCTGGCCTCCGCAATCACCTGACCTCAACCCAACTGAGATGGTTGGGGATGAGTTGGACTGCAGAATGAAGGAAAAGCAGCCAACAAGTGCTCAGCATATGTGGGATCTCCTTCAAGACTGTTGGATAAGCATTCCTCATTAAGCTGGTTGAGAGAATGCCAAGAGTGTGCAAAGTTGTCTTCAAGGCAAAGGGTGGGTACTTTGTTTAACACTTTTCTGGTTACTACATAATTCCTTATATATTATTTTATAGTTTTGATGTCTTCACTATTATTCTACAATGTAGAAATTAGTAAAAATAAAGAGAAACCCTTGAATGAGTAGGTGTGTCCAAACTTTTGAAGGGTTCTGTACATACAGTATATATACATGATGGGATGTATGGGACAGTATGTGGATAGAATATGTAGTATATCTGAAGAATACATGGACAGAATAGTATATATACAGCAATAGTTGAATAGGATGGCCTTGACTATAATACATTATATACATATGAGATGAGTAAAACAGTATGTAAACATTATTAAAGTGACCAGTGATTCCATGTCTATGTACATAGGGCAGCAGCCTCTAAGGTGCAGGGATGAGTAACCGGGTGGTATCCAGCTAGTGACAGTGACTAAGTTCAGGGCAGGGTACTGGGTGGAGGCCGGCTAGTGACAGTGACTAAGTTCAGGGCAGGGTACTGGGTGGATGCCGGCTAGTGACAGTGACTAAGTTCAGGGCAGGGTACTGGGTGGAGGCCGGCTAGTGACAGTGACTAAGTTCAGGGCAGGGTACTGGGTGGAGGCCGGCTAGTGACAGTGACTAAGTTCAGGGCAGGGTACTGGGTGGATGCCGGCTAGTGACAGTGACTAAGTTCAGGGCAGGGTACTGGGTGGATGCCGGCTAGTGACAGTGACTAAGTTCAGGGCAGGGTACTGGGTGGATGCCGGCTAGTGATGGCTATTTAACAGTCTGATGGCCTTGAGATAGAAGCTGTTTTTCAGTCTCTCGGTCCCAGCTTTGATGCACCTGTACTGACATCGCCTTCTGGATGATAGTGGGGTGAACAGACCGTCGCTCGGGTGGATGAGGTCCTTGATGAACTTCTTGGCCTTCCTTTGACACCTGGTGCTGTAGATGTCCTGAAGGGCAGGCAGTGTGCTCCCGGTGATGCATTGGGCTGACCGCACCACCCTCTGGAGAGCCCTGCGGTTGTGGACGGCGCAGTTGCCATACCAGGTGGTGATAAAGTGTGACAGGATGCTCTCAATGGTGCATCTGTAAAAGTTTGTGAGGGAATAGAGCTTCATGTAGTCATGGCTCTATGTAGTACTGTGCGCCTCCCATAGTCTGTTCTGGACTTGGGGACTGTGAAGAGACCTCTGGTGGCATGTCTTGTGGGGTATGCATGGGTGTCCGAGCTGTGTGACAGTAGTTCAAACAGACAGCTCGTTGCATTCAACATGTCAATACCTCTCACAAATACAAGTAGTGATGAAGTCAATCTCTCCTCCACTTTGATCCAGGAGAGATTGACATGCATATTATTAATGTTAGCTCTCTGGCCAAGCCGTGCTGCCCTGTTCTGAGCCAATTTCAATTTTCCTAAGTACCAGCATCCAAAAGAAAATACAAAACCTTTGTAGAGCACAAATATGTTCTGCCAATAGTCGCCTCTTTTACAACAGACGCACAATACAAAGGACTGGGATCAGTGGAGGAGCTAGCCATCGTTCACACATCCAATACCTTAGCTAGCTAGTAACCACATGTTGAATTGAACTGGGATCAGTGGAGGAGCCTAGCCATCGTTCACACATACAATACCTTAGCTAGCTAGTAACCACATGTTGAATTCAGAATGTTCATATCATCCTAACAAGTACAATTACAATAGCATCTTGACAATACCATTCACTTATGAGTAAATTCTAAATATACAACATTATTCATGAACAAAACACTGTGTGTCATGACTTTGTGCTTAAAGGAATCTAAATTTTCTGAAGACGACAGACAAAGTGTGCCTAATATATGAACCTGGTGGAATTCACAACGTATTTTAACAACTGTTACACCTTGTTGATAATGCTGTTAAGAAGGCAGAGCAGCACTTTATCATGGACAGACTTCTCCCCATCTTAGCTACTGTTGTATCGATATGTTTTGACCATGACAATTTACACAGTCCAGGGTTACTCCAAGCAGTTTAGTCACCTCAACTTGCTCAATTTCCACATAATTCATTACAAGATTGAGTTGAGGTTTAGGGTTGATTGAATGATTTGTCCCAAATACAATGCTTTTAGTTGTTGAAATATTTAGGACTAACTTATTCCTTGCCACCCATTCTGAAACTAACTGCTGCTCTTTGTTAAGTGTTGCAGTCATTTCAGTCGCTGTAGTAGCTGACGTGTATAGTGTTGAGTCAACCGCATATATAGACACACTGGCTTTACTCATTAGTAAAGATTGAAAAAAGTAAGGGGCCTAGACAGCTGCCCTGGGGAATTCCTAATTCTACCTGGATTTGTTGGAGAGGCTTCCATTAAAGAACACCCTCTGTGTTCTGTTAGACAGGTAACTCTTTATTCACATTATAGCAGGGGGTGTAAAGCCATAACACATACGTTTTACCAGCAACAGACTATGATCTATAATGTCAAAAGCCACACTGAAGTCTAACAAAACAGCCCCCACAATCTTTTTATCATCAATTTCTCTCAGCCAATCATTAGTCATTTGTGTAAGTACTTGTTGAATGTCCTTATAAGCTTGCTGAAAGTCTGTTGTCAATTTGTTTACTGTAAAATAGCATGCTGATTGGATGGCTCTTTGAGGCAGTAATGGGGGCTTTACTATTCTTGGGTAGCAGAATGACTTTAGCTTCCCTCCAGGCCTGGGGGCACACACTTTCTAGTAGGCTTAAATTGAAGATATACCTAATATAGCTAATAGGAGTGGCAATATCGTCCGCTATTATCCTCAGCAATTTTCCACCCAAGTTGATGTTACTGCCATGCACCTAAATAATACCATGGTATAAATGAGGCTATACCATGGTATTATTTAGGTATATGGCAGTACCATCATACTTCAAAACTAAAACCATGGTCTGAATCATGAAAATGTATCATGGTTTTAGCTTTGAAATATGATGGTACTGCCATGCACCTAACTAATACCATGGTATAGATGTGGATCATGGAAATACTATGTTTTTAAACTGCATTATACGTTCTACCATGGTAACGCACAATTATGCTAAGTGGTACCAAACATTACAATGGCATTATAATTACATTTGACATTTTAGTCATTTAGCAGACACTCTTATCCAGAGCGACTTACAGTAGTGAGTGCATACATTTTCATACGTTTCTCATACTTGCTCCCCGTCGGAATCAAACCCACAACCCTGACGTTGCAAGCGCCATGCTCTACCAACTTCATTTATTTGATGCATTAAATAATTAAACCCCGCAAGGTCAGGGATGTTTAATTTATATACCAGTACGGGCAAGTTTCTGATAAAGTCAGAGGCAGGCTACTATTCTTGGTCTTAGTTTGTCTGTAACATAAAAGGGAAATAGTTGCTGTGTAAAAGGGGTAATACTTTGTGTATTAATTGTACCATTTTTTGCTCATGTTTGGGTTCCCTGTGTTGCCAACCTGAAATATGGGAGAATGTGAGAGATATAATGGTAGCCTAATCTCTGGCATGTTGTAATCATTTACAGTATTTATAGTCAAGGGGTGTTGTGCTTATTTCAGCCGGATGTTTGTCCCGGACAATGCCAGTTCCCCGGTCCTGGAATGGGCACATTCCTCAAGACTGACTTGTCATCCGACGACGCTTTAGGTGGCCTTCCATGATTCCTGATGTCTCTGCATTCACCGCCGCCTGCACTGTGTGTGCACAAAATAAGACTCAGCGGCAAGATCCGGCTGGCCTTCTTCAACCACTCCCTGTTCCTTACCGCCCCTGGTCCCATATATCCCTGGACTTTGTTACTGGTCTTCCTCCGTTAGATGGCAACACCACTATCCTGATGGTGGTGGATAGGTTTTCTAATGCCGCCCATTTTATTCCCCTTCCCAAGTTACCCTCAGCCAAGGAGACAGCTCAGCAGCTCACGGATCCATGGACTTCCGGTCGACATGGTCTCCGATCGTGGTCCTCAGTTCTCGTCTATGTTCTGGAAGGCGTTCTGCACCCTCATTGGGTCGTCGGCCAGCCTGTCCTCTGGTTTTCTCCCCCAATCTAACGGCCAATCGGAGCGAGCCAATCAGGACCTGGAGACAGCTCTTCATTGACTCGTCTCCGCCAACCCCACCACCTAAGGGCGAGAGCCAGCAACTAATGTGGGTGGAATACGCCGTAAGACCCTTCCCTGCTCGCCCTTCGAATGTTCCATGGGATATCAGCCCCCGCTCTTCCCTGAGCAAGAGGAAGAAGTCAGCATACCCTCTGCCCAGATGTTTGTCCGCCGCTGTTGCCGTACCTGGAAGAGAGCCCGGGCCGCTCTTCTGAAGACCACATCCAGGTATCAGTGACGGGCGGATCGCCACCGGACCCCTGCTCCCCGCTATCGGCTCGGGCAGAGGGTATGGCTTTCAACTTGGGACCTGCCCCTCCGGGTGGAGTCCCGTAAACTTTCTCCCCGTTTCATCTGCCCTTTCCCCATCTCTAAAATCCTTCACCCCTCTGCTGTTCATCTTCTGTTGCCCCGCACCCTCCGTATACATCCCACTTTTAATGTGTCTAGGATTGAACCTCTGTCTCACAGCCCTTTGTCTCCTGTTTCTTGTCTCATCAAGCCTACCAGCGTGTTTTTCCGTACTCCTGTTTTCTCTAGTCTCTGTTTTCTAGTCCTCCCGGTTCAGACTATTTCTGCCTACCCTGACCCTGAGCCCACCTGCCCTACCATTCTGCCTGCCCTGACCCCGAGCCTGCCTGCCATCTTGTACCTATCTGACTCTGACCTGGTTTACGAACATCTGCCTGCCCTGACCCTGAGCCTGCCTGCCGCCCTGTACCTGTCGGACTCGAACCGAGTAACGAACCTCTGCCTGTCCTCGACCTGCCCTTTGCCTGCCTCCTGTGGTTTAATAAACTACTCTGAGTATTGAACCTTCCATCTCCTGTGTCTGCATCTGGGTCATATCATGAGTCGTGTTAGTAAAATGGCTTTATAAATGAAAACATGGCAATGTACAGTGAGGGAAAAAAGTATTTGATCCCCTGCTGATTTTGTACGTTCGCCCACTGACAAAGACATGATCAATCTATCATTTTAATGGTAGGTTTATTTGAACAGTGAGAGACAGAATAACAACAAAAAAATCCAGAACAATGCATGTCAAAAATGTTATAAATTGATTTGCATTTTAATGAGGGAAATAAGTATTTGACCCCTCTGCAAAACATGACTTAGTACTTGGTGGCAAAACCCTTGTTAGCAATCACAGAGGTCAGACGTTTCTTGTAGTTGGCCACCAGGTTTGCACACATCTCAGGAGGGATTTTGTCCCACTCCTCTTTGCAGATCTTCTCCAAGTCATTAAGGTTTCAAGGCTGACGTTTGGCAACTTGAACCTTCAGCTCCCTCCACAGATTTTCTATGGGATTAAGGTCTGGAGACTGGCTAGGCCACTCCAGGACCTTAATGTGCGTCTTCTTGAGCCACTCCTTTGTTGCCTTGGCCGTGTGTTTTGGGTCATTGTCATGCTGGAATGTCATGCTACCCATTTTCAATGCCCTGGCTGAGGGAAGGAGGTTCTCACCCACGATTTGACGGTACATGGTCCCGTCCATCGTCCCTTTGATGCGGTGAAGTTGTCCTGTCCCCTTAGCAGAAAAACACCCCCAAAGCATAATGTTTCCACCTCCATGTTTGATGGTGGGGATGGTGTTCTTGGGGTCATAGGCAGCATTCCTCCTCCTCCAAACACAGCGAGTTGAGTTGATGGCAAAGAGCTCCATTTTGGTCTCATCTGACCACAACACTTTCACCCAGTTCTCCTCTGAATCATTCAGATGTTCATTGGCAAATTTCAGATGGGCCTGTATATGTGCTTTCTTGAGCAGGGGGACCTTGCGGGCGCTGCAGGATTTCAGTCCTTCACGGCGTAGTGTGTTACCTATTGTTTTCTTGGTGACTATGGTCCCAGCTGCCTTGAGATCATTGACAAGATCCTCCCGTGTAATTCTGGGCTGATTTATGACCGTTCTCATGATCATTGCAACTCCACGAGGTGAGATCTTGCATGGAGCCCCAGGCCGAGGGAGATTGACAGTTCTTTTGTGTTTCTTCCATTTGCAATTAATCGCACCAACTGTTGTCACCTTCTCAACAAGCTGCTTGGCGATGGTCTTGTAGCCCATTCCAGCCTTGTGTAGGTCTACAATCTTGTCCCTGACATCCTTGGAGAGCTCTTTGGTCTTGGCCATGGTAGAGAGTATGGAATCTGATTGATTGATTGCTTCTGTGGACAGGTGTCTTTTATACAGGTAACAAACTGAGATTAGGAGCACTCCCTTTAAGAGTGTGTTCCTAATCTCAGCTCATTACCTGTATAAAAGACACCTGGGAGCCAGAAATCTTTCTGATTGAGAGGGGGTCAAATACTTATTTCCCTCATTAAAATGCAAATCAATTTATAACATTTTTGACATGCGTTTTTCTGGATTTATTTGTTGTTATTGTTATTCTGTCTCTCACTGTTCAAATAAACCTACCATTAAATGTATAGACTGATCATGTCTTTGTCAGTGGGCAAACGTACAAAATCAGCAGGGGATCAAATACTTTTTTCCCTCACTGTATCAACCTACAGTGCATTCGGAAAGTATTCAAACCACTTGACTTTTTCAAACATTTTGTTTCGTTACAGCCTTATTCTAAAATTGATGAAATTGTTTTTTCCCCCCTCATCAGTCTACACACAATACCCCATAATGAGAAAGCAAAAACAGGTTTTTCAAAACTGTAGTTCAGATAGAGCCTGGTCAACTGTGGGGGCAATAGCATACACAACAGTATCATCGCAATTCAAGTGCAGGTTACAGTTTTTTACAGACAAGTCGATATTGTTAATGTAAACAGTAAAAAGTACAGGACCCAAAATTGTATTTATACATTTCTTAATTTCATTATTTTACTTTTAGATGTGTGTGTATTGTTGTGAATTGTTAGATATTACTGCACTGTTAGAGCTAGGAACAAAAGTATTTGGCTACACCTGCAATAACACCTGCAATAATATCTGCAAAATATTTGTATGCGACCAATACAATTTGATTTAATTTGATTTGAGTTCTGTCAAGTAATTTTTAAACCAGTTACATGCAGCCTGGTCTAGGCCAATTGAAGAAAGCCTCAGACTTAGCAATGAGTGATCAACAGTATCGAAAGCCTTTGACAGGTCAATGAAGAGGGCAGCACAATGTCGCCTTTTATCCATACAGTTAACCACATCATTTATAACTAGGGATGCAGCAGAGATAGTGCTATGACCTGGTCTAAAACCAGACTGATGTACATTTAGAATACATTTCAAAGATAATAAATATCTTAGCTGATAATTAATCAAGGATTCTATTATTTTAGGCAAGAAAGTTTAGAAATAGGGCAATAATTTAATTCCAATAACCTTGGGGATAGTACCAGATATAATTATCAGGTAAAAAATATGGCTTAATGATTCAGCAATCAGGGGGGCAAAGGGCTGCAGCAGAAGTGGATGTTTTTTTTTTACATCAATATTAAGCAAGGCATCTAGCACATCACAGAAAGTAAATTGCTGAAGTGAAAACTAAGATTCACTAGAAATTGATGTGTTAAAATTGCTACATAGTCAGTTTTCTTTGCTTTTGCCCAGGCCTGATTTCTCATCTGAATGAGCCCAGATAGCTCAGAAGAAAACCAAGGGTTAGATCCATCTTTTACTATGAATTGTTTAAAAGGGGCGTGTTTATCTGCCAGATAAATAAATAGAAGAAATGTTCTAGAACCATCTCAGGGTTAGGGTTAGGGTTACAGGGTCAGGAATACAGGAGACTAAATCAGAGTAGAACATGTCATGTAAAAAAACTTGAGGAGAAAAATGTATCGTATTAATTAAACAAGGATTAGTATTTTGCGGTTTAGTATCTCTAAAACATACTATGTGACAGTGATCACTGAGATCATATGCAAATACTCCACTAGACAAATATTTATGGGGGTTATTAGTAAGAATTAAACCAATCAATGTTTTTCACATTTAGCCTGTGAATTTTGAGATCAATTGAGTCAGATTAAAATCAACGCATATACAGTGGGGGGAAAAAGTATTTAGTCAGCCACCAATTGTGCAAGTTCTCCCACTTAAAAAGATGAGAGAGGCCTGTAATTTTCATCATAGGTACACGTCAACTATGACAGACAAATTGAGAAAAACATATCCAGAAAATCACATTGTAGGATTGTTAATGAATTTATTTGCAAATTATGGTGGAAAATAAGTTTGGTCACCTACAAACAAGCAAGATGTCTGGCTCTCACAGACCTGTAACTTCTTCTTTAAGAGGCTCCTCTGTCCTCCACTCGTTACCTGTATTAATGGCACCTGTTTGAACTTGTTATCAGTATAAAAGACACCTGTCCACAACCTCAAACAGTCACACTCCAAACTCCACTATGGCCAAGACCAAAGAGCTGTCAAAGGACACCAGAAACAAAATTGTAGACCTGCACCAGGCTGGGAAGACTGAATCTGCAATAGGTAAGCAGCTTGGTTTGAAGAAATCAACTGTGGGAGCAATTATTAGGAAATAGAAGACATACAAGACCACTGATAATCTCCCTCAATCTGGGGCTCCACGCAAGATCTCACCCCGTGTGGTCAAAATGATCACAAGAACGGTGAGCAAAAATCCCAGAACCACACAGGGGGACCTAGTGAATGACCTGCAGAGAGCTGGGACCAAAGTAACAAAGCCTACCATCAGTAACACACTATGCCGCCAGGGACTCAAATCCTGCAGTGCCAGACGTGTCCCCCTGCTTAAGCCAGTACATGTCCAGGCCCGTCTGAAGTTTGCTAGAGTGCATTTGGATGATCCAGAAGAGGATTGGGAGAATGTCATATGGTCAGATGAAACCAAAATAGAACTTTTTGGTAAAAACTCAACTCGTCGTGTTTGGAGGACAAAGAATGCTGAGTTGCATACAAAGAACACCATACCTACTGTGAAGCATGGGGGTGGAAACATCATGCTTTGGGGCTGTTTTTCTGCAAAGGGACCAGGACGACTGATCCGTGTAAAGGAAAGAATGAATGGGGCCATGTATCGTGAGATTTTGAGTGAAAACCTCCTTCCATCAGCAAGGGCATTGAAGATGAAACGTGGCTGGGTCTTTCAGCATGACAATGATCCAAAAACACACCGCCCGGGCAACGAAGGAGTAGCTTCGTAAGAAGCATTTCAAGGTCCTGGAGTGGCCTAGCCAGTCTCCAGATCTCAACCCCATAGAAAATCTTTGGAGGGAGTTGAAAGTCTGTGTTGCCCAGCGACAGCCCCAAAACATCACTGCTCTAGAGGAGATCTGCATGGAGGAATGGGCCAAAATACCAGCAACAGTGTGTGAAAACCTTGTGAAGACTTACAGAAAACGTTTGACCTGTGTCATTGCCAACAAAGGGTATATAACAAAGTATTGAGAAACTTTTGTTATTGAACAAATACTTATTTTCCGCCATAATTTACAAATAATTTCATAAAAAATCCTACAATGTGATTTTCTGGATTTTTTTTCCTCATTTTGTCTGTCATAGTTGACGTGTACCTATGATGAAAATTACAGGCCTCTCTCATCTTTTTAAATGGGAGAACTTGCACAATTGGTGGCTGACTAAATACTTTTTTCCCCCACTGTACTCTTAAATTGATCAGAGGCCAAACCAGATTCAAATCCTCTAAAATGACCAACCGAGGACAGAAAAGGTGTTAAACACTCAGATATACCATCGTCTCTTATAACCAAAAAGAGCTTCTGGATATCAGGACAGCGATTACTCACCTCGTATTGGTTGAAGATTTTTTCTTCAACGAGGCGGCCGCGAAGGATATCATACAGACACCCGACAAGGCCCAAATCCCCGCCATTCGCGTGAGGAAGAGACAGAGATATCGTGGATGTAGATCGGGGTGCCTTGCAAGGATCCGACGGCGAGCGAGTAAACTGCCTCTTCCATCAATCCTATTAGCCAATCTTCAATCATTGGAAAACAAATTGGATGACCTAAGATTACGGTTATCCTACCAACGGGACATTAAAAACTGTAATATCTTATGTTTCACCGAGTCGTGGATAACATACAGCTAGCGGGCTATACGCTACATCGGCAGGATAGAACGGCTGACTCCGGTAAGACAAGGGGTGGCAGTCTGTGTATATTTGTAAACAACAGCTGGTGCACAAAATCAAATACTAAGGAAGTCTCGAGGTTTTGCTCGCCTGAGGTAGAGTATCTTATGATAAGCTGTAGACCACACTATTTACCAAGAGAGTTTTCATCTATATTTTTCATAAATGTCTATTTACCACCACAAACCAATGCTGGCATTAAGATTGCACTGAATGAGTTGTATAAGGCCATAAATCAACAGGAAAATGCTCATCCAGATGCAGCGCTCCTAGTGGCCGGGGACTTTAATGCAGGGAAACTTAAATCCGTTCTACCTAATTTCTACCAGCATGTTAAATGTGCAACCAGAGGAAAAAAAACTCTAGACCACCTTTACTCCACACACAGAGACGCATACAAAGCTCTCCCTCGCCCTCCATTTGGCAAATCTGACCATAACTCTACCCTCCTGATTCCTGCTTATAAGCAAAAGCAGGAAGCACCAGTGACTCGGTTAATAAAAAAGTGGTCAGATGACGCAGATGCTAAGCTACAGGACTGTTTTGCTAGCACAGACTCAAACATGTTCTGGGATTCTTCAGACAGCATTGAGGAGTACACCACATCAGTCACTGGCTTCATCAATAAGTGCATCGATGATGTCGTCCCCACAGTGACCGTACGTACATACCCCAACCAGAAGCCATGGATTACAGGAAACATCCGCACTGAGCTAAAGGGTAGAGCTGCTGCTTTCAAGGAACGGGACTCTAACCCGGACGCTTATAAGAAATCCCGCTATGCCCTCAGACGAACCATCAAACAGGCAAAGAGTCAATACAGGACTAAGATTGAATCGTACTACACTGGCTCTGACGCTCGTTGGATGTGGCAGGGCTTGAAAACTATTACAGACTACAAAGGGAAGCACAGCCGCGAGCTGCCCAGTGACACAAGCCTACCAGAAGTGCTAAACCCCTTCTATGCTCACTTCGAGGCAAGCAACACTGAAGCATGCATGAGAGCACCAGCTGTTCCGGATGACTATGTGATCACGCTCTCCGTAGCCGATGTGAGTAAGACTTTTAAGCAGGTCAACATTCACAAGGCCGCAGGGCCAGACGGATTACCAGGACGTGTACTCCGAGCATGTGCTGACCAACTGGCAAGTGTCTTCACTGACATTTTCAACATGTCCCTGACTGAGTCTGTAATACCAACATGTTTCAAGCAGACCACCATAGTCCCCGTGCCCAAGGACTCTAAGATAAACTGCCTAAATGACTACCGACCCGTAGCACTGACGTCTGTAGCCATGAAGTGCTTTGAAAGGCTGGTCATGGCTCACATCAACAGCATTATCCCAGAAACTTTAGACCCACTCCAATTTGCATACCGCCCCAACAGATCCACAGATGATGCAATCTCTATTGCACTCCACACTGCCCTTTCCCACCTGGACAAGAGGAACACCTACGTGAGAATGCTATTCATTGACTACAGCTCAGCAGTCAACACCATAGTGCCCTCTAAGCTCATCACTAAGCTAAGGATCCTGGGACTAAACACCTCCCTCTGCAACTGGATCCTGGACTTCCTGACGGGCCGCCCCCAGGTGGTAAGGGTAGGTAACAACACATCTGCCACACTGATCCTCAACACGGGGGCCCCTCAGGGGTGCGTGCTCAGTCCCCTCCTGTACTCTCTGTTCACCCATGACTGCATGGCCAGGCACGACTCCAACACCATCATTAAGTTTGCCGATGACACAACAGTGGTAGGCCTGATCACCGACAACGATGAGACAGCCTATAGGGAGGAGGTCAGAGACCTGGCCGTGTGGTGCCAGGACAACAACCTCTCCCTCAACGTGACCAAGACAAAGGAGATGATTGTGGACTACAGAAAAAAAAAGAGGACTGAGCACGCCCCCATTCTCATCGACGGGGCTGTAGTGGAACAGGTTGAGAGCTTCAAGTTCCTTGGTGTCCACATCACCAACGAACTATCATGGTCCAAACACACCAAGACAGTCGTGAAGAGGGCACGACAAAGCCTTTTCCCCCTCAGGAGACTGAAAAGATTTGGCATGGGTCCTCAGATCCTCAAAAAATTCTACAGCTGCACCATCGAGAGCATCCTGACTGGTTGCATCACCGCCTGGATGGCAACTGCTTGGCCTCTGACCGCAAGGCACTACAGAGGGTAGTGCGTACGGCCCAGTACATCACTGGGGCCAAGCTTCCTGCCATCCAGGACCTCTATACCAGGCGGTGTCAGAGGAAGGCCCTCAAAATTGTCAAAGACTCCAGCCACCCTAGTCATAGACTGTTCTCTCTGCTACCGCACGGCAAGCGGTACCGGAGTGCCAAGTCTAGGTCCAAAAGACTTCTCAACAGCTTCTACCCCCAAGCCATAAGACTCCTGAACAGCTAATCATGGCTACCCGGACTATTTGCACTGCCCCCCCACCCCATCCTTTTACGCTGCTGCTACTCTGTTAATTATTTATGCATAGTCACTTAAACTCTACCCACATGTACATATTACCTCAACTACCTCAACTAGCCGGTGTCCCCGCACATTGACTCTGCACCGGTACCCCCCTGTATATATAGCCTCCCTACTGTTATTTTCTTTTACTTCTGCTCTTTTTTTTCTCAACACTTTTTTTGTTGTTGTTTTATTTTTACTTTTTTGTTCAAAATAAATGCACTGTTGGTTAAGGGCTGTAAGTAAGCATTTCACTGGAATGTCTGCACCTGTTGTATTCGGCGCATGTGACCAATACAATTTGATTTGATTTGATTTGATTCTGTAATGTGTCACATCTAAATACATTATAATAATTTACTTCAATGTCTTTATCAGATACTGACCCATTTAACCATGTTTCTGAGAGAACCAGAATGTCAGGACATGAGTCCTGGACCCAAATGTCAATTGTGTCCATTTTTTAAATCACATTTAGGTGCATTATTCCAAACCCCCTATGAGATTTCAAGTCAGAGGGTATATTCAGCTCATTCCCATCAGAGCTAACAGGCATACAGTCATCTGCATCTGTTGTATGATTGTGGAACTCTGCCTAACATGGCATCCTTCAGGTCCTTGGCAAAGATTGTGACTTCCTCATGGTCCAGGTGTCGTACAAGTGCTCACATGTCAGGGTTTGGGGGTGAGAGATGTCAGGGTGTGGGGGTGAGAGATGCTGACATTTGGTGTTGAGGAGCAGTCCATGGTGATGTTTTTGGTTGACATTTTGGATCATTTGCCAGGGGAAATCTTTCCTTGGTAGAAGGGTGGATATAATAATGTTTGTCCTTGCGAATAGGATGTGTGCTTTCTCTGACACCTTTCTCACTGCCGGGTGATCCCCTCTGCCTGGTAGCTCCGCTTAAGAAGTATCTGTCTCTCCTTCCCTCCGACGCCCCAGCATTGTACCTCCACCCGAAACGGAAAGCAGTGAATGGAGACATATGGTATGTAACTGTTAGCTAGCTAAATCTAATTTACCCTGACAATATAACCAGTAGCTATGTAGGCCTAACCATTAGCTAACGTTTGTCTTTTATATATTTCAGGTACACAAAAGAGCTGATGGGAGTGAACACCCTTGCAAAAATGTTGCCAAATATCTGCAAAATAGCTGGCATGTCGCAGATTTACACAAACCACTTCTTCTGAACCACCATGATCCAAAAACTGTTGGATGCCGGACTAGAGGCACGAGAAATAATGTCTGTCAGTGGACACAGAACCGAAACCTCTCTACAAAGTTACTGGAGGCCAAATCTGGAATCGAGGAGGCGGTGTAGCACTGTTCTCTCTGACAACACAGCAGCCGAACGGCTTCTCTCTGACAACACAGCAGCCGAACGGCTTCTCTCTGACAACACAGCAGCCGAACGGCTTCTCTCTGACAACACAGCAGCAACCCCAGTTAAAAGAATGGCTTCTCTCTGACAACACAGCAGCAGCAACCCCAGCTAAAAGAACGGCTTCTCTCTGACAACACAGCAGCAGCAACCCCAGCTAAAAGAACGGCTTCTCTCTGACAACACAGCAGCAGCAACCCCAGCTAAAAGAAAGGCTTCCATTTCCAGCAGCGTGGAGCCAACAAACGACAACATGGGCAAGCCAACAACAAACGATAACATGGGAGAAAAATCAATGGCAAAATTCAGATCAACATTAATAAATGTGTGTTAGTCACTCTAGAAGTGGTGCTAATGCTCTGTTTTTACATACATTTACTGTAGCTAAGCTTGCTAGCTAGCCTGTGGTTATGTTGCATAGCAACCAGTCTAGCAACAAGACTTTTGTCCGGACTACTTTTTCTGGTGGAATGTATTTTCAGTGTTATTTATTTATTTATTAAAACAATATTTTAAATGTAGATGTGCCGTTCATTGTCTTACTGTGTTGGCAACCGGTTTATAAAAGCAATAATGCCCGTGGGGGTGTGGTATATCGCCTATATACCACGGCTAAGGGCTGTATCCAGTCACTCCACGTTGCGTTGTGACTAAGAACAACCCTTAGCAATGGAATATATGCCATATACCACACCCCCTCGGGCCTTATGGCTTAACTACGTTTTCTATTTCCACAGTGAGTGGTTTATTGATGACTTTTTGAATCGATTGAAAGATTGGATTTGTTGCTATATTAATGGGTTGTTTTCCTCCGTGTCATGAAGGTAACCTAACACCCGTGGGTTTGTACATTACTCCGCTTCACAGGACTCATGTCTGCTCTGTGAGCTGGGCTATACTGACCATCTGTGAGCTGGGCTATAATGACCATCTGTGAGCTGGGCTATACTGACCATCTGTGAGCTGAGCTATACTGACCATCTGTGAGCTGGGCTATAATGACCATCTGTGAGCTGGGCTATACTGACCATCTGTGAGCTGGGCTATACTGACCATCTGTGAGCTGGGCTATACTGACCATCTGTGAGCTGGGCTATACTGACCATCTGTGAGCTGGGCTATACTGACCATCTGTGAGCTGGGCTATACTGACCATCTGTGGCTGGGCTAAAACTGACCATCTGTGAGCTGGGCTATACTGACCATCTGTGAGCTGGGCTATACTGACCATCTGTCATTGTTTTTTCTCATAGTGTAAGTGATTGTTCCTATGCTTCCACTGATACCTACTTTTGGTTGGGTCATGCTCCCGTGTAGGATCCATCGGATGTGAAGAGCTGATGTTTTAGATTATGTGTCAGCCCTCCGCCCCTACTCTCTCCCTCCGCCCCTCCTCTCTCTGGCCCTCCGCCCCTACTCTCTCCCGCCCCTACTCTCTCCCTCCGCCCCTCCTCTCATCTGGCCCTCCGCCCTACTCTCTCCCTCCGCCCCTACTCTCTCCCTCCGCCCCCTCTTCTCATCTGGCCCTCCGCTCCTACTCTCTTCCCCGCCCCCCCCTCCCCTCCCCCCCTCTCCCCTCCGCCCCTCCTCTCCTCCCCCCCGTCTCCCTCCGCCCCTACTCTCTCCCTCCCTCCCCCCTTTCCCCCCCCCCCCTCTCTCCCTCCACCCCTCCTCTCCCTTCTCCTCCACCCTCCTCTCTCCCTCCCCCTCCCTCTCTCCCTCCCTCCTCCTCCATCTGATCCCTCTCTCCCTCCCCCTACTCTCTCCCTCCTCCCTACTGCTCTCCCACCTCCCCCTACTCTCCTCCCTCCCCCCCCCTACTCTCTCCCTCCGCCCTACTCTTTTCCCTCCCGCCCTCCTCGCTCCCCCCCCTCTCTCTCCCTCCACCCCTCCTCTCTCCCTCCCCTCTCTTCCCTCCGATCCTCCTCTCTCCCTCCGCCCCTACTCTCTCCCTCCGCCCCTACTCTCTCCCTCCCCCTACCTCTCTCCCTCCCGCCTCCTACTCTCTCTCCCTCCGCCCCCTCCTCTCCTCCGCCCTACTCTTCCCTCCGCCCCTACTCTCTCCCTTCCGCCCCCTCTCCCCTCCCCCTCTCTCCCTCCGCCCCTACTCTCTCCCTCCGCTCACCTCTCCCCCCCCCTACTCTCTCCCTCCGCCCTCTCTCCCTCCTCCCCTCCCTACTCTCTCCCTCCGCCCCTACTCTCTCCCTCCGCCCCTACTCTTTTTAAAACCCCCCCCCCCCTCCCTTTTTCCCCCCCCCCCCCCTTCCTTCCCCCCCCCTC